>CM042146.1:121062884-121070384 GCA_023376005.1 Doryteuthis pealeii | reverse complement strand
GTTTTGTATTATCAGAATAACATTAAACGATAATCGCTCTTGAATAGATTAATCGTATTTAATGAGAGGAAAATGTCACGTATTCTCTGCGTTTGCATAACTGTACTTACAATTTGCAGATATCACATTTTATAAAAAAAAAACAATTTTAACAGATATAAACTGAGAAAGTGTTGACTCAAAAGTATAGATTTATCATGGCATATCAATCCTTGTGGGTTATTTAATGCCAAATCTTGTTCTTTTGATATAGGATTTGTTTAAGGAATGATTTTCATTAAGTTCATTTCATTGATAAATACTGCTGGTTGACCCTCAGCCAACGTCTTCTAGTACCTATATGATAAAAAGTATTGGATGTTTGACATGAGAGCAATTTGAAGAATACGGTCGGGACAATCATATAGTTGCTAGGGCTTGACATAACCAGCTGACTTATCATGCCGGGCCTCTATGGCTATTCGTTTGGCCAAAGTAATGACTGAAGTTGCATTTCACGGGATCACTTAGTACTGGGATCAGACCGCTCAGCCACCACAATCCTGTCCTCAGGCACTATGGGTCACCACCCACTACTCACATGTGGCGCCATTAGAGCATTACCCAGAAGTGCAGTCTGCGTATTATACAACCCAAACCGACAGGGCAATGAACCAAATTGGTACACAAGAATGCAACGGCGGTACTTAATGTACCGTGGGGTGCTCTCATCTACTACCGTGCCATCACGTTCTATCACTTCTTATTTTGATTGCTGAAGCCGTTAAAAATAATAGATAGAGTGCTCTTTCGACTGTTACACAAAGTTACGGCTCAAGTAACCAGGAAGTCTTTATTTATTTGGTTATAGCCAGAGAACACAAATATATATGTACAAATGTCGGTCGAGACAGAATTATGCCGATATAAAATAGACGTGGAAATTAGCAAATACAATATATACCTCATCTGCTTCAACAGGTTTAGTGGCCATGAAATTATGACGCGTACATGTTTCGAAGGTTACTGAAATTGTACTTTTTTAGATACTAAGGGTTATTCTTATAATAGTGTGTTTCATACCAGTATTTCTAATCTTTTTTTTTTATAATTGTGTGTTTCATACCAGTATTTTTAATCTTTTTTTAATAGTGTTTTTCATACTAGAATTTTAATCTATTTTTATAATAGTGTGTTTCATACAGTATTTTTAATCTTTTATAATAGAATTTTTAATCTATTTTTATAATAGTGTGTTTCATACCAGTATTTTACTTTTTTATAATAGTGTTTTCATACTAGAATTTTAATCTTTTTTTATAATAGTGTGTTTCATACCAGTATTTTAATCTTTTTTATAATAGTGTGTTTTCATACCAGTATTTTTAATCTATTTTTATAATGTGTGTTTCATACCAGTATTTTTAATCTTTTTTTATAATAGTGTGTTTCATACTAGAATTTTAATCTATTTTTATAATAGTGTGTTTCATACCAGTATTTTAATCTTTTTATAATAGTGTGTATTTTTAATCTTTTTATAATAGTGTGTTTAATTCAAGTCTTTTTTTATTTTTTATGATAGTGTGTTTCATACCAGTATTTTAAATCTTTTTTTTATAATAGTGTGTTTCATACCAGTATTTCTAATCTATTTTTATAATAGTGTGTTTCATACCAGTATTCTTAATCTTTTTTATATAGTGTGTTTCATACCAGTATTTTTAATCTTTTTTTAATAGTGTGTTTAATACAAGTTTTTTTTTTTATGATAGTGTTTCATACTAGTATTTCTAATCTTTTTTATAATAGTGTGTTTCATACCAGTATTTTTAATCTTTTTTTAATAGTCTGTTTCATACCAGTATTTTTAATCTTTTTTTAATAGTGTGTTTCATACCAGTATTTTAATCTTTTTTATAGTGTGTTTCATACCAGTATTTTTAAATAGTGTGTTTCATACCAGTATTTTTAATCTTTTTAATAGTGTGTTTCATACCAGTATTTTTAATCTTTTTTTAATAGTGTGTTTCATACCAGTATTTTAATCTTTTTTAATATGTTTTTTATACCAGTATTTTTAATCTTTTTTAGTGTGTTTCATACCAGTATTTTAATCTTTTTTTAATAGTGTGTTTCATACCAGTATTTTTTAATCTTTTTTATAATAGTGTGTTTCATACCAGTATTTTTAATCTTTTTTATAATAGTGTGTTTCATACCAGTATTTTTAATCTTTTTTATAATAGTATGTTTCATACCAGTATTTTAAATCTTTTTTATAATAGTGTGTTTTCATACCAGTATTTTAATCTTTTCTATAATAGTGTGTTTCATACCAGTATTTTTAATCTTTTTTTAATAGTGTGTTTCATACCAGTATTTTAATCTTTTTTATAATAGTATGTTTCATACCAGTATTTTAAATCTTTTTTTAATAGTGTGTTCATACCAGTATTTTTATTTTTAATCTTTTTATAATAGTGTGTTTCATACCAGTATTTTAAATCTTTTTTAATAGTGTGTTTCATACCAGTATTTAAATCTTTTTATAATAGTGTGTTTCATACCAGTATTTTAAATCTTTTTTAATAGTGTGTTTCATACCAGTATTTTTAATCTTTTTTAATAGTGTGTTTCATACCAGTATTTTAAATCTTTTTTTAATAGTCTGTTTCATACCAGTATTTTAATCTTTTTTAATAGTGTGTTTCATACCAGTATTTTTAATCTTTTTTAATGGTGTGTTTCATACCAGTATTTAATAGTTTTTAATCTTTTTTTAATAGTGTGTTTTTTACCAGTATTTTTAATCTTTTTTATAATAGTGTGTTTCATGCCAGTATTTTTAATCTTTTTTATAATAGTGTTTCATACCAGTATTTTTAATCTTTTTTATAATAGTGTGTTTCATACCAGTATTTTTAATCTTTTTTATAATAGTGTTTTCATACCAGTATTTTAATCTTTTTAATAGTGTGTTTCATACCAGTATTTTAATCTTTTTTAATGTATTTTAATCTTTTTTTAATAGTGTGTTTCATACCAGTATTTTTAATCTTTTTTTAATAGTGTGTTTCATACCAGTATTTTAAATCTTTTTTAAATAGTGTGTTTCATACCAGTATTTTTAATCTTTTTTATAATAGTGTGTTTCATACCAGTATTTTTAATCTTTTTTATAATAGTCTGTTTCATACCAGTATTTTTAATCTTTTTATAATAGTATGTTTCATTCCAGTATTTTTAATCTTTTTTATAATAGTGTGTTTCATACCAGTATTTTTAATCTTTTTCATAATAGTATGTTTCATACCAGTATTTCCCTTCTGTTATTATACAAATTTTGATTTTTGAATATCTTCCAAAATATGAATAAAATCTTCATTATTTTTGCGCAAAAAGTAAGCTCTGGTGATAGTGAATGTGTATATATATTCCTTTGTCGTTAATTGTTTTATTTTCGTAGTTTCCCCCGGACACACACACACACACACACACACACACACACACACACATACATAGAAATAGCATAATCTTTACAGATCACTGCCGTCCCTCACAATCCTATAACCCCACCACCTTTCCTCTCATGAGCCCTCAAATGACTCATCAAACCCGCTGAAGATCCACAAAGTTTGATGCAAATATGACATAAGAAGGACATCCCTCTCGTTGTATCAGATGGATCAGATGATGCTTATGCACCACCATATGTCTCTTAAGACCAGAAGCTGACTTTCAGACTTTGTTACAGATTGCACAAGACACATTGTTTGTTCCTGGAGTTTGCATGAATTGTCCCTGATGAGATTTCCTATGATTGACATATCCAGCCTTAGAAAGCAGAATTCAACCACATGTCTGACATTTCCAATCTTCCATGTTCTCTCCAATATGACAGGTGTATCCCTTTCGAAGTTGACGCTTGACGTTTTCATGCCCAATTCTTTCACTCTCAAAACTGGTGCAGCCATCATCCAGTCAGTTCTCTTCAATGCCATCTTTTCCCAGTCGTCAGAATCTATCTTTACTTTTACAAGGTTTTTTGAAGCAATCCTTATACACATTATAAATACATATACATACATACATACATACACACAACTGTCCTTTATATATATATAGTTAATATTGATATATTTAATTATTTTATATGTCATCAAATACGATAACCATTGACATTAATTTTTAATTGGGCTTTTTAGGATATTTGACAGAGCGGTTTTTAACATAATGCTTTGATGTTTTGGGGAGATAATTATAGCTTTGATGAGTAGCGTGAAAGAAGAAATATATTCTATGTGCAAAAGAAATGTTTTAACTAGCTCTATTCGACTATATAATGAGTTTAAACTAGCAATAATAATTTACATATACGTAAAACATAAAATTGGCCTCAATGGCGTCATGTACAGTGTATAGATGTTTCAAGATGTCTCACGGACTCCATTGAATCAAAAAGGACACACTCTGCATTATTCTTAAAACGACGAGAACATTCGTTGAATACTTCAAACATCAATCTGGCGTGTTTTATGTTTCAAATAATGCTTCAGGTATCAAATAATGTATCAAATAATGTATCAATTACTGTTTCACGCATCAATTTTTTTTTCAAATTTGATTCATGTAATTACATATTGTTTCATGTTTCATGTATCAAACATGTTCTATGTATCAAATGATGTTTCATGTATCATGTATCAAATACTGTTTCATATATCAAATGTTTTTTTTTTTATTCAAGTAATACATCACATAATGTTTGATGTTTTATGTATCAAATATGTTTCTAGTATCAAATGATGTTTCACGTATCATGTACCAAATATGTTTCATGTATCGTATAATGTTGTTGTTGTTTTTTTTTTGGGGGGGGATCACAAATTTGTGAATAAAACAAATTTTTTAACCTTCGTGCTGCAGAAATTCGAGAAATCAAATTTGTTGATATTTGGTTTCTCGAATTTTTTTTTATCTCTTAAGCAACAAGCATTTTTTTTTAAATCTCTCCTTCCAAAATTAGGTCACCTTTGCTTATATATTCAAAATGGTCGTCTCACAGCCTATTAGAAATTCTGTTTTGTTTGTTTGTCTTTTATTTTTCATTCTTTTTTTATTTTTCTATTTGGGGATTGTTGGGGTTTTTGTTTGCTTATTATTTTTTTTGTGATTTTGTTTTGTTTTTCTTTTTTTAGCTTTTTTTTCTTTTTTATTTTTTCAATTTTGAGCAGCTGTCCTCAGTTTTGGTTTATCTAAACATACTTTATTGGCAAAAAGTTATATGTCAATAGAAATTTAGGATATTTTTTATTTTAATTCCTATTTTTATTTTATTCATTTATTTTATTTTACTTAATTTTACTTTCTTTTTTTTTTTAAGTTTTTGCTCCGATGTGCACTGCAGTGCATATCAGTTGCGATATTCATATATATAAAGTTTCATATATATATATAAATGTCAGTTTATGCATACTGTTAGAAAATGACGGAATTATTCAAGTATTTACATTGTAAGCATTTATCCAACCCCTCCACTTCCGGCAGTATGCAACACAATGCCATTTTTAAGCGGAGTATAGCTGGTTTGCCTTCTCAAAACAAGTTGTCCTACCAAAGATAAAGATTCTATTCAGCACTACAATTGAGTCACAGTGTTATATGCTGGACCCGTCAAGGAAAACGAACACTTGTATTTATAAAGATATAAGATTATATCTTTATTTCCTCGGTTGCAGACAGGGAGCCGTTAGCAGGGGTAACGCAAGCATGGAGCCTTCGGGAGTTCTCTGCAAGCGATCTCAAACCTGATCTTTTTCTGCCGAATTGATTTCCACGGGCTTTTTTATTATGGTCCAACTCACGGTGTCACGCTTCTTTGATCGTGACACCTACGCAGTTTTTTCTGTAGACACACCTCTTCGCCCCCGCAGCCTGTTTTCATTGATTATGGGATACGCCTACATATTTTCTGCGCCTACACAGTGTCAAATGTACACCTGCATCTTTAGCTGCCAAAGGTCAGTTCAATGCTATATCCTGTTTTTGTTTCCAGGCCTGCACTTCACACCCACACACTACCTGTGTGCAGCCCGGTCTCCAGGTGCAAACCGATTGACCCGACAATATATTACAATAGCTGGAGTGAGAATGTATGATCTTTTTCAGACATATTTTGCTCCAATGTACAATCATTCTTTATATATTCTCTCTTCTAATTAGTTTTCTCCGGCAATAAAAATCTGTTGAGTTGTTAAAAGATATTAACTTACAAAACACCTTCCAATAAAAATCCATTTACTTCAAAAGAAATTTACATCTAGCGATTTTTAATCAGCCAACAAGTATAAATATCTCCATAGTGCAGACTATTAATTCTAACACAAATGGTAAGTCAACAGTATTTCTATAATCTTAAATATTAGTTTATTTTAACACTCACATTCACTACTCAATTATGCTTTAAAAGAGATTAGTATTTTTATGATACAAATTTATGAAGCATACGCGAGACCTTAACAATACATATATATGAGGTTAAGTAAACAAACAAATGTGTTTATTTTTATATGGCTTTAAGCCGACAATTTTTGGAGGATATGTGCTTAATTGAAGTCGTACCTAATTTTGAAAATTAATTAGTTAATAATTAATGAATTTTAGGCGGGCATATACGTTTAAATGTAAGGCTAAATGAATCGAGAAAATGTCAATCCCTGAATGTACATTTTGACCTATTAGGTTTCATCAGCAAGGTTATAGACATGGGAGACTGCTCCGTGTGTGACTCGAAACCTCGACTGGCAAGCTGACAGGCGAAATCTCTAACCGTTACACTTGCTTGCCAATTCCACATTCTTCGTTCGTTTTTTAAACTTATTTATATTCCACTTTTTATTGACTTCTTACACGACAGTATTTGATACCGGCCCTCGTCAACTCAGCGTATGAATAGCAAAGGGGTCTGTTCGGTAAAGTGAAGAGCTGAATGGTGGTGTGGTGCTCCACCCCAGACGTCAAAAACAATCTCCTCGCTCTCTGATTGATACCGATTTAGGCCACCCGACGACTTTACTTACTTTACTTATGCTAATACAATGATTGATATATATATATATATATATATATATATATATATATATATATACCTTGTTTCGAATATGAATTTGTATTCGATGTATTGTCTCGTCAGATTTATTGTCTTTGTTGTTTGTTGCTTTTGTTTTGTTTTTGTATATGGGGGGATTTGGGGGGGGGATTTTTTCTTTTGTTTGTTTTGTTTGTTTGTTTTTTTTGGGGGGTGGGAGGGTTGCTTTTTCTTTTTTTTTTTTTTTTTGAAAACCTTTCACCCGGTCTTACTGGTAGAATTTTCCGGTTTCGAAATGAGAAAGTCAAACCATAAAGACCGGACTGACGAGACAATACTGAAACAAATTCATATCCGAAACAAGGTATATATCAATTTATTTATTTATAATACTTCACATATGTAAAAATATATACGCAAATATATATATA
>CM042146.1:120885384-121057884 GCA_023376005.1 Doryteuthis pealeii | reverse complement strand
ATATGTAATCCTGGTGTGCAAGAATAGATTCAGCATAAGCATACTTGATTTAATCTGAAAAACATATATTCACACCAGTAGTAAAATCTTTGTTTCCCAGTGTTATCTTATTGCATTTTTAGCATTCTAGTTTTGTAGCATTGTAGAGAATTTCTATTTTCTGGAAGTCCAATGTAACGCAACGGTTATCATCTTGGTATTTACAAACCTACCTTGGATTCATACCAATGCTTCTTGTGCTCACGTAACGCTAAGGATTTGAAGAACGGCACGTATACTCATCTTCTATACTCGCCCATCGTGGTGTTATGGTTAGCAAGCTAGACTAGAAGATATACTACTACTTAATAGCGAGTTCGATCCTCGTATGATGCCTCAAACTTTTGACTTTGTATCACATCCTTCCGCGGTGAAAGTTTTGAGTAAATACCTGGGCGCCCCATCGTGGTGTAATGGTTAGAAAACTAGTCTAGCAGATACATTACAAGTGAATAGCGAGCTCGATGACCCATGTTAGAATATTTCGATATATATATATTTACTAACCCCTCTGCACGAGCAGGATGCGACACAAGGTCAATTTCTTAAGCAGAGTTTAACAGGTTTGAATTCAGAGTTTTCCTTCTCCTATACTGGTTACTTAGCCATGGTTAAAGAGCCCAATCTGCTCTACTATTTACCCATATCTGGAGGGAGAGTAGGATTCATACCTTTCCCAAGGGTATTAGCGCTAAGAGAAATGTAATTACCACGTCCAGGATTTGAACTCGGGGCGACGAGTCCATTTCCCATGACTTTAACCATTACACCACGCGCTTCCTACATATTTCGGTATATAAGGTATGCTTTAATTCCCCACCTCTATTTATAGACTAGCCAAGGTCACGTGATTGACTCCTGTAGCCAATCACTGACTGATAGACTATTTAAACCCCCCATATTGGTCATAATTACAACGGCGCTCACTGATAACGGACATAGGATTATCGTGGGACTCTTTACCAAGAACTGACAACTCTTTACCAGAGGAACCAAACGATCCATTATCGAAGGACTCTATACCAGTAACTGAGAACACTTTAGTAACCAAAAGGATTCACATTATCGAGGGGCTCTTTATCAAGGATCCAATTCCACTGGATAAGCACATCTGCTTTTTAAGGCCAAGGAATGGCCCTTAAAAACGTAACACTCCATACATTTGAATTTCTGTCACATCCTATCTAGAGAAAGATATTCATCCAAGAGAACTGGTAAAGCATACTGTGCTCTTCATCTTTGGTACGGCAACCAATGTGGGAGAAGGAAACATATTCTAATTCAAACCAGCTATATTCTGGTTTTAAAAAACAATTGACCTTGTGTCGCATCCTGTCCGTGTTGAAGGGGTTGGGTAAATACATTAAAATAACCCAAATAAATAAATCCCAAATGTGTATGATTCTATCATTTCTACACAGTTTGTTTGGAAAGAGAATGGTCCGATATTTTATGGAACGTTATCGGAAGATTATCAACAACAATGGCGATCAGTGTATTAAGCTTGATGACAGCAGAATTGTTTCCAACTAACATCCGGGGTTTTCAACTTGGCTTAGCGTTGATGGCAGCGAATATTGGAAAGTTTATTTGGTATTTGACCATCATCGTACACGTAAGTATCTATTCACATATTCGTATCTATACTAACAGGTAAAGCGTATATAGTATTTTTAAAAAAACAGGACACCTCACGTGGTGTAATGGTTATCAAGCTAGATTCGCAGACCTTTGTTAATGATTAGTATTATCTGCGTTATTCGGACTATTGTCCCCATCTTCATTGTTATTTGTACAACGTTTCGGCCGATATGCCCTCCGGTCTTCTTCAGGTATTTCTTGTCGGACTCGGGAACCTTTTCGGACTCGGGAACCTTCTTTTCGGACTCGGGAACTTTCTTTTCGAACTCGGGAACTTTTTGTCGTAATCGGGAGCCATCACGGAACTTTGAACCTAACCTTTATTTAGTCCTTTGTTAATGAGTTCGATTCTCATTGGACGCCCCATACTTCTGACCTTGTGCCACATCTAAGTTAAGTTTAGTAAATAACTATACCCCAAAATACTTAGGGCACCTCACGTGGTGTAATGGTTAGCAAGCTAAATTCGCAGACCATTGTTAACGAGTTCGATTCTCATTGGGCGTATTGTAGTTCACCGTCGATTAGTCGATATCCACCTCCTCATTATTTTTAGAGTGGGTTTGTTATTTTCTTAAGCATACAAAAGCAAAGTGACCCCAAGCAGCCTCGGTGGGTTTTCCGCACTATTAACCATTGTGGCGTTGCGGGTTCAGCGGAGATGAAGAGATGCTGACGAGTTTGCGCCAAGAAAGGACAAAAAGTTATACACGTGTTCACAGAAGAAAATTCCACTATTATTGATGTCGAAGGGCCGGGTTTGCTCAGTCGTTAGAGCGTTCGGCTAGAAACCATAAGGTTCCTAGTTCGATACTGGCTCTCGTCAACTCAGCGTTTGAGTAGCGCAGGGATCTGTGCGGTAAAGTAAGGAGCTGATGGTAGGTGTGGCGCTCCACCTCAGATGCAAAAACAACCACCTTGGTCTAGCGCTAGGGAAAAGGGGATAGACTCCCTTGCTGATTGGCTGATACCGACTTTAAGCCACCCCAACGACTTATTGATGTTATAACTTCCTCTGGTCTAATCTCAAAAACAAGGTGTGAAATGGCATCAACGAGTCAGCAAAAGAAAATATCAATTGTTTGACAAACCGAAGCCTCGAAAATTTAGGTTGTTACTTGTCACTATACCAGTAGCTAAATCAAAGTCCAGAATTGGACTAATGAGCCACCATGGGGTCCACAAATGAAGACATGGAGTGATGTCATCGTCGTCTACGACGGACTTCCAAAAGAAAAGAAAAGTAGCTAACTCACTGCCTAGCAATTTTTTAAAATCTCCAACTCTCGTATGTGATCATTTCTTGCACTTAACCTAAGTATTCTCGTGATTGACGCCTTTATTGTCAGTCACACAGCCTAGCACCAGGTTCACTGGTGGTGGGAGACGAATATTTCATTACACTTTTACGCTACTATATAGGTCTTGTATTTTTCAGGCGAGTGAATTTACGCTTCGAATAACCTCGGGCCTTCTTGCTGGCTTCAGTGTTGTCTTCGGCAACTTACTCTTACATGTGACACCAGAGACATATGACACGTGTCTGCCGGACATCGGAGAGGACATCACAAGGTAAGTGAAGAATAAGTCGCCAAATTTTACAATAGTAATTGTCATTATAAATCCTCGCCGAAAAAAAAATGGCCTTAACAAACTTCTGGATCGATGCGAACTGACTTAGGATTTAGCGATCGAAATTTCGATGAATGCGGTTTGGTTTAGTTTGTTTTATTTTACGGCATATCAACCTCAGAGGGTCATTTAATGCCGATAAAGTTTTGAAATAGAATCATTCTTAATGGATACTCAATTTTTTTTTAGATACATTTTTCTATTTAACCCATAGATGGGACCCTAACATGTTCTACCACTCCGGGTCAGAGTAGACCAGGGAGCAATGGTGATGAAGGGGTGCTCCACATTCCCCAAACCTCCAGAATGGGAACGTCACCATCAGATAGAGTTTAACGTCATTCCCAGGACAGGTAGACCCTCAGCCACCGCCTTCTAGCATCCATATGATAAAAAGGGTTGGGCTTGCCATAAGGGTAATAGGGTTGGGAAAATCATATAGGTGCTAGGGCTTGACGTGACCAGCCGATTGATCGGAGGGGGCCTCTTCGACCGCCCGTCTAGCCCAAGATAGGGCCAAAGTGGAGTATTGCAAGTCATGAACTGTTCATCCACCTGGGTTCTATCCTTAAGCATCATAGGTTGCCACCCCCGGCCAACAGGTGGCCCCATTGGGGGAGTCTTACCCCTCTGCAGAGGTGCAGTCGGTGCATTCTAACGCCCCAGCCGACAGGGCGGGATGAAAGCGGTGAACACGTGGACCATAATTAACATTCTTATTCACCAACCAAACGTGTGCCTAGACTGATGAAAATCATTGGTGCGAAATATTTCTCGTGTGTGGTTACGACTGTAGGGTTTATCTGACTCCAATACAGAACGAGCTGATCCCGGTACCGTTCCTCGTGCGTTAAATATAAAGTTTTGATTATTCGACACATTCACACATTGCAAGTGACATTTAGTCTGTGAAATATTACGCGATGTGAATGATTAATTGATTATCATGGCTTGTCAATCCGTCATGGGTTATTTCATGTCTTGAGGTCAGGGAATTGCGTACATTGTAGATTTATATTTACAGTTTTGTGTAGTTTCTTATCTTTTTTGAACACGGTTATATGATATCCAGTATTCCTAATACAAATAATTTGCAAACAGATCTATTTGACCCATAGTTGGGACTCTAACATGTTCTACCACTCAGAGTGGACCTGGGAGTAATGGCAATGGATGGGTACTCCACACTCCCCAGATCTCCAGAATGGTGGCGCATTATCAGGTGCAGTTTAGTGTCATACCCAGTCCACACATTTTTGTGAGTTCTTACCCCTCTGGAGTGTGCACAGTCAGCGTATTTTAAAAACCACCTGGCAGGGATAGAGAAGAGAAATCGTATAGTTGAATCTCTTCCTGAATGAAATTCAAATTACTGTCTGTTTGCTGCTCAAGGAACAGGCGTTGCCATAGCAACGACGTAATCAGAAAAAATATAACTCTCGAGCCAAGACGAGAAAGATAATAGAAAAAAAGTTTCTAGTTGTGGTATCATTAGCCAAGATAGTTTTAGATTTCTGAGGAAAAGAATGCTATTTGCGTTGGAAAAAAATACAGTGAACTACCGAATTTATTTATTTACCGAACTAGATGAATACCCATCCCATGGACAGAGATAATTATTAGTATTGTTTGTATTATTCGGACTATTGTCCTTATCTTTATTGTTATTTGTACAACGTTTCGACCGATGTGCCCTCCGGTCTTCTTCAGGTATTTCTTGTCGGACTCTGGAACCTTCTCGAACTCGGGAACCTTCTTGTCCTAATCGGGAGCTATCACGGAACTTTGAACCTAACCTTTTATTCAGTCCACGGGGGTATCCTGTTCCCATTCCACTAACCATAGCTGGGGTAGAGGTGTTAAGCTGTGTTAATTATTATTAGTCCGAATAATACAAATAATACTAATTATCAAACCTCGTCTCAAAAATTCAAAGAAATAGAGATAATTATGTTGTGATAACAGTTCTCTTACCTCTACAACATTTCTGTATTCACTATTTTTTATGCAAAACATTTATTTTCTGTATTTATTTTGTCATCATACTAATTTCACTTGAATTTCCTATTCTGGGCATAACTTGATATATCAATTTTCTTCTAAAACTAAAATAACAAAATTTTATTATTTCTCATAGAACATTATACAATTTTAAAAAATACTATTAGGAATCATTTATTATTCGTATTAAAACTCTCTAATCAAAAATAATTACACTCCTTATCTATATTTATACAATTTTATTTTATAAATTGATTGTTAGAGTTGTATTTATTAATGGGCAGTACTATATCTTAAACAAAATTAAACAACTAGATAATGACATCTTTATATTGATTTCATATTTTGATTTAAATACAAAATATTTTCCCAATGGACAGAGATTATCAAGTTGTACTAAAAGTTCTCTTACATCAACAAAATTTCTGTATATACAATATTTTCTACAAAACATTTTCTGTATTTCATTTTGTCATTTAAGTCCACTTGAATTACCTATGAACATAGTTGAACATCTTTTAATAAAAACAAAAATGAATCAATAGCAAAATATATACAGTAAATGTCCAGAGATTGAATTTTCCCTTTGGCTTCGATAAGGCTACGATAAATATGGAGCGGAAGAACTATGGTTTGGAAACCACTACTCACCGCTAGCATATTTAGTTGAGATGGAACAAACCCATACATTTTGTAGCATAAGCACGCCTCCAGTACTGTTTGTATGAATAGCAAGAATGTTGTCTCTAGCACGTGACTTCCAAAGTGGACTATTAAGAAGGAAGTAAAATTGATTTGTGATTTAATTGATAATAAAAAAGATCTTAACACAAACTCATTATTTTTTTTATACAGACCTCGTATGTTAAACGAACTAGTTCCACAAATGAAGGAGGAAAAACATGACAATTGATTTCTCTCTCTCTCTCTCTCTCTCTCTTTTAAGAAATGAATTCCAGGTTCCTGAAGTAGATATCCATATCAAAACAGATGACCGAAGAGTGGACAAATCAGCCGAAAATTGACCTCATACATAAGAGAAGTGTGAGTAGAAAATGTGGAAATAAATCCGATGATATGCAGAAAAAAATAAAGTGTTGGGTCTGTAAAATACGTTTATTCCTGTGTGTGGGGTTAAGTGAGGGAGAGTCTTTCTGTGATTGGATATAGCCATCACGTGATGTGCCCCAGAAGTTTTTGGCGCAAAATACCCAAAAAAGATCAGATAGATTCTGGACCAGTTCGAGGGTACAGGTCAACCAGAAATTCTCATCAAGAAACCACTAAATCAGAAAATACCAGATATCATCTCCATTACACCGGTAAGTCTCTCAAACTTGGCTCTATACACAGGAAGGACTTCATATTATTAGTCGTTATTTTGTTAATAAATAAATTGTTAGAATTGAACTAAGTTTTAATTCCTTTATTTCTTGCTGTTAATCTTAGAATAAATGATATACTAACAGTAATAAACGTTTTCCCAAAAAGATAAATTTATTATAGATGGTGAAGTTGACATTAGAACGTTTTGGTTTTTATCAAACTTTCATCGGGACATTAGAATGAAAAAAGTTTTGTCAACAGTGGTGAAAATCTTTAACGGATAAAGAACATCTTTCTCTCTAATACTTTCTAAATCTTCCGTTTTATTTTGAAAATATTACCATCATTGTTTAAACAACACCCTTTTCATCCTAATGTCCAGATGAAGGTTTCATAACAAAAAGAAAAAGAAACGTTCTAACGTCGACTTCACCATCTATAATAAATTTATCTTTTGAGGAATACTTTGTTTTGTTTGTTTTTTTTTTATTATTTTCTACATGAAACAAGTATGTAAAAATTCTTTATCACACCTGTAAGTTTCAGTTAAAATATCTCTTGACACATGGCACTTTGTTTTTTATATATACTCCTTTTTTTTATCTATTTAACCAATAGATGGGACCTGGGGTGGTCGTACTTGATGGGCCTAAGGTACTACTACTCCGGGTCAATGTGGATCAGGGAGTAATGGCAATGAAGGGGTACTCCACACTTCCCAGAGCTCTATAATTAGAACCTCACCACTAGATTCAGTTTTACCATAAGAGCAATACGGTAGGGACAATCATATAGATGCTAGGGCTTGACATGACCAGCCGATTGATTGGAGGGACCTCTCCGACCGCCCGTCTAGCCCAAGTAACGGTACATCCCATGGACTGTTCTGCAAACACCACGGGTCGTCACCTACGGCCAACAGGTGGCCCAACTGGAAGGTTTTACTCAGCAGAGGTGCTGTCAGCGTATTGTACAGCCTCAGCCGATAGAGCGAAATAAATAAGGACACATGTTTAATATTTAATTTAATTGCTACTTTTTAGGGGTAAAAAAGAAAATAAATTAAATTAATATTCTTTATCACTTTAATGCAACAAGCAATTAAGATAAACAAGCAATGAGGAACTGAATTTTTTGTCATATATACAAAACAGTTTTTAAAAAATAGAATTATATTTCAAAACACTCAAAAGTTAAGGATTACATTTTTTTTTCATTCTATTGATTATTTTCCTCTTATTCTCTCTCTTACCCACTCACTACCTGGTGTTTTTTTTTGGGGGGGGGGTTAGTACTGTCATGGACCGGGTACTTTTGCTAGTACATATATAAAAGGCAGTGTGTGTGTATGTATGTATGTATGTATGTCCGGAGGAAACTATGAAAATAAAACAATTAATGACAAATAAATATATACACACATTCACTATCACCAGTTCTTGCTTTTTGAGCAAAAATAATGGAGATTTGATTTATATTCTTGAAGATGATTTAAAAATAAAATCTAAATGATAACAGCATGGAATCTTTTCTTTCTTTTTTTTTTCTTTTTTTTTTTTTTTTTTTTTTTTTTTTTTGCATTTAATATTTCAAATAGGATGCATTAATTTTTTCTTTTCCGAATGTCTGGATCAACCTAAGATCTTTTTTTACGTAGGGATTTTAATGGAGCATCCAGCGAGGATCCAACTCACGATTCAACAATAATGGATCTGCACAACTACCTTTCAACCCCCCTCTCTCACCGCTACCCTGGTGACGCCGAGTAGCCGCTTCTAGTTTAGCATATGTACCTACAGAAATCTAATAAAACATATTACGCTGCTTTAGTCACGCTCTATTACTGTAGATATTTGCTGTCATGTTAAAATAGAATCATTTTCGTTTCTACTTTTAGTTTTGAAGACAGAGGCAAAGCATAAAATGCTCACATGAGAAACCGTTTATCAAGACGATGACGAAAAACTCTACGAGATGGAAAAAGACTAGAGACATATTAGTATAAAAGATTGTAAGAGGAAAAGACTTTTGGGAATCGTAATCTATCTATTATCTATTAATAATGGAGATTGTCTGTATTTCTGTCTGTAACAAAAACGACGCCATAGCTCTACGTCACAGCTTACATCACAATATTCTTATACTATATACACCCAAAATTTGAGTAAGCAATTTTAAAAATTGTTTTTACTCTCGTCCTTTTTTTCTTTTTTTTACAGTAACAAGAAGTTAGCTAAAAAGTTTACAAATAAATGAATACCTACGATTTTGTAGAAAATTGATGTGGAAAATATTCAAAATAATTGTTTGATTATTACATGCAAGCAACATTTTATTTGAGAGGGACGGGGCTCAGTTTTCATTTCAAATTGTTTGTTTTTTTTACTCCTTTAATAAATATGAGGATTTGTCTTACTTATGATACAAACCCTCTGATATTGAATTTTTAACTCCCACCCTCTCAGGCAATGTCTTTCAAAAATTAATTTTTACGACACCCGGGGGGTGTTTTCTGTTGCTAGTATATCAATAATGGAGATTCGCTTCCGGTTTTTGTCTGTAACAAAAACTACGTCACTGCTTGCATCACTATACCCGAAATCGTCATAACAGAATGAATACACTCAAAATTTGAGCATGCAACATTAGACAGTCCTCATTGTTTTTTAAAACAAGTTTTAATAGATACATCCCCAGTATCATATATTTATATATAGTTTGTTTTATTTTAATAGATATTCAAAGTTAATAGAACTTAGTTTCGATTTCAAATTGTTTTATTTTTTTTAATCATTTAATACATTTGATGATTTCATGATTTATGGTTCAAACTCTCCGACATTTAATTTTTAACTTCCACCTCCTCAAGCAATATCTTTCAAAAATTTATTTTTACATCGCCCGGAGGCCGTTTTTTTTTATTTTGCTAGTTCCAAGTAATGATATGATAAAATAGGATATTGCATTCACTGGAAAATATCCTATTACTATAGAATACTGAACCCTGAAAAATGATATAGTGGTACCTTGACTTACCAGGGTTTTTTTATGGGACATCCAGCGAGGATCGAACTCGCTATTCAGTAGTAATGGATCTGCGGGGCTAGGCCTACTAACCACGACACCACGATGAGTCGCCTAAAAAAAAGTATTTATCCTACGAGGTTACAAGTATGGGTCATCCAGCGAGGGTCGAACTCGCTATTCAGTAGTAATGGATCTGTGGGACTAGCTTGCTAACCCTTACACTACTTATGGGATGCCTTGTTAGTGTTATAACAAATGCGTATGATGTGAGGTTCTTCCAGGAGATATGTGAAATAGAAACGAGGTATAAAAACCAGTTCAACCCAATGACGATGTGTGGCTACTGTTTGTTCTTCTAATGAAAGACCGAATCGGTGCACAAATGCAAAAGCAAGTGTTTAAAACATTTATGAAAATAAAGGAAATATTTTATATTTGTTTATTTCTCATCATCATCTACATTTTCCTTTCATATATATATACTATATACTGCAGTGATAGTGTCATATACAATATTCTACAGTAATACCTTGTCCTACGACTTTAATTCGTTCCGCACGTTACTCAATTTCCTCATACATCAAATGAATATTCCCCATTGAAATAAACTAAAATGCTATTAATCCGTTCCAGATCCCCAACCAAAAAGAAACCATAATTTTTTTGTTAATTTCTTTTTATATAAGAAAAATAGCACTGTATTTTATAAAAACAATAAAAAAAAGAATAATAAATTATGTGCTGTAATATGTTTTAATGTTAATTTTTTATAAATGATATTTTTCTTTGGAAACTTAAATGTTTTTAGTGAACTAATGACATAAGCGTATCTGAAGCTCGGTCGTACGTTAAATTTTAGCTCACAATACGAAGCAAAAGAATCGACCGAGTAACAGCTCGTAACTCGGAAAACTCGTAGGTTGGACCACTCGTAAGTCAAAGTACCGCTCTATAATCACTAAGCTACTATTCTGTGGGACTTTGCAATCCAAATTGACCGAAAAATAAAGAGCAATGGATCAGATACAAAAGAAAAAGATACCTTTTGATTAATATGTCAGTGCTAACAGATAATAACTTATTAGTCAAAGAGTATAATAAAATAAGAAAATACAAACCTGGAAATAGAAATGCAAAAGTAATATAAGACTAGACATGACTGGGTGGGAAAGGAGATCTACATTGAATTGTGCAAGAGATTAAAACTTGACCATGCTCACAAATTGTATATGCACAATACCATAATCTGTTCTAGAAAAAGAGTCGCACAAAATTATCTGTTACTTTGAGATACAAACGGATCACCCAATCCCAGCCAGAAGACTAAACCTAGTATTAATTAACAAAAAGAAAATAACTTTTTATCCACTAGATTTTGGTGTTCCGGCAGACCATAGCGTGAAAATAAAAGAAAACGAAAAGATAGACAAAAAAAGATCTTACCAAAGAGCTGAATAAACCGTGAACATGAAGGTGATGCTCATACTAATTGGAGTCCTTAAAAGGGTCCCCAAAGGGATGGAAAAGAGACTGGAGATTAGAGTAAGAACCGATAGCATTCAGACCACAGCACTGTTAAAATAAGCTAGAATACTTAGAAAGGTGCTGAATAACTATTCGTCACTCAGACCTGTGGAAAACCACCTATTAAAGCTGAGATAAAAAAAAATAAAAAATAAAAATAAAAATAATAATAATAATAATAATAATAATAATAATAATAATAATAATAATAATAATAATAATAAAAGTGTTTTATAATTTGCTTGAAGCCTTGTGTTTATATTGGTTTGGTGGTTGGTTTTAAAGGCTATCACAGTGCAAGTGGGGAGAACAAAAATAAGGTAACTATGGTGTTGTTTGTTAACCTTTAATTTATTCTTAATATTTCGAGATAAAATCTTTTCGACAGAAGATTTCTGAAACTGAAGCTGTTGTTAGTGATCGTCCATTTTGCTTTTGTGTCTTATATCTTTCAAATTCTCTGCGTGTGGGTGGGCGAGGGGTCTTTATGTGCGTGTGTGCATGTGTCTTTATAATAATAATAATAATAATAATAATAATAATAGACCTAGTGTGGATCAACAAGAAGAGAACTTGTCATCTCGTATATTTTGCCGTCCCGGCCGATCACGAGTGAAAGAAAGGGAAAAGATAGACAAATACTTGGACCTTGCCAGAGAGTTGGGAAAACTGTGGAACATGAAGGTAAGGGTCGTGCCGGTTGTGGTTGGTGTCCTTGATACAGTCTCCAGGCGTCTGGAAATCAAGGAAAAATCGGTTGGAATACTCAGAAGGGTAAAATCAAGGAAAAATTGGTTGGAATACTCAGAAGAGTCCTGGAGACCTGGGGGGATTTGCTGTTACTCAGCCTCCAGTCAACCACCGGCTACGGCAGGTGTGAAAAACTCCATAATAATAACAATAATATGGAAACTGTTTCGAGAGATAACTCTTCCCTAACAAACGATATCATTCTTCAGTAAAAAGGGACCATCAACGAAGAAAACAATATGGCTACATTAACATACACTTGTGGACAAGTTAATGTCAAATCCATTTCAATCCTCCTGTACCGTAGTCGGTGATGATAAAACAAATATTGTTTGAGTTAAAAATACATTTTACTGTTTTATATATTTGGTTGATCTTAATATAGGGTAGTATACAACAAAAATAAAAATGAATATGTAGTAGGATTTCTTTTCTTTCTTTCTTTCCTCTTTTTAGTAGTAGTAGTAGTAGTAGTAGTAGTAGTAACAAGAACAATCATGACATGTTAGCATTATATGATCAAGCCTGTCAGAATAGATTTACAGTTCGTGATAAAATGGTGAAATTTCCTTATGGAATGTAATCAAAACTGTTGTTTTCAAAACCAAAGAAAGAAACGAAAAGAAAAAGTTAAGAGAAATTAACTAAAGATGATAAAACAAATAAGATATATCAAAGACTTTTTTAAGAATGTTAACAATTAGGGCAATTATGTGTTTTTTTGAAACGCATCTACATATTAATATTGTTATAACAGGAGTAAAAGACAGGAAGTGGTAAGTAAAGAAATGAAAGAAACGTAACTCCCATTGCTACGTACGTATGTTTTTATTTGTTTTCTGCTATACGAGTCAGCGGGTGGACCATGTTACGAAAATCCATAAAAAGAGGAAAGAAAGAAGGAAAAGAAATCCTACAACTATTCTGCCTTCCGACCTACCCCACTCAATACCTCAAGCGTAACTTAATATTAACGTGAATGTTATGCAATCCAGCATTGCAGAAAGCTAGGATATTAAAAGGGAAATTGCTTCTATGAAGAATAGTTATAAAAAGTTATAATTTGATAAAATATTATTTTCAGAAGTTTCAGTTACTAAGAACACACACACACACACATATATATATATATATATATATATATTATATATATATATCAGTCATCCACAGACACGTGTTTCGATGTTTACTTCTCATCAGTGCGGCTCGACATTTTAACAGCTACATCTAGCCGGGATCAAAACCCGACAGAATTTTCGTCTACCAAGGTCCTTACCCTTGCGGCTATCTGCGGGCCGTTAGTCTAGGGTGAACAATTAATTGCTGCATACTTTACGGCGATATGTTTTTACAATTACCAGAGAACTCTAATCTGTAAACAGACGGGTCAAGGCTAATACCAAACAGTGAAGTTACAATTAATGTCCTCCACAGTGCTCAACCATGGGAGTGGGAAGCATATATATATATATATATATATATATATATATATATTATGTTGATAAATGATTAGATTAATAAATAATCATCTCTTCCCTTATCTACTTTAAAATATATTAAATGATTTTTGCGGGGTGGATCCCCCACCCCGCAAAAATCATTTAATATATTTTAAAGTAGATAAGGGAAGAGATGATTATTTATTATTGTTTTTTGTTGTTTTTTGTTTTTTTCTTTTGGCCGATGAAAAAGACGCCCGTTCGTTTCGACTGTCAGCATTCATATATTACACAGACACACACGCACACACTCGCGTATATATATATATATATATATATATATATAGTCTATTCGGGATAAATTTGACATACTTATATTTGGTTGTTTTTCTCCGTATGTTGGAGGTATTGACGCACACTATGCATCATTTAAAAGCTTGTACCCTTCTTCATTCATATGCGTGATGACAGATGGAATGGATAACAGAAACCCACCTGAATCATGGAAGAGAATAGCTTGTATCATGATGATCTGTACCGGCCATCAAAATAAGGAGATTACGGTTACTGCCCAATACTCCCTGAAGACTGTAAAAACAATCAGGCATGAACTGGAGAATTGCAATGGAGACTACAAGGCTGTGGCTAGAAGAAAGCAACATAACAGACGATCTGATTGTGTTTATACAGCAGAATTCCTCGAAAATCTGAAAAATGTTGGGGCACCCTGGCATTGGAATTCGGGCTTTGTCACGTGAATTGAATGTTTCAGCCTCTACCATGAAGCTTGCACTCAATGAAGACCTTCGCTACTACAAGCGTCGCATAGGTCAACTGCTCCCAGAAAAGGCCTGTGAAAATCGTCTGACAAAAGCGAAGAAACTTCTGAGCAAAGTAAAATATCTTGCTGAACCACAAACAATTTGGTTCTTTTCCGACGAGAAAAACTTTTGCCAAGATCAAAAGCACAACACACAAAATAACAGATGGCTTGCATACAGTCCAAAAGACACTCCTCGTGTCATGCAGTCTAAATTTCCCCAAATTGTGATGGTTTTCGGATGTGTGCCCTCTGAGGGTCATGTTATGCCTCCGATTTTTTTCAGAGAGAGTATCAGGTTGAATTCAGATGCCTACGTGGAGTTACTAAACAATGTTGTCAAGCCTTGGATAACAAGTGTAGCCAATGGTAGTCCATATGTATGGCAGCAGGATTGGGCCACCTGCCACACCTCTGGGAAAAGTCAAACATGGTTGTCGGTGAACTTTTACGACTACACCAGTCCCAATGTTTGGCCTCCCTCAGATTTTAAACCCATGGATTATTATGTATGTGGCGCTTTTGAGAAAGACACAAATCGTCGTGCCAGTACTACAAAAGCCCAGTTAATCGACAGAATTAAGGTAGTTTTTTAGACCCTTCCCAGGGAAACTGTAACATTAGCTTGCTCCAGGTTCCGGAGCAGGATTGAGGCTGTGATGGACGCTAATGGCGGTTATTTTGAGTGAAACTTTTTGACATTAGTGTAATTTCCGTGCCTGTTAAATTTCTTTACAATCCATTAAATTTTTTAGTTACCAAGCACTTTTTCTTTTTCCTTATGAAACTGTCAAATTTCTCCCGAACACCCTGTGTTTATATATATATATATATATATATATATATATGTGTGTGTGTGTGTGTGTGTGTGTGTGTTCAGGGATATATATATATATATATATATATATATATATATATATATATATATATATGAAAATGGAAAAGGAATTGAATCCGACAATATGAGGAAAAATGAGTAAAGAAAAGAAATGTAGATGGATAAAATGAATTTAATCGATATCACATTAATCGATATCACTTACACATGTGTTTCGGTCAGTTTATGTGTGTGAAAATATTTCGCACACATAGAAGAATCGACCTTCATCATTCAAAATAAATGTTCACTCTGATGAAGGTCGATTCTTCTATGTGTGCGAAATATTTTCACACACATAAACTGACTGAAACACATGTGTAAGTGATATTGATTACATTTCTTTTCTTTACTCATTTTTCCTCATATATATATATATATATATATATATATATGTGTGTGTTGTGTGTGTGTGTGTGTGTGTGTGTGTGTTCAAGTTGTGATTAAAAAAAGATAGCGATACTAAAGCTTTAAATCTTGTTAATTTTTGAATGCATATGAAGAAGTGTGCAGCAACTTATATGATAGAATTATGGAGGCGCGTGTGTAATGATTATAGTCGTAAGAAATGGACTCGTCGACCGAGTTCAATTCCTGGACGATGCTGTTTGCACCCCACGTGGCGCTAATACCCTTGGGAAAGGTATGAATCCAATTCTCCCTCCAGCTATAGGTAAATAGCAGGGCATACTGGGCTCTTTAACCATGGCTAGGTAACCAGTCTAGGAGAAGGAAAACTCTGAATTCAAACCTGTTAAACCCCGCTTAAGAAATTGACATTGTGTTGCATCCTTCTCGTGCAGAGGGGTTGGTAAATATATAGACACACACATATATATATATATATATATATATATATATATATATATAATGATTTGAAGGCAATTACAATGCGTATAAAAAATAAAACCAAAAAGATGTTATTTTTGTCTTATCGATTTCGAAGCATAAACTTTATCTTCAGAGATGAATATCAGAAATGTACGTGCTTAAGTTTTTTGTGTGGTTATATTTTTTCTTATTTTTTCCCCCTTCTTTTTTTTTTTTTTTTCTTTCTCCTCCTTTCTTTTTCTTTATGTTATGAATGAAATGGGCGAATAACTGTAATTTCTTATTTTTTAAATATCTGTTGAGAACGAATCCAATATTGTCTGTTTATCTTTCGGTGAATATTCGAACAATGTAGCCATGTTGAATTCAAAATAAAAACGGTCACATAGAAAAATTCATATACTTAGCTTTTTTTTTTTCCTTTTTCTCTATTTTTTTTTTTTTTTTTTTTTTCAATTGTAAAAATAAAAAGTATTAATTTAATTAGATGGACCAGTAAATAATAAATAAAAGATTATCTTTAATTATATATTAGGAGGATTGAAGGAAAATTTAAGAAAAATATGTTTTATGAGTTGTTTTTTTTTAATTTTAAATAGATTAAATATTATATATTAAATATTTGAATTACAAAAGGCACAGTGTTTTTTGTGGGTTTTTTTTTGTTTTGTTTTGTTTTGTTCTTTTTATATTAATAGTTTTATGTTTAATGAGAATTTTCTTTAAAATAATAATATATATATATAATAAATGATTATATATATATATATATATATATATATATATATATATAATAGAATGTTCATGCTTAAACAAATCAGAGCTAATTATTTCTGATGAAAGTGCACATCAATTGCATTTCTCGAAAGCTAAAGAAAACTACTCCGAAATTCAACACCAACTTGTACTGACTTAGGGATTTACTGAAAGTGTTGTGATATAAGCAGTGGCGTAGTTTCAGTTACAGACACTGAATTTCCATTATAATAAGATATCCCCTCTAGATTCAGTATTTTCACTTCTTACTGAATTTACTACCATTTTATGGCCTAACCAACAAATTAAACCACAAAAAAGACACTACGTTTTAACCCTCAAATAATTAGATTCTAATTCGTCAACTTCTATATTGAAAATTCATGACCTTTTATAGATTGACCTTTCTACTTAACGACATCGTCAAGAAAAAACCAAATGGTATTTCTATATTTGAAATTTATTTATAAACACCAGAAAAGTCTGGATGATAAAGTCGTTAAGTTAAAGTTCAAATTACGAGAGTCAGTTGAAAAGTTCATTAACTGATCAAGATATTCTCATGGAATATTACCAAATGAGAATTATTTTTCCACACAGACGTCCCCACCCCCCACACACACACTTGTGGTCCATACCAATTCTTCCATCAGTGTTGCTGTGCTTGGATCGCATCGATAGATAAAGAGTCATCAACAGCCGATATGACGTCATCTAATTAACTTTTCAACCCACACTTGAACATTAATATTTGTTGCACATAAGGCCATCAATCTTGAAATATAAGTCACGAATGCCAAAAATTGCTTGGAATTGATAAATTAAAAAAAAAGTTTTTATAAACGTTTATATATCTTTTTTCCGTTTATATGTATATTATATAAATATAAATTATAAATTATATATATAAATATGAAAGTGAACAAACAATCTGTTTGAGATGGCGATAGTCAACAATTTTGGGGAGAATATGTGCTTAATTGAAGTCATACCTAATTTTTGAAAATTAAATAGTTAATAAGTTTACGCTTTACATTTGAACAGATACGCTCGCCTAATTCATTAATTATTAACTAATTAATTTTCAAAAATTAGGTATGACTTGAATTAAGTATATATTCTCCAAAAAATATATAAATATATATTATATAAATATATATATAAATATATATATTTCGGGGTCTTTAGTAAAAACCTGCTTAAATAATATATATATATATATATATATATATATATATATATATATATATATATATATAGCAGGTTTTATTAAAGACCCTGAAATATTTCTTCTTTGTGATCTTTATATGTAGATGTTCAAGTCTTCTTATTCTGGTAGAGAGAAAGTCCCATATTTTTTACCCAAGCGCTTTCAACTATGTCCCTGGTCGTCTTCAAGGGGATTTATTGGTGTAGTGGTGTATTTTTTGGGGGGAGGGGAGAGGGGAGACGGCGAGTTTTATTCATTTGAAAGGGTGAATTGGAGTTTTTTCTCTTTTTTTTTTTTTTTTTTATTTGGTTTATTCAGTTAAAAATTGCAATAAACCCTTTCAAACGACCAGCAAAATCTTACATTGATCAGTTCTGTGGTTCCAAGTATTTCATGTAATTATATGGTTTCAAGTAACTAATAATAATAATCCTTTGTAAACAATTATAGTTTCAAATGATTATTCATGCTACAAATAATTTGCACACAATTATAGGGTTTCAAGTCTTCCTATCTAATACAAATGAATTGCACATAGTTATAGTTTCATTTATTCTTATTTAATACGGATAATTTTTACAGTTATATGGTTTCAAGTAACTACTAATGATAATAATTCTTTGCAAACAATTATAGCTTCAAGTAACTATTCTTAATACAAATAATTTGTACACAATTATATGGTTTAAAGTATTCCTAATACAATAATTTTCAAACAGATCTATTTGACCCATTGATGGAATTAATTCAAAAGAGTATTCCTATCGAATACAAATAGTCTGCGCAGTTAAATGGTTTCAAGAATTCCCATCTAACATTGATAATTATATTCATTATTAATCATTTATTTGTACACAGTTATATGGTTTTGCGTATTCTTATCTAATACGAATGATGACTCCCGATTACGACAAGAAGGTTCCCGAGTTCGAAAAGAAGGTTCCCGAGTCAGAGAAGGTTCTCGAGTCCGACAAGAAATACCTGAACAAGGCCGGAGGGCATATAACAATGAAGATGAGGACAATAGTCCGAATAATACAAATAATACTAATACAAATAATTTTTTTTTTAAATCTATTTGAACAGGTATTACTAATTGAGGTTAGAGTGGACCTGGGAGTAATGACAACAAAAGAATACTACACAATTCCCAGAGCTTCAGTACCGGAGCCTCACCACCGTTTATTATCATACTCCGACCGTCCCCCTTGTTTAGTGAGGGGGTCTTAACTCTTCTGCAGAGGATAGAGTCGGCATATTCTAAGACAAGGCGGTAACAACGGCCAAAAAACAAACCAGACAGATGATAGAATCTCTCCATAAAAAGAACAAAGGCGAATCTGGTGATAAAACCAGGAACCTGAAGAATTTATTTCCAGGTTCTTAAAATAGACACAAGAAAAAAAGGAATCAGCTAAGTAGGTCGGCAAAGAACAACTGTTTTTTATGTAAACAACTTGAGAGATAGGTTTTCCTCAAAGCGAATGGTTACCTGAGAACGTAACATGAATAGGTGTTTTAAATAGTACGATATACCAAACAAAATACCAGTACCTTTTAACACATCCACACCCACACACACACACATATATATATATATATATATATATATATATATATAGCCAGACTAAAATCTCTTCCATTTACTAATGTAATATATATATATATATATATATATGTGTGTGTGTGTGTGTGTGTGTGTGTGTGTGTGTGTGTGTGCAAGTTGAAAATGGAAGCTTTGTAGTTTTCTATAATTGTTATTTTATATTGTATTTAAAATAATAATAGATAGAGTATATATCTACATGGATAAACTCCTGGCCGAAACACGTGTCAGTAAAAGAAAATAAATAAAATAAAATCTATTTTATCCATTCAGCATTTTCTTTCCATTATGTTTCATTTCATATATATATATATATATATATATATATATATATATATATATATGCCCTGGTGAGCTACTAAGCGAAACTGTTAGTAGGTATATCCGACTCATTAGGTTTAACTTTATTATTTACTCTACTTATATATTTATATATATATATTTTTCATATATATATACTTTTTTTTGCCAAGTATTATAGTATTAACCGATTATTTTCGGTTGGTGCGACTATCTTAGTCTTTTCTTTTTTTCATTTCTTTTTTTTTCCAGGTGAAGTTTGGCAGTATATTTTTACAATCAAACTATTTGCCAGGTTTTTTCTTATCGCTAGGGTTTACCAACAAGCTTGGTATATATATATATATATATATATATATATATATATATATGTTACTTTAGAGCATTAATATGGATTTGTAAATAATACTTTAGAGAAAAATAACAAAACTTTATCATTTGTGTTTGTATTCATAGACAATTTTAGATGGATTCTCTGTGAGGATACCCTTAAGCTATTTCAAGGAATTTAGCAAATGAAGCTAGCAGACAATTACTACTGAAGTGAGTTTGATTCTCAAGAATTCCTCCGCCCTGTCGCGTGTTATTTAATGCCAAAGCCATCACTGTAGAAGAACAGTTGTGGTACTATATAACCCATAGCTGGGGTGATGGGGTGTGCATACCTTTCCCAAGGGTATAAGTACGAACTCGCTTACAACGATGTCACAGTTTAACACATTAGTCCTTACATCATTGAATTAACTTTTTAGTTCTGAGCTCAGATACATTGGCTGGAAAGTTAAGACAATAACAATGAATTATATTGCAAGATTGCATGAGGCGTGCTTAGTGTAACTGTTATTTTCTTGAGAAATGAAATCGGCGAACTGAGTTCAATTCCTGGACAAGGTTGTTTGTGTTTCACTTCCTGCTAATGCCCTTAAGAAAGGCATTAATTCGTCCCTGTTCCTCCACAGCTATAGATAAACAGAAGGGTAGACTGGGTTATTCAACCTTCGTTAGGCAACCAGTCTAGGAGAAGGAAAACTCTGAATACAAATGAGCTGTATTCCGCTTAATAAAAATTGACATTGTGTCACATCCTGTCCGTAGCAACCAACAATTGACCGCCCCTCTCCTATTCACCAGTATGAAAATGTTCACCGTTGGAGCAAGAACTCAATCCACCGTCTTGAAGAAGATCTAACAGAGCGAAACCTTATAACGTCGACATCACTACCCACAATAAACACCCAATATCCCGTGTTTGTCTGCCTTTCTCCATATATATGTATATATATATATCAGGATTTTATTATTTTCAGTGAAATACTATACAATCAAAATGGATATTGTTAGTTATTATTTATTACCAAACTCTACAGCATTGAAACTATTCAAAAATATAGATATCTAGCAGTTCAAAAATAAGGGTTAGTAAATAAACACTAACAATAATCTGTAACCTTAAAATGCTTCCTGTCAGGTTGGAGGTGCGATTGACATAACGATTATCACCGTAGGAAAGAAATTCGGCGATCCAAGTTCAAATCCTGGATGTGGCGGTTTGCGTTTCATTTCGCGCTAATTTCCTTGAGAAAGACATGAATCCATCTCTTCTCCTCCTAAGTATGTACAAATAAAGTAAGTAAAGTCGTTGGGTTGGCCTAAAGTCGGTATCAGCCAATAAGCGAGGGGGTCTATCTTCTTTTCACTAGCGTTAGACCAAGGAGATTGTTTTGGCGTCTTAGGTGGAGAGCCATACCTACCATCAGCTCTTTACTTTACCCCACAGATCCCTGTGCTTCTCATACGCTGAGTTGGTGTGGGCCGGTATCGACCTAGGAATCTTGTGGTTTCTAGCCGAACACTCTACCGACTGTGCTAACCCGGCCCTGCACTCTAGCAGAGCTATGGGGTTGAGTGGGAGTCGAAGTCGGAGTCGAAAGCAATTAAAGAGACACTGGAGTTGGTATAGTTTTACCAACTCCGACTCCAGCTGAATTTATACTTTATATGGCCAGAGTTTAGTTGTAAAGTTATACAATGCACATTCCTTATAAATAGATTATAATAAAATCATGATTTTATTCTTATAATGAATTGTAATCACTTAATTACATAAAGAGGAGTCGGAATCGGAGGGACTGAAAATAGAGAAGTCGGAGGTTTTGTGTTCCGACTCCACTGGTCTGCACTTTAGCCTTGGTCACAACAGGATATGCAGTTGGTCTGTTCTTAGCCCCACCGCTAGGACAAAACATTGAAAGCTGAGGATAGGGGGCACTAACCACCATGAAACAAATTGTAACCAATGAAAGTGATTTAAGTCTAGCATTATACTCTTGGGAATATACAATCTGGTATCCTCATTGATAAATATGAGTCTTAAAGATCTCCACCGCAAAGACCGTTGCTAAGTTTATAAAAGTTTTGAAGGAAACTGGACCCGCTAAGCCAAAAATGCGGGAAGAGGGGGCGGAGAAAATCTGACAAAGTTATCAAAAAACATGCCCGACCGAGCACAAGCAGATCATCCGAAAATGAACGGGGTCAAATCAAAACCATTCCGTGACCCACATTTTTGGCTTTGTGTTAGACTAAACCATTTTTTTAATGAAAAGGATTATCTTATACTTACCGTATTTGACGGCATATAAGACGCACGGGCATATAAGACGCACCCCCATTTCAGCAGATCAGATTCAGGAAAAAAAAAAGTTTTTAGTGTATTTAAGCATACATTGTTGAAAACAGTCTAGCTGTGCTTTACACAAGAAGAAACATAGCTCTATAAAAGCAATTTGGCAGTACAGTCAAGCAATAAGCATACACAAGACATCTCAATAGCAGGAAATAATAATAATAATAATAATAATAATAACAAAATTAATAATAATATAGTATTAGTAATGATAATAACAACAAAACATTGGTCACGATCATCATACATCGGACTTTCTTCTTACATCATTTCCAACACTACAACCTTTTCATTTTTTAATACAATTTGTTGAAATTCAAAACCTGTGTTTGTTTTTCCTTCGTCACGATACGCTCCTGTTAACTTTGATTATAACAATACCAGCAATAAAATAAGGATGCATGGAGTTTAGGGTAGATAAAAGTACTGAGCGTATGCTGGGATAGTGAGCATCATAGAGAAGATTAGCCTAGACCTATGGGAGGTCTCAAACTTTACCTATGATATATAAGACGCAGAGCAATTTTTTTAGACAAAATTTTGGGAAAAAAGTGCATCCTATGTGCCATCAAATACGGTAGTCAAAACAATCCTCAAGCTACACTGGAATAAAATGAAATAAAAGGGCTGATTCGGCAACCAAGTCCCCTTTAGATATGTTCTCCGACAAAGTCGAAATTACATACTCAGATTTGAAACCCGAAATCAATAGATTCTTCTATACAAGATGACAGGGAGCTCTGTCGGCTGAGGCTTTAGAATACAACGACTGCACCTCTGCAGAGAGGTAACCCCCCCCACACACACACACACACACACACACAATGGAGCTACTTGTTATCCGTGGGTGAGTGTGCCCTCCTTCCCTCTTCGGGTATTTCTTGTCGGATTCGGGAACCTTCTCGAACTCGGGAACCTTCATGTCGTCAATCGAAAGCCTTCACGGAACTTCGAATCTAACCCTTTATTTAATCCACGGGTATAGACTTTTCTAATTTCCATTAACCATGACTGGGTACAAATGTTAAACTGTGTTAATTATTCTATGTTACTGCCACCCTTGTCCAGGATTGAACTTGCAACCGAGCGGTAACTGTCAACTAAAACTGTATTAACACAACGCCTATATCGACTACGCCATGTGTCTAATTGGACACATTGGAAACGTTGTGTATATAATAATAAAGATAATAATACAAATTATCAATACTCATCTCAAAAATCCAGAGAAATAAAACAACCTGTTGTGTTTTCACTTAGTTTTCGTTTTCGTTAGCCTTTTTTCGTCGAGTTAAGAAAAACTAGTCTGGTACATGGTCTCTGCTTGGACTGTTCTCTTGTCTTGTTCTTTTACTTTTTCCCTTTTCCTTTTTATTTTCTTTTTTCTGTTGCTAGTTCACTCAGCATTTATGGCTATTGGGATTGTTTCATTTACACTAACACAGGGGTGGACAAATAATAGATTCGTTAGTTGCTTTGGTTTTATGTTTAAGACTCAGACGCAACCTTGAATATTACGTTGAAAGCGCCGGTTCCCGCTCGATTACCGAAGTTAAACAGCGATGAGCCTGTTCAATACTTAGAAGAGTGACCACTTAAGCAACACCAGGTACTGTAAGAAATCTGGTATGGAAATGACAAGATTCGACATTAAATGGTCTGAAAAGGGTTCATATGGCACCAAACAAAACAACCAAGTAAAAATCTCTAAAAGACTAGGGTTAACAACAGCCAGGTGACCAAACCCAACCCCACCAAAAACGGGATTGTAAGGGACAGGTTTGAAAAGAACACCAACCAAAAATTGAGGCTAATAAAAATTAGAAAAACTAACAGAAAGTAGGAAGTGTCAACTCGATGTTTTGTACTTAGTTTCCTCCGAGTTTGGATAAACATTTCTAAAGTAAATAGGAAATACTTATCAACAAAAAAAGCCATCTGGATATTGTCCCCCACCCCAGATCAAAAGTTACTTACATTCAGGTCCCTAAGGGTCGCTACAATAAATGTCATCTCATAAAACGTATTTCCTCCGAATTCCGAAAAAAAAGACCTAACCAGTGCATTTTACGACTGCGTAAAATTAGTGACTTCCTTATTTTATTCTTAGAGAAGTTTAGTAAACAAATGGAACTGGAGATTAAAGATGAAGAGAAGGGGAATTACATTTTCTTGAATTCCCTGATAAGATCAGAAGAGAATTAATTCAACAAGATTTTCATCATTTGGTAAAACCATTAATTAGCAACACCCCCCCCCCAGACCAGGTGCCATCCTATTAGCAACACACACAGTTTATAGGACTGTAATGATTTATTAATTCACAACCCTTTATTTACGATGTTTTGTTCATTCTTGATGAGTATTGACATTTTTTAACTCAATTTTTTAACACATTTTTTAAAACTCATTTTTTTCTATTTAACCTATAGATGGGACCCCAACAGGTACTACCACTCCAGTTCAAAGTGGACATGACATTCCTTTACCCAGTCCCCCACAAGTAATATCATGGTCATATCAGCCTCAGGACCAAGCTCATCTATTTTGCCACATTTTGCCCAAAGACAAGAATATCAGTGTTTGGTCTGGTTTCTTTGTTTAATGGCATATCAACCATCATTGGTTATTTAATGCCAAAGCCGTCCTTGTAGAAGAACAATAATGGTACTATTTAACCCATAGCTGAGGGATGAGGGGTTCATAGTAAAAAAAAAAGTAAAGTCAGCAGGACGGCCTAATGTCAGTATCAGACATACAGCAAGGGAGTCTATCCCCTTTTCGCTAGAAATCTGAGGTGGAATGCTACACCTATCATCAGCTCCTCCCTTTACCGCACAGATCCCTATGCTACTCATACACTGAGTTGGTGAGGACCGGTATCAAACCCAGGATATTGCAATTCCTAGGCGGACGCTCTACCGACTGAGGGGTTCATACAAGAATATAATTCATTGGTTTGGTTTGTTTTGGTTTGTTTTACAGCATATCAACCTCAATGGGTCATTTAATGCTGACAAAGTTTTGAAATAAATTCATTCTTAATGGATAATCAATTTTGTTTATAAACACGTTTTTCTATTTAACCCATAGATGGGACCCTAACAAAATCCAACCTGCGCTACTATTGAACTCCCAAGCTGTTTGAAGGTGTTCTTCTCAAAAAGTTAATGTGGTATGAAAGCGATATTTACCCCCCCCAATTTTTTTCTCGACAAGTAAATGTAAATATTTTAACCCGCCCCCCTCATGACAGTTGTTTGGTTTAATAATGTATTGATTGTTTTTATTTTCATTGAATTGAAATAAGGGGGGTAAAGTATTTACTTGTTGATAAAAAACCTAGGTGGTACTTACTTTTAACGCCTTCAAACCACTAAAAAGAGTTATTTGTCAATAAAAACACCTTCAAATTGCTGAAATAAATTTTAATTTTTTTTTTTATAAATAATATTTTTCCTTGAAATTTGGAAACTTAAATATTTTTGCTGAACTTATTAACATAAGCATATCTGAAGCTTGCTCATACTTCAAATTTTAGCTCACAACACAAAACAAAAAAATCAACCAAGTGACAGAAGTAGCACTAGTATTTATCAAATCCTTTTAATGAGTTTCTCAGAAAATATTTTGACCATGACTAATTTATTGTTTATCCACAAATATAAATTGGAAAACCACCACTAAAGATGATGGTTCTTGATGAAACAATTTTATTGGCTGAAACCATTCATCCCATTGATCCAATCAAAAGCATGCTTACATTTTAAGCATCATAATCAACAACTGAGTCTTGTAATTCTTTATTTTATTTCAAGAGACAAATCATCAATTTTGAAACCCTTAAATCAGTCTAGGACAATACAATCCAATTTCATTTTATCTTATTATAATGGAGATTGTGTGTTTTTCTGTCTGTAACCGAAACTATATTCCTACTCAAGTCACAATTCTCTTAGTTATTTTCATCACATTATCCATGATTTTATTTTTATCTAAACTCAATTATTAATAAAATTGTTTTACATTATTAATACTGTTAACTATGTCTCCATACTGACTACATGCAATTATATTTATATATACAACAAAATAGCGGTTTACAGTGTGAATGGGAAGGCTAATTTGCATATTAATATCAAAAAATCGAATTTAATAAATATGTGCTTAGTATTATTGATTTCTAACTGATTGGTTTTATTTTAATGAATATAAGCAAAAATCTCTTCAATGAATCCTAAATGAAATCCATTAACAAGATAAAATAACTGTCATTTTATTCTTTACTTCCTCTTATAACTAAATACTTAAATTAGAAAAAATAACACTGAAAGACGAGTGATGGAAGAGTAAGTTTCAGTTGTTCTAATTTTCGATTATACCGTCCTCTGTTTCAAATCTTTTTATCTGTATTCTTATTTAGTTTCATTAGCCTTTCTAATTTAATACAATATTTTATTACATTAAAACTTAAATACTTGCACCCGGAGGGTGCATATATTTGCTAGTTTCAATTAACAAATTCTGCAAACAAATTTGAGGCCAAGTTTAAAACAATTCCTCAAAATTACCAGAATCTCAGTTCTTTTATCCATTATTATAACATCTGAAAGAAAAGGGAAACAAAACAATACTGATTTATATATATATATATATATATATATATATATATATATAATGAAAAATTGAAAAAAAAACACAAAGTTCATAAACGAGCAATGTTTATTTCGCCTACACTGCAGTGTTTCGATCTGTTTCAATAGATCATCATCAGGGCTTTCATTAGTTTGAGGAAAAATAAATGTATCACAGAAAATAAGGAATCTCCAAGACTTATTAGCTTAATGGTCGGTCAGTGTATTTAAAATTGTTGAAATGAACCTCTAGCGTTCGTGGATTTTTGAAAAGACGTAAACAGACGCTGAAAACAAACGTCTGTCGTAGTACAAAACGGCTGATTCATTTGTGCTGGGTGAGGTGTGTGTGTATGTAAGTATGAGTATGTATTATATTAAATTATAATTAATGAAAAAAATTTATATATATATATATCCTACTTAATTGACAAAATGGCATCCTCTGTTATTTTGACCTATGTTGAAAGAAAACGTGTGTGGGTGAATTTTATTTAGTGTTTATTTTATTTTTAATTAAATTTTTTTATTTTTATTATTACAATATATTTTTATTTTTATTACAATATTTTTAATTATGTGATCAGTGTGTGTGTGTGTGTGTAAAATTTATTAGTAATTATTACGTTTATTATCATAATATTTATTAAAATTTTATTTAGTATTTCTAGCAAAGATTTATGCAAAGGGGAATGTGTGTGTGTGTGTGTGTGTGTGTGTGTGTGTGTGTGTGTGCGTGTGTGTTTGTGTGTGTGCAAACGTAAGTTTGTATTATTATTAATTACATGAGTGTGTGTGTGTGTGTGTATGAAAATTATTATTAGTAATTATTACATTATTATTAAAATATTAAAAAATTTATTTTTTGTTATTTATTTTGCAATTACAATATTATTATTTCTATTTTGTTTATTTAATTTATTTATTATTATTATTTTTGTTTATATATGTTTATTAATTTATTTATATATTTATTTATTTTTTTAAAATGTGATGAGATTTTAGAAAACCCTACACCATGTGAAAAAATGTGTGTGTGTGTGTGTGTGTGTGTGTGTGTCTGTGTCTGTGTCTGTGTGTATAAAATGCGTTTAGTAATTATTGCATTATTGTATTAAAATATCAAATTTATTGAGTAATTACAGTAGTTTATACCATGATGGATATTTTTTACAGTATTTTTGCTGATGTGATTAGAGGATGTGTGTGTATGTGTATGTGAAAATTTATTGGGTAATTATACATTATTATTGTTAAATTAATTTATTTAGTAAATACAATACTATGTGACGAACATTTTTACGAAAATCATTACTACATGATGAGTGTGTATATGTGTCCATGTGTGTGAGTGTGTGTGTGAAATTTATAAGTAATAATTTAGTTATAAATAAAAGAAAAATATGTATCTAATGTGACTAAGTGTAATATTGATCAAGTATAAGGTATTCTGTAATCTTTAAGTATAATTTTGGGTCAAGATATAAAATCCTGGTCTTTGTTTAATCGTGTTAAAAACTGAGATTGTGCTAGATTCTACGATTTTTCTTAGTTTTTTGTTGTGTATCCTAACTAACATTTTAGATTCTTTAAAGTTAAAGAGATGGTTGGTTTCTAAGATATGTTTCGTAAGTGCATTGTTCAATTGACCATTTCTAATATGTCTCTTTTGTTCCCGGATTCGTTGGTTGATAATTCTAGCCATTTCTCCTATATACAGTTTATTACAATCCAAACATTGGATGGTATATACACCAGCATCAAATCACATGAGGGTGTAGATAAATGTATAGGAAGGGTCCTGATTCTAGGAATTCCAGGAAAAGACATACAAGGATGCCGCTGAGAAGCGATCCCATAGGTAAGCCGAATTTTTGTCTATAAAACGTACCATTATACTGGAAGAAACATTTTTGGTACATAATTTACAGATTTGTACTATGGTCCAAATAGATAAAAGTAAGGTAATATTAGTTTTCTTAAGTATGTGATGTGATGCATTTATTGACAGGAATATTAAAACTAACGAAAGCCCTGATGATGATCTATTGAAACAGATTGAAACACTGCAGCATAGGCGAAATAAACATTACTCATTTATGAACTTTGTGTTTTTTCAATTTTTCATAATATTACATACTGTCGGATTCACTCCCAAATTTTTTTCACATATATATATATGTGTGTGTGTGTGTGTGTGTGTGTGTGTGTGAAGAAAAAAATGGAAGTGAATCCGATAGTATGTAATATTGTAAAAACACAAGTTTCATCAACGAATAATGTTTATTTCACCTACGCTGCAGTGTTTCGGTCTGTTTAGATAGACCTTCATCAGGGCTTTCGTTGGTTTAAGGAAAAAAAAAATTAATACAGAAAACATTGTTTTGTATTGTTTTCTGTAATAACATTTTTTTATTACTGTATTGTGTGGAATCCATGGTGACAACACCTCCATCTTTATCAGAAAGTTGTTGTCTTTGGATGAACCTCTCAATGCAGCTGTCTCTTAAGTAAAATGTAATCATTGGTGTTAGTGATTGTAATGATTAATCCTTGTATAAATCCTTTGTTGAAATCAGAATTATTGTGTCTATAATTCATGTTGATTATGTTAAGAATAGTGTGTTTGTTTTTTGTTTTTTAAATCTGTGGTGAATTTTAGACCAAATTGGAGGTTTTCTATACAAACTGAGTTGATTTTGTTGTTTAATAGATTATGAACAAGATCTTTCCTCTTGACATGTTTCCATTTGCCGTTATTACATAACAGTTGATAAACCAAGACCGAATAAAAAGAAAAGAGTTCCATCCTAGAGAACACTGGCTTCAAAAACATGCAGACCGCCTTCACTGTCTGCAGACAAGAGAAGTCCATGTTTAGTTGGATGCCAACCATGGTATGTGACTTTGTTAGCCCCGGGGTGATTACAACAAGTTTTGTGTCCATCATGTACAAAAACCGGTTGTACTTTATCAGGATGTTCAGCTTTCTTCCATCTGTCACTGTCATAAATCTGGATGAGGTTTCCAAATCCTTCAAGCAGAAAAATAATGGGAAAATTATTAGTCAGTATGATAAGCAAAGAATAACGTTAAAGCAACTAAAGAACTAAACATGACAGGCACTAATAATCTCCTTAGTTGACTTAACATGGAAATTAATACCATATGGGAATTTCAAATTCAAGAAAAACGTTAGGCTTAACTCTTTGAGGCCTGAGATACCAAGTCTAAATTTACCCTCAGCCAATTGATTTTGATTTCTGAACTGGTAAATTAGTGCTACAAATGTGTGTGGGTGGAGGGGAGGGTAAAAGTACAACTGGTATACTAGTGTAATAAACTCAAGAGGTTAAGACTTGATAATCTTACCACTTAATTATTATAAAACATATAATCCAGATTGGTCGAATGAGGTAGGAGGAAATAACATTAGGTCTTATGATACAGTTTAAAAGTAATTAGTGGATATAATTAGTGCTTAAGTGTATCTAGTTGTTGCGAGTTTAACCTCTTAATTAGGTAGTGTGTCTTAAGAACAAACTAGGAAGAATTGTTATAAAATATCATCAAAGAATAGACAGGAGAATAACCTACACATAGCCTAGTGGATAAAAGAGTTAGGTTAAGACAGTTCTGCCAGTTATCTCTAGACTGCAGGTTCAATCCTGGTCAGGGGCAGCAGTAACATAGAATAATAATTAACACAGTTTAACACCTGTACCCCAGCTATGGTTAGCGGAATGAGAACAGGACACCCCCGTGGACTGAATAAAGGGTTAGGTTCAAAGTTCCGTGGTGGCTTCTTATTATGACAAGAAGATTCCTAAGTCTGAGAGGTTCCTGAGTCCGACACGAAATACCTGAAGAAGGCTGGAGAGCACATTGGCGCCGAAACTTTGTACAGATAACAATGAAGATGAGGACAGTCCGAATAATACAAATAATCCAAATTATCAAACCTCATCTCAAAAATTCAGAGAAATAATAACCTACAAGTACATAAATTTCCTTATTTACCACTTTTTTAATTTCGCTTTTAAATTTGACATTTGTTTAAATTCTTAATTCATCCCTTTTTTAATTTCATTTCTAAAATTGATTCTTTTTTAACAATGCTTCAGGATAACATATTATAATAATCCAATTTTAGTATTTACATTACTGTAACTAGCAAAAAAAAAAAATGCACTACTACTAATTAATTTTTGAAATATATTGCCAGAAGAGGGGGGGGTTCATTGTCAAAGAGTTTATATCTAAGTAAGTAAAATCATCAAATTCATTGAAGGAGTAAAAAAAATAAAACAATTTGAAATGGAAACTTAGTTCTGTCCCCCTAAAAAAAAATATTGCATGCATCTATTGATTATTAATTGAATAATTATTTTGAATATTTTACACAGATTTTTACAAAAAATTGTAGACATTTATTTATTTGTAAACTTTTTAGTTAACCTCTTGTTACTGAAAAAAGGGCAAGAGTAAAAAATAATTTTAAAAACTGATTACAGGGTTATTTTTTATGTATTGGCGATTTTCGATATTGGGAAATAAGCAGTGACATAGTTTCAGTTATAGACAAATAGAGATACTTATATGAATTCATTCACTTTTTTTAATTTGTCAGAAAAGGTTGGGTTTTTTCTTTGACTATTTCCCTAACACTCAACTGATAAAACAAAAAAAAACAAGAGCTTTTAACTTTTAACTAATTCATGACTAAGTTATCCAATCATAATTTTGAAATTATCAGTTAAGTCAGGAGTTGTATTTTGTTTTAATCCGTAATGGAGACCAAATCTCCATTATTAATAGATACAAAAAAAACGGCACATTAAAGGAAGATTTTTGTTACTACAATAGAACTGAAATGCTTTAACTTGGAGAATAAATCAATCTACAACTTAATGATGATAATTATGTGGAATCCACAATCATCATAATTACTTAAAGAAGATAACTATAAATTCTAATTATAATTTACTACAATTAATAGATTTATTTGCAATTAACAATAAATTCTATAAATAGGTTGGCTTAATGGCAGCCAAAGGTAAACCTTAAGAAAGTTAAAATAAATTTGTTCTGAACATTACTTTAAATTTTTTACTGAAATTAACAGATGGAAGGTGGAAAAACAAAAAAATTACCTGAAATTGAAATTAAAGGATTCTGGTCATGTGATACCTGAAAAAAAATTGAAAAATAAAATTAACCAGGTGCAATAATAAAAAAAAAAATTTTAGAATGAAAGAAATAGAATTTTCCATGATTTAAAGTTACATGAATTAAAATTCTTTGCAGAAATAAACCATGATTAATTTAATTGATACTAAAAAAAAATTAACGAATCATTTGGATTTAGTCATACCAGCAAAAATATGCACCCTCTGGGCGCAAGTATTTAAATCTTAATGTAATGAAATATATTAAATTAGAAAGACTAATAAAACTAAATAAGAATGCAGATAAAATGATTTGAAACAGAGCGGGGGGTATAATAAAAAAAAAAATAATAGAACAACTTTGAAACTAACTCTTCCATCATTTTCCATCACTCCCATCTTTCATTGTTAATTTTCCTAATTCAACTATTTAGTTAAATTAAGAAGTAAAGAATAAAATTGCAGTTATTTCTTTTTGTTAATGGATTTCTTATAAAATTTATGCCCAAGATTTTTGCTCATATTCATTAAGATAAAACCAAACAATTAGAAATATAAATAATACCAAGCACATATTTATTAAAACCAATTTTTCATGATCAATATGCAAATTAGCTTTCCCGTTCACATTGTAAATTGCTATTTTGTTGTATATATAAATACACTTGCATATTATTAGAATGTTGATAAGGCCAACAGTATTAACTATGTAAAACAATTTTATCAATAATTGAGGTTTAAATAAAAATAAAATCATGGAGAATGTGATGTAAATAACAAAGGGAATTGTGACTTGTGTACTGATATAGTTTTGGTTACAGACAGACAGACAGATAGATAGATAGATAGATAGATACACAATCTCTATTATAATAAGATTAGAAGTGTATTTTGACTTATACAGTAAGCTCAAAACAGGAATGGCAACTTTTTTTCAAGCAATGGGTATTGTGAGATATTGCTTAGCCTAAATCGGGTCACACACAGCTAACAGAAAAATAAATAAATAAATATTGTATAGGCATAAACTGCTATCAATCAGACAGACTATCGATCATATGGAAATCTGATCTCTTTGGTAAGAAAGCAAGAATTCTTCCTCCAAGCTGTAGCCATGCCAGTCTAGAGACGGTGAGATTTTATTTGAATGACTGCATGATTTTCAGGAGTTTATAGACCGGAGTTATAGACAGGAGACTGCTCTGTGTGTGATTCGAACCCTGACTGCCAGGCTGACAGGTGGGGATTCTAACTGTTACACTAGCTAGTTTTCCCAAATTTCTTGTTTGTTTTTAAATTGATCAGTCAGGGTTTGAATCACACAGAGAGCAGTCTCCTGTCTAGAACTTTGCTGATGAGGCATAATATGCCGAAATGTACATACAGTGACTGACTTTTTCTCGATTTGTTTACACCTTTACATTTTGAACAGATATGCTCGCCTAATTCATTAATTATCAACTAATTAATTTTCAATTAGGTATGACTTCAATTAAGCACTTATTCTCATATATATATATATATATATATATATATATATATAGAGAGAGAGAGAGAGAGAGAGAGAGAGAGAGAGATATGACTACTGGAGTGACTGTGATTCTCACTGGGTAGTGTAATGCTGTTGGTTCTTGAAAAGGTTGATAGGACAAAGAAAAGTTGCCATGATGAACAAGGTTATCACTTGATCCTGATGATAAAAGAAATAAACAAACAAATTGTCATATAGTACCTAAATAATGAAAATGGAATCATCTATTTTTCTATAAATAATGTTTGACAAAACCAGAAAAGCTCAGTCGTTATACAAGCCGAGAGACAGACATACAGAATCGTTCTTTTATATATATATATATATATAATATATATATTATATATATATATATATATATATCTGATGAGACAAAATTTTGGGGAGCTATATTAAATCAACTTATATTTATAAAGGCTCCAATTTTGGTTGAAATAAATTTATTATGGAATAACAGTGTTGAGTTTTTCCTTCCTTTCAAAGATAAATATTGCTCTGTATATAATCTAAAAAGTTTATTATACATTGAGCTCTCTGTAGTGATTTAAAGATTCACTGTATTTATACATACTGGATCATACAATAATAATATAGTGTGTCTTAGATATCACATATAGAATCATCCCTTACTACCAAGTTTTGGATACCTCTCATCTATATATGTATATATGTGTGTGTGTGTGTATTTGGGCTGCATTCTTTCATTTCTACATGTAGAATTAAACAAAAGGCACATCTCCTGATTAACAATTTTATTTATGATCTTTTCAAGCTTTCTGTCCAACTTTTTTACATTTGGATGGAATCCGTGGATTAATCCACCAAAGTTCGTATCCCGAGTACTTTCGACACTTCAAAGTGCCATCATCCAGCCTCTACACCCCTTAATACGCTAACTTGAAAAAAAAACTGGAACATAAATACATCATCCCTGATGATGGCACTTCGAAGTGCCGAAAGTTTTCTGGATACGAACTTCGGATTCCATCCAAATGTTAAAACGTTGGCCAGAAAGCTTGAAAAGATCATAAATAAAATTGTTAAACAGGAGATGTACCGTTTGTTTAATTATATATATATATATATATATATATATATATATATATATATATATAGAGAGAGAGAGAGAGAGAGAGAGAGAGAGATAGATAAAGAACTGAATTTGGCCCAACTAGAGGACTTCATAATATTTCTTTGATTCTTTGCACAGTGATGTAATAGGGAAATAGATTATAGCAACTATCAGTACTTACCCTATATTATATATATATTACCCTATATTACTTATAGTTTGAAAAATGGTCATTATCAAAGACTAAAGGAAACAGAGCCGATTGGTGGGGTAGTATTAACCTAGATTTTTTTAACACAATTGGTTTTCTAACCTTTTTTTTTTTTAAGCCAGCCAATCATTCAGATGAAATGAATTTTCCCTTAGCAGTTCAATACTTGACCGTGACAAAGGGGGCTTAAGTACATTTAAAAAATATAAATTTTCTATGAATTTTTATTTATTTATATATATATATATATATATATATATATATATATATATATATATATATATATACAACAGCTCTGCATGAGTATGTGATACAAGGTTAATTTCTTAAAGCGGAGTTTAACAGGTTTGAATCCAAAGCTTTCCTTCTCATAGTATGGTTACCTAACAAAGATTAAAGAACCCAGTCAGTCCTACTATTTACCCATAGCTGGAGGGAGAGTTAGTTGGATGCATACATTTGTCAAGCATTTTTTTTTTTGCCAGCCAACCATTGAGATGAAATGGATTTTCCCTTAGCAGCTCAATACATGACTATGACAAAGGGGGCTTAAGTACATTTAAAAAATATAAATTTTCTATGAATTTATATATATATATATATATATATTATATATATATATATATATGAGTATAGATAAAAGGATATGAAAACAACACAATATGCTGTTAAAGTGAAAACATTTTATATCATATTCATAATATTGAACAATATTTCGATTCGTTTTGAATTCATATTATTTTCATCTCCGCTATTGATAAGTTCAGAGTATAAACAAGCTCTTAAGATGATTTTTATAAATCGAAATATTGTTAAATATTAGGTATGAATATGATATAAAATCACTTTTCACTTTAACAGCATATTGTGTTGTTTTCATATCCTTTTATCTATACTCATACCGTTGGATTCATATATATATATATATATATATATATATATATATATATATATATATCTACCTCTGAGTAGGATGTGATACAAGATCAATTTCTTAAGTGGAATTTAACAGGCTTTAATTTTTTAATCTCCTAGACTGGTTTCCATACCAAGATTAAAGAGCCCAGTCTACCTTGCTATTTAATCATAGCTGGAGGAAGAATAATTGGATGCATACCTTTCCCAAGGGTATTAGTTAGCAAGCTAGTTTCACAGGTCCATTACAACGGAATACCAATTTCAATCCTTACTAGATGACCTATACTTGTGACCTTTCTTGAGACAAGTCTAACATGTTTGAATTCAGAGTTTTGCTTCTCCTAGACTGGTTGCCATACCAAGGTTAAAGAACCCAGTCCGCCCAGCTATTTACTCATAACTGCAAGGTGAATAGGTGGAAACTACATAGTCAATTATATTGGTATTTCAATCTCAGAAGACTATAAAAAAATAAAAATAAATTTAAAATGAAATAAAATTATATAGAATAAAATGAAAAAAGAAAGAATTAAAGTTGGGCTAAAAGACAGAATAAAGTTATTCATTTTGGCCAGCATATGACACGTGAAAAAACTTACAATAGCTGGAAAGAAGATTAGTTTTAGTGGCAGAGCAAAGCAAAAGTCCATGTGTCTTGTACTCTCTAAACTCATGCTGGAATACCTTTCCCAAGAGTATTAGTGAAATATGTGAAATGAAAACACCCTCAACACAGATTTGAACTTAGGTCACCGAGTACATTTCCTACAACAATAACTATCACACTACACACCCCTATACCCCTACCCCTACTAAACAGATAATAAAAAAAAAACAAGAAATTTATTGACCATAAAATCAGGCCCTTACTTGTATAATTTTAGGAATTTTATTTTCTTTGTCTTTCTTCTGTATTGCAGAGGGACATGTTTGAAAACATGGCTTTTTCAAATCTGAAACACAGTTTTCCAAAATATTTCCATCATTGGAAAGGCGCCATATGCTTCCCGAGTAATCCCCATCAGAACTTGGGGTCTGAGCAGCCGCAAGAGGTCTGGTCATTGTCCATTTCAAATCCATTGTAGATGTTGAACAATGGTCATTGGCTGGAGGGCTAGAAGCTTTCAAAGGTTCTTTTAATCGAAAGTCTAATAACCACAAACAGCCAGAACATTGTCCACAAGCGATTAGAATGTTTGAAGATAATGTCTCTAATCCACCAAGTCTCTCACCAAGATCTGAAAGAATAAATAAAAACTTTAAGAAATGATGATTTGGTTTGGTTTGGTTTGTTTAACGGCATCAGGCCCCGACACTAACATTTTTCATGACCGTCCCGAACAAAAATTATCAACCATCCCAAATGGGGTTTGGACCGTCCCGATATCAAAATATTTTTGTTTAATTCATTAGCATCATCTATACTTGTCAGTCATCAGTAGCATAACAACATGTAATAAAACATTAAGAAAAGCTGAAGCAGTGATAATTCTGGATATTTGGACAAAAAATTCATTTCCTAGTGTGTTTTGAGCTAAAAAAAATTTTACCATCCCCGGCAAACTGTCCCGGATGACGTATTGATTGTACCGGATGTAATTTTTATCGACGACGGGACAGCATTAATGTCGAGCCCTACGGAATATCAATGGGTCATTTAATGCCGACAAAGTTTTGAAATGTATTCATTCTTAAATTGATACTCAATTTTTTTTATAAACACATTTTCTATTTAACCCATAGATGGGACCCTAAGGTACTATCACTCCGGGTCAGAGTGGACCAGGGAGCAATGGTTATGAAGGGGTGCTCCACCTTCCCCAAACCTCCAAAACTGGAACCTCACCAATAAATGATGAGAATTCATTTCTAATGTTGGCATTCCTACACAATATTATAAAACTAGCAGGACCTGTGGATATACATCAGAATGATAATTTAATTATTACGTTTGATATATCTAATTAAAAGCTATAGCAAAATAGTTCAATATGAAAAAGTATAAGAATTTTCATTTAACTCTCTCTCGCGCTTTTTAGGGCCAGACTAGCTGTCGGTAGAGCATTCGGCTAGAAAACACAAGGTTCCTAGTTCGATACCAAACTTAGCGTATGAGTAAGAAGCTGATGGTAGGTGAGTCACACCACCTCAGATGCAAAAACAATCTCCTTGGTCTAGCACTAATGAAAAGGGGATAGACTCCCTTGCTGATTGGCTGATACTGACTTTAGGCCACCCTGATGACTCTTCTTCATTATGTTTGATTGAAACAGATTAGCGTTATCGCTTTCACACGGTCACCCCATCTCTCTAACTTTCCCTACTCTCTTTTTTTTCTTTCTTTCTTTCTTATATTTTTCTGTGGAATGGTCCATTATTTAGCTAGATGACGAGACTCATAAGAAATAAGAATTACGGAGGATAAGCAACACCAGATAATCAGGATTTACATTGTCACATTTGATCTTGGATGATTTGGACAGTGTCATTTTTAACCAGAGAGTGTTGCAAGATGATAGCGGTCATATTTTTAAGGAACACGAGTATTAATATATATATAACAATGATTATTGAAATCTAAAATTTTAGTGGAAACAGTTGAAAATCATTTGAAAATCCTTCATGTCATACAGACTGAGTTAATTATTTAATCACCAATCTTGAAAGCCGTTAATTTGCACGTATTCGAAATGGACCTGCAACCAAGGACTTTACTCAACCAACGGATTCAACCCAACACTTTTCATTTCCTACAATCACACTTGGTTTAATTATTCATAACCAGAGATGCTGATAGGTATGCATCTTGCCTCCCTGACGCACAGAAATTTAAAAAGATGCAGTAAAATCATATCCATGCATCCCAGTGTTTTTCTTTTTTCTTCCCTCACCATTTCAAGCTAACTGTAAATACATTTCAATAGTTTCTTAGAAATGAATTACACAGAATAGATTACAAGGTAGGGGTTAGATGGCTTTAGTCGTTTCCCTAGATCATAAATTAAACCCTACAATCTATTATGTTTAGTTGGGACCCATAAATTTTCCCAGTGACTCATTCAAAGCAAATATGTGTGTCCCAGGATGCAGTAAATCAAAAAGCTATCAGCATCCCTGCATGACTATTATTATTTCCTATCTAATCTATTAATAATAGAGATTCGCTTCTGATTTTTGTCTGTAACAAAAATTACGTCGCTACTTACATCACATTACCCAAAATCATCATAACATAGAATAAATACACTCAAAATTTGAACATGCAACATTAGACAGTCCTCATTGTTTTTTAAAACAAGTTTTAATAAATACATGACTGGTATTATATATCTATATATAGTTTGTTTTATTTTAATACATATTTAAAGTTTACATTTCAAATTGTTTTATTTTTTAATCCTTTAATGAATTTGATGATTTTACTGACATTGAATTTTTTACTTCCACCCCTCAGGCAATATGTTTCAAAAATCTATTTTTACATCGCCTGGAGGGCGTTTTATATTTTGTACTAGTCCCGGTAATTTACACAACTGGAGTTTTAGATGCAGTTTAGTGTCATACCCAGGATTCCCCCTTTTTGGTGGGAGGTCTTGCCCATTAGCAGAGGATGCTGTCACACGTATTCTAAGCCCAGTTGACAGGGCACTCTATGTTTATAAATTATAATGATTAGTATAAGTGACACATGAAACACCACACTGTTACAACCAATATATAAATTGAGAATTGCTGTATTCTATTACTGTATTTGCTATTGTAGGGATTACCCTAAATAATGAATAAAAAACAAACGCAGAAATTAGATGTCATTGGCAGAGTGAGCAGCAGAATTTTACAAAACCATTTTTTTTTCTTTTATTAATACTTTTCTTCCTGTTCACTAATGAGAAAGTCTGTTTTATGTATTAAGTAGACTAGTGCAAAAAAACAAAAAAAAAAAAAAAAAAAAAAAAACACCCTCCAGGCGGTGTAAAAATGATCTTTTTTAAATATTGCCTGAGAGGGTGGCAGTTAAAAATTCAATGTTAGAGGGTTTGTATCATAATTAAGTAAAATTATCAAATTTATTAAAGGAGTGAAAAAATAAAACAATTTGAAATGGAAACTTAGTGGCCCCCTTTTTTTTGGGGGGGGTTACCCCTAAGCTGACAGGGCTTAAATGCTAGACAAGTTAACAGGCAAGGATTACACAAAAATAACCCCAACAAAAAAAAAAAAAAGAAAAAAAAAGAATACACACTGGTTGGGAATGTAATAAATTTTAGTTTATATTTTTTTCAGCCTCACCACCAGATGCAGTTTAGTGTCATACTCAGTGTTGCAGAGGGCCAAGTTCGAGTTGTAGTAGTAGTAGTCGTTAGTTCAGAAACAACGAAAGTCGTATAGTCACAAGGGGCTGTTTATTTTTTTCTAGGCTCGTGGGTTCTTTTTCAGAGAGGGAGAGAGAGAGGGAGGGTAAGGTCAAATTATTCAATTGTAAATTATGTTCGGTACTACTATGCGAAACCCATACGTGGGAACCCAGAAAGCTCCCGTCTGCCTCTCATGAAGCCTAGCCAAAAAAGACCAATTTTTCTCTTCTGTTTGTCACCCTGGGGGTGGGAGGGTCACTTCTGTTCCTCCACAGAAACTAGAACTTCTGGTTTTATTTTTAACTATAGTTCCGGGGTCATTGGTCGGTCAATTGAGTTCCAAACTTTAACCTCTCTTTGTTATTATTTCTTTTTCCTCTCTTTCTCCAGAAATCCGAAAACCGTTTTATTTTCAATCCCCAAATTCCCCGTAGACCATAATAATTACACTACACCAGGACATCCATTTTTTGTGGGTGGGGATGGGGTCTTAGCCCACTGCAGAGGACGTACTTGACATATTCTAAAGAAGGTAGTTTGGAGTTTCCAACTTAAGTTTTAGTAGAGGATTAGCAAGTGTCAAGGAGAAAAAATATTTAGACAAATAAATTTACAATGTCAAGAAATTTGTCACGGTGAAATTACAGTTTCTATATCCTGATTAAGTACAAGTAGATATAAATGCAACCCATTCTCCAAGAGTAGGATGTGACACAAGTTCACAAGAATGGGGCATTCAGCAAGGATTGAACTCACTATTCAGTAGTAATGGATCTGCAAGACTAGCTTGTAACCATTGAACTATAATGGGATGCCGTAGGTATTTATCCAACCCATTCACCAGGGGTTGGATGTGACACATGAATGGGGTATCCAGCAAGGATTGAACTCACTATTCAGTAGTAATGGATCTGCAAGACTAGCTTGGTAACCATTGAACCATAATGGGATGCCGTAGGTATTTACCCAACCCATTCACCCTGGTTGGATGTGACACATGAATGGGTATCCAGCAAGGATTGAACTCACTATTCAGTAGTAATGGATCTGCAAGACTAGCTTGGTAACCATTGAACCATAATGGGATTAGGTATTTACCCAACCCATTCAGAATGGGGTATCCAGCAAGGATTGAACTCACTATTCAGTAGTAATGATCTGCAAGACTAGCTAACCATTGAACCATCGGGTTGGATGTGACACATGGGATATCAAGCGAGGATTGAACTCACAATTCAGTAGTAATGGATCTGCAAGACTAGATTGCTAACCCTTACACCACGATGGGACACCCTAGGTATTTACTCAACTTGTTCACCATAGGTAGGATGTGACACAAGGTCACAAGTATCAGGCATCAAGAGATTAAGTACGAGTATGTGATTTTTTGAAAATAAATTAGTGTTGGTCTCAGAGGGTCCTTCCCACAAGCAACACCTATCCCATCCACTAAAACGGGTAAGGTCTGGGTTTGTTGGCAAGAAAGAATGTTTGTTTTTTTATACCTGCCACCTAGGAGACATGCTTCATGGGGGGTCTCTGATGTTAATCCAACAGGAGGTAGGTAAATAGAATATCCTGATTAATCATAAACTTGATCTCAAGTGAACCATCACCACAGAGCATAGAATGTGGGACGGTGCTGAAATAATCTAGGACCAAAAAGGAATTAGAATTTCAACTTTGTAGCGGAAATGACCGGCATGATGAGCAGCAGTCTGTCTTCGATGAGTCGGCCTGTCTTCGTCGTTCAAAAAGACAGCGAGTGGTGTGTGGCAGTTGTAGGCGGCCTCTAGTCCAACGCAAACTCTGATCCGTTTGACTACGAAGACGGGCAGTCATGGCGCAACCTCCTGATCGCAAGTGGTAGGATTGCTGTCACCCCTGTTGGCTGAATGAAAATTGCAAGTTTTAAATAAAACTGAAACTTGTCTACCAGCTTGTCTTTCTCTTTCTCTTCCTTTTAAGCTCACAGAATGTAATGACGAAAGGGAAAGCACGTGTACTTTTAACCTTATTTATTAACAACAACAGTCAATACAACAAGTACTTAGAGACAGTACTTACAGTTCAGTTGTTACTCTCTCACTGAGGGAAAAGTTCCTTCAGTCCCAAGGGACTGAGACAAGAGCTTGTTTCTACGAGGCTCGCACGTTCATACCAAAACCGAGAAGAAGACATTTTGTTTCTTTCTCCCACCTCACAAGGGACATTAACTCTTTCTGCCTCCTGTCCCCCAAAACGCACAGGAGAGTTCAGGTGCCTACAGCACTATCGGAAGTCACCCACAACTCCCCGCAAAAAGTCCATTCTGCCCCCTCCAACCTCTCGACACCTCTTACTCAGAGTGGGCATAATGGCGTACCACATTCCTTCTTCTCCCAACCACATTCCTTTCCTTGCCAGGGACAGTTTCGCAGGCCAGGCATCTAGAACGCTTTGATTCAGATAAGTTTGACTCGTTACTACACTGAACTGGTTCAGCTGCAGAGAACAATAAATGCTGAGGCGAGTTCTGTCAGGGGAAAAAGGTCTTTTACAGTCGTGAGAAACGGTTGGACTTACATTTTCGAGTCGACTGACGAGCCAGTATTACTTTTTGGCGTGGAAAGATTCGTCTAACTGACCCAACTGCTTTTTGTGCTTGATATAAACTTTTTATTGAATTCTTTTTTGGGCAAAGGAGGGGATAAAAAAAACTTTAAAAAATAATGTGCTAAATATGTTTAACTGGTTTTTATTTGGTTTGGTTTGTTTTATGGCATATCTACCTCTGTGGGTCATTTAATGCAGATAAAGTTTTGAAATAAAGTAATTTTTAATGGATACTCAATTTTTTTATTTTTTTATAAATACATTTTTTTATTTAACCCATACATGGACCCTAACAGGTACTACCACTCCGGGTCAGAGTGGACCAGGGAGCAATGGTGATGAAGGGGTGCTCCACATTCCCCAAACCTCCAGAACTGGAACCACACCATCAGATAGAGTTTAACGTCATTCCCAGGACACGTAGACCCACCTTCTAGCACCCATATGATAAAAAGGGGCCTTCTGTATTTGTTAATGTAAATTAACAGCGTTGATCCTGGGGAGGGGGTCTATGCCCCCCAGGCAATACCTGCTCCCTTGATTTAAAGGGGCAGGACTGGATTTATTGCCCAGTGCGTGAGGCGCCCCCCTTGAGGGGAGAATGCCGACGGGATCAACACATTTTTAGTGCCTACCACCCATGAGCTTCGGCCCACATACAAATATCACCCTCATAAGTGGGATGAGAGGCAAATACCTATACTGACTGCACCTCTGCAAAGGCGTTAAATTCCCCCAATGGCCGTGGGTGGCAACTCGTGATACTTAAGGATGGAACCTTGGTGGCTGAGCAGTCCATGATACTCCACTTTGGCACTTACTTAGGCTAAACAGGCAGTCAAAGAGTCCCCCTCCAATCAATCGGCTGCACCTATATGATTATTCCAACCCCATTGCTCTTATAGCAAGCACCAACCCTTTTTATCATATATGTGCTAGAAGGCAATGGATGAGGGTCTTAGTGTCCTGAGTATGATGTTAAACTGCATATAATGGTAAAATTCAAATTCTGGGGCTCTGGGGAGTGTGAAGTACCCCTTCATCGCCATTACTCCCAGGTCCACTCTGACCAGAACAGTAGTATTAAATAGAAAAAAAATGAGTTTTAAAAAAGATTTGAATACCCATCAAGCATGAATAGAACAAAACGTCTTTGGCATAAAATAACCCAACAAGGGTTGACATTCCGTAAAATACAACAAACCAAAGCAAACTTAAATTACACTCACCTTTGGATTGGGTGTGATGCAACACAGTGTGAGTAGAAATATCAGCAATGCAAATGTTATTCAGGCATGAACCAAAGGCGACTTTTGTATCGGACATTTTGGAAAGGGAAGAAGCTTCTCTGAAAATAGAGAGAAATTGATTTCAATTTGTTTTTCTTTTTTAGGCAACATTCATTTTCTGAAAATCAATATTAAAAAAAATGTTTTAAGTGAGGTTCAAACAAAATCATGAAATAATGGAGATTATGTTGTTATTTGTCTGTAACTGAAACTATGTCACTACTTACATCACATTACCCAAAATCGTCATTACATAGAATAAATACACTCAAAATTTGAGCATGCAACCTTAGACAGTGTGTTTTTAAAACAAGTTTTAATACATACATGCTAGATATTATATATTTATATATAGTTTGTTTTATCTTAATATATATTTAAAGTTATCAGGACTAAGTTTCCATTTCAAATTGTTTTTTTTGTTTTTTTTTACTTCTTTAATAATTTGATGATTTTACTTATTTATGGTGCAAACTCTTGGACATTGAATTTTTAACTCCCACCCACTCTCGCAATATCTTTCGAAAATTCATTTTTACAACATTTTTTTCTTTTTTTTTTGCTATTATGTATAAAATTCATTTTGCATACCAAAGAATTTTATTAAAAAAAATTGAGTATTGAATATTTCGCCCAATGATAACAAGGGTAGCCAATGGTAGGCCATATGTATGGCAGCAGGATTCGCCCCCCTGACACACCTCTGGGAAAAGTTGAAAATGGTTGTTTGCAAATTTTTATGACTACACAAGCCCCAATGTTTGGCCTATGAACTCCCCAGATCTTAACCTCGTGGATTATTATATATGGGGCGCTGGTGAGAAAGACACCATCTGCCGTGCCAGTACTACAAAAGCCCAGTTAATCGACAGAATTAAGGTAGTTTTTGGGACCTTTCCCAGGGAAACTGTAACATCAGCTTGTTCCAGGTTTCAGAGCAGGATTGAGGCTGTGATCGACACTAATAGTGGTTATTTTGAGTGAATCTTGTTGACAGTACTGTAATTTCTGTGCCTGTGGAATTTCTTTACAATCCATTAAATTTTGTAGTTACCAAGCACTTTTCTTTTTCCTTATATATATATATATATATATATATATATATGTGTGTGTACAAACACACCTATATATACATATATATGTGTGTGTTTTTATATATACATAAACTCAAATTTCTCCCAAACACCCTGTATATATACAAACACACCTATATATACATATATATATGTGTGTGTTATATATATATTATATATATATATATATATATTATATATAAACTCAACTTTCTCCCAAACACACTGTATATATACAAACATACCTATATTGGGCATCTCACGTTGTGTAATGGTTAGTAAGCTAGATTTGCAGACCATTGTTAATGAGTTTGATTCTCACTGGGTGCCCCATACTTCTGGCCTTGTGCCACATCTAAGCTACGCTTAGTAAATAACTATATATACACATATATGTGTGTGTGTTTGTATATATACAGGGTGTTTGGGAGAAATTTGAGTATATATATATATATATATATATATATATATATACATATACATAGGTCACGCGCAAATCACACGCAAAGATTGAAAAAAATAACGCAGCATTCAACAGTTATTAAACAGCCATAACAGAAAAATTGCAGAAACACGCACAACCTATGTATATATGTATATGTGTGTATATATATATATATATATATATATATGTATATCAATATATGTATTGATCAAAGTCTGAAGAAGATACCAGAATATCTGAAACATGTGTTGCGTATGTAAGATAAAAAGAATAAAACAGTTTTTCTGAGAACATAATCCATTTTGCGGACCTTCTTTTTTATAAAATATTAAATTTTCTCCCGTTGAAACCAGAACAACATTATTTTTATATATATATATATACATACATACATGGCAGTTGCAGTGGTGTGATGTTTATCAACAAGGAAAATAGAATCAGCAATCTGAGTTCAAATTTCAATTGAGGTTGAATTAGTTTAACTTAACTACAAAGTAGTTGGTATCTTAATTAGTATCTTACCTGTTACAATTCACATTTTCAATAGTTTTTAACTTTGGCATGACATCTGAAAAAAAAAAAAAAAGAGAGAATTAAAAAATCTGATACATTAAAAGATAAAGATAAATATACTTTAGGTACCACCAAAATAAGTCACGTGATATTTAAGGAAGAAACGTAAATATTTTTGAACTTTTTTCTTTAAAATCTTGCAAAAAAGAAATAACGAACATAAAGAGTTGTTACAAAGAAAAACAGTTAATTCAAGGATCAAATTATCCTATTGGAGAAAAATTACTCACCATTATCTTGAAAAATAAGTAAAACAGTCCGTTTTTTTTACAACATGGTCAGTTTCTTTGATATTTTTTTGCAGAATTCTGTATTCATGGTTCTTTTACTAAAAAACTCTGGCATTGAAACTTATAAAAATCTTCTGATATAATTATTCAGACTCTTATCTTTATAGAAAAAAAAGTAAAAATTGCTTTTTTTCCAGTTTATTTTTTTCATATTTCATAAAATAAAATAGGGGGAGGGTAGACCTCGTAAAAAAAAAATATTTTCCCTAAAATATTTGAGGAAAAAACTATTTCAGACATATTTTCATTATGGAAATTTTCATGAAAATCAGACCATAGAATTTTTTAAAAAGCCTCTAGTCATAACTTGTTTTTGGCTATGTTAAATTTCAGTTGATTTAACGGTGCAAAAATGCAAACATTGTTTTTCGTTCATAATTTTCATTATTTCCATAAGCTGAAAATTTTTTTTTTTAAATCATCAGGAGTTTGTTAAATGTTTCTTCTTTCGAAGGGACAAAAAATGTTCAAGATAATATTAACCTTTATGCAAGTTTATTGTGTTAAATATAGGGGGGGGTAAATTTCACAGGGAAAATTGGTGGTACCTAATATATTTTTTTCAATTCTTGGGTTTATTAGTTTTTCCTTCCCAAAACAGATGCAATATTACACACCATCCACACAATGAACCACTTTAAAGAGGGTAGAAACAATAATAAAGAAATAAAAAAATAAATATAAATAAAGTAAATAAATAAAAGTCACAAACACATGGAAAAAAAAAAAGGTTATGTCACAGCTGTTCTCGTGTACTAAAATTGAATGGACGGTTTAAGTTCCAGAAAAAAATTTATATATATATATATATATATATATATACTTTTTTTTTTTTTTACAATTCATACACAAAGAGATTATATCACATACATATAAATGTTCAAAGACAATTTACCACAAAACACGACCTCATAAATTTAAAATTAAAAATAAAAATTTAAAAAGAGATGGCAGCAAATAATACATCCAAACTTTTAATATAAGTCTGAAAATATCTTTATCATTTTAGAACCACAACTTGCACTATTCAACATTTTTCTGGGTCTTAAAAAGAAAAAAGAAATTACAAACATACACACACATATATGGATATGAATAAATATATATGTATTTATCTCTCTCTCTATTATATATATATATATATATATACACACATAAATATATTACATATGAATAAACACACACACACATTATATATATATATATATATATATATATATATATACACACACACACACACACACACACACACATAAATATATTTACATATGAATAAACACACACACACATTATATATATATATATATATATATATAAAAACATTAACAGATATATATGGATAAATATAAACAAGTATAGGAAAAGATATATATATATATATATATATATATATATAGGCATAAGTATGTATGCCAGGCAAAAATTATGGAATTTGCACGCTTGACATTTTTGTTGGCAATGGTATACTGACAGACGAACATTTTTTATCTGCCTGCAAAAGGGTTAAATATATATATATATATATATATATATATATATATATATAGCATAGGCTATATTCTCTTTAGGCATTTACCCATAGTGTAGGTGACCCCTTTTTATGAAGCGAATGTTACCAAGGAAAGGGCAAGATGCTATACAGCTTAACATTAGTGCCACAGCAGGATGTCATTGATCTAGATTGAATACAATGCCAACCCCTCACCCTGGTTTTGCCATTCCCCCCACCCTGGTTTTGCCATTCCCCCCACCACCTTATCCATACCCAAACAATCCCATCCAAAATTTTCATCTGGTTCACCAAGTCCATTTCTTTAACAGTAACCATTACACAACCCACACCTCCAGAAAAACAAAAACTCTCTTTCTATTTATGGAGAAAATAACTAAGGAGGGATGGCCTAAAGTCGGTATCAGACAATCAGTGAGGGAATCTCCCTTTTTCACAAGCACTAAACCAAGGAGATTGTTTTTGCGTCTGCGGCGGAGAGCCACACCTACCATCAGCTCCTTACATTACCGCACAGATCCCTGTGCTACTCATACGCTGAGTTGGCGAGGGCCGGTATCAAACTAGGAACCTTGTGGTTTCTAGCCGAATGCTCTACCGACTGAGCTAACCCGGCCCATAAGAAGATTGATTGATTGATTTTAATGGCATGTCAACCCATCTGGGGTTATTTTATACCTAGAGGTTAGGGAATTGTGTACAGTGGATGTTTATATTAACATCATTTTGTTTATTTTTTTGTAGAGTTTTTTTGCACACAATTATATTTCAGGTATACTTTCTTTGTTAAATGGCATATTAATCTTTAAGGGTTATTTAATACCAAAGCCATCCTTGTAGAAAAACAGTAGAGGTTCTATCTAACCCATAATTGGGGGGTGGGGTAGATGAGTCATACCTTTCCCAATGGTATTAGTACAAAAGTGAATGTAATAGCTGGACTGGAGTTCAAATTCACTATGATGTCACAGTCCAGCACATTAGCTATTACATCAAGGGGTCTCCATCTACGCACCCACCCACCCCCACGTTATATCAAGTATTCCTATCTAATACAAATAATTTGTAAACACTCTAACCCGGAGTAGTACATGTTAGGGTCCCATCTATAGGTCAAATAGATTTGTTAGAAAATTATTTGTATTAGATAGAAATACTTGATGAGATATAACCCTGTTCAAAAAAATTCTCTTAAGAAACTAAATAGAAAAAAAGAAAATATAAATCATAAAATGTATGTAAATAATGTTTGATATATGTGAAATAATAACAGAAAAAAAATATGTCATAGATGCAGTGCCACATTGGGATATTGATCTTGCAAGGAAAAAATCAGAAATCTTAAATAACTTAAAATTGGTTGACTTAAAGACTTTTTTGATAGCATTTTTGGATTTCATGGGCAAAAATGCTTTTATAAACCAATTTTTAGTATTAGTGAAGCTCTAGAACTTATTTTACAGAGAAAAATAGATTATAAAAAGTCGCTAGTACCCCACCAAATTTGGAGAGCTAAAAATCAACATAACTCCGCCAATTTTTGGAATTGGAAGCTCAATAATTTTTGGGATCATCTAATGTTCACAATAGTCTACATCCGGAAAACATTTCAGAAAAATTGAAGGGGGGGGGTGACAATTTTACTTTTTTCTGGATGATTTGATATGGAATTACCCCACTACCAATTCTGGTCAGAGTGGACCTGGGAGTAATTGCAATGAATGGGCTACTCCACATTCCCTAAAGCACCAGAACTGGAACCACAATATCAGATGTAGTTTAGTGTCATACTCAGAATAGCCCTTTTTTTCAGAGGGGGGAGGAGTATTACCCCTTCTGCAGGGAATACAGTCAGCATATTCTAAACTCTGCATTCATAAACAAATCATAGAAAAAAAAACGACCCACAAGAAGACAGCTGTATGGCCACTTGCCCCCATCACACAAATTATTCAACTGAAATGAACAAGACATGTTGAAATTAGTTATTTCATGTTGCTGGTAATTCAATAGGAATTTTTTTTTTAAGTTTTAAAAACTTTAAAAGAAAGACACGTTTTTATATTAAAGAAACGTTTTTATATTAAAGACACGTTTTTATATTAAAATGAAAATAATTTCTATTTACAAAATATTTTTATGCTTATTTAAATAAAAGGATGTTGGGACCAAGTAACCAATAAATAACTTTTTTTTTTATCAAAATCAAAAAATATTTTAGTATAAAAACATGCCTTTTGGTTGTAAATATACATGAACAAACTTTTAAAAAATCTTACAGTGAAATTCTAATGCCAAAAAAAATCATCTGTTGTTTGTAAACAAACAACCGAGAGTTTGCAGAGAAAAGCAAAAGGTGTTCCTTTCAAAACAGCTCCCAGCTGGGGTGCTTATTGGTTACTTGGTCCCCAAAATGATAGGCTATGCCTATTCATTACCTAACACCAGTAGATTGAGTCATAAAAAAAAAAAAAAAAAAAAAAAAAGATAAAAGTTTTACTTACTTACACCAGAATCAAAACAAAGTTTTAATATATCAACAGAACTGGTATTAACTGGTGCTGTGACGACACACCTGCAAAATACAAGAAATAACTCAAAGATTTCAGCTGTTTGACCTCAAAAAAAAAAATTCCTCAACCTGAAATAGGAACATTCCAGATTTGCACAACCAAAATTTTAACCAAGTGTAATGACCAAGTATATTTTTTAACATTTTAAAAGATTGAAATCCATTTCCTCAAATGAAGCCAAAGTTTTAAAGGAAAAATATTTTGTGTGGTAATTCTTTATGTTAATTTGCAACTTTCAACACATGGGAGACTTTACAGTTCCAAAATCAATCTACACTACTGTGCCAAATCCCCTAATTTATACAACCTTGAGCCCACTGTCAGTATTAAGAAAATGTACAGGTTGTACAATGAATGGATAGAGGACGAACACCCAAGAGATGCCTGCGTGAAGAAGAGTTTTTATAGGAACATCTTCAAAAAACATTTTATAGGAACATCTTCAAAAAACATTTTTCATAAATGGAATGATTAAAGGTCTCCACAGTCATTTTAAGACCAAAAGAGTTTTCGATTTTGATAAAAAAAAAATTAGTTATTTCATGTTGTTGTTAATTCAATTGGAATTTTTTTTTAAGCTTTAAAAACTTTAAACAAAAGACGCATTTTTATATTAAGTTTTTATTCAATCAGAAGAGAAATGCAGATATGTTTATTTAAATGAAAATAGTTTTTATTTACAAAATATTTTTCATGTTGATTTAAATAAAAGGATGTTGGGACCAAGTAAACAATAAATAACTATTTTTTTTATTAAAATCGAAAACTATTTTAGTATTAAAACGTACCTTTGGGTTGGAAATATACATGAACAATTTTTAAAAAATCTTACAGTGAAATTCGAATGCAAAACAAACAACCAGGATTTTAAAGTGAAAAGCAAAAGGTTTTCCTTTCAAAACAGCTCCCAGCTGGGGTGCTTATTGGTTACTTGGTCCCAAAAGTGAATAGGTATAAAAAAAATTGCAGCCTTAAAATACTTTATTAACATCACTACTAATAATAAATAATCAAAAACATTTTAATTTCAGATTCTTTTTAAACCTTAAAAATAAAACTTTTCCTTTAGATAAACCAATAAGAACTTCAAATTAATTTAAAATAGCTTTTTGTCTTAAGAATCTTGATTATATCAACAATATTTCACTTTGATATTTTAGCAGATATAGATCAAGAATTTAGTTTATATTAAAAGAAAATAAATAAATAAATAAAAACTTTAAACTTAACTAAAAAAACAAAGGGTGTGGGCCGAAAAAAAACCAAATAAACATTTTTTTTTCATTAGATGAAATTCTCAATACAAAATATCTCATTTTCTAAACAGCTGTTAAATTGAATTTAAATCAAAATTCCTTTTAGTTTTCACCGACACATGAAATTTTTAAACATCTGATTTTTTGTAGATTGAATAGATACAAATTGGTTAGGAAGAGAGAGGGGGAGGGGGAGAGAGAGAGAGAGAGAGAAATCCTCAAACCTAATGACAATTCAAGATTTATCTGAATTTGGGAAATATCAAATAATCTGATTTGCTGTCCTAAGATTGAAAATGGTGCTAGGAAAATTTAGTCTCAGAGAATTCTATCAGGAAAAATTCTTTGATCAAAGAAGTGATAAATACCATTAATACCTTCAAGTTTTTACATTTGATGTTGGTTTATATAAATATTTAAAAATAGGGGAAGACTGAATAACCTAATCTTGATAAGAAAATTTTCTGACCCCCACTTTTTTTTTTTATAATAGTCTTCATGTTTTTCTCTCTTCAAATTATTCCTTCTGTTCATTTCAAATAAATAAAATCAAATAAGTCTGACAACTTATTAAAAAAAATAATAATTTCTGACCCTTTAGTTGAACCAGAATTTTGATTTGATTAATTGATTGATTTTAACGACATATCAACCCATCCAGGTTTATTTTATGCCAAACGGTTGTGAATGATGGTCAAATTTACTATGTTTTTTTTTCAAGGATTTTTATTGATTTTCACAGCAGGTTGTTTGCAGTTGTTTGTTTCTAAATGAATTGGAAAACATTTTAAGGGATAAGTTTATAGGATAAAGTTCAAGTTTGTTACACATTTGTTTCTATTTAACCCATAGATGGGACCCTAACAGGTACTACCACCCCGGGGTCAGAGTGGACCTGGGAGTCATGGTGACGAATAGGTGCACCACATTCCCCAGACTTCCAGAACTGGAACCCCATCATCAGATAGAGTTTAATATCATTCCCAGGACATTAAGACCCTCAGCAACCCCCTTCTAACACATAAAAAAAATATATAAAAAGGTTCGGTGGTTGCTACAAGGGCAATAGTGTAGGGACAATCACATAGGTGTTAGGGCTGGATGTGACGAGCCAATTGATCAGAGAGGGCCTCTCTGATAGCCCATTTAGCCAAAGTAAGGGCCAAAATGGAGTGTTGCATGTCATGGACTGCTCATCCACCAGGGTTCCATCCTTAAGCATCACGAGTTGAACATTAGGGGTGTCTTACCGCTATTCAGAGGTGCAGTCTGTGTATTCTAAAGCTCCAGCCAACAGGGCTTCTAAGTTAGAGCATTTCAAGTGTATTGCTCTAATAGAAATCTTGCTATGATGTGCTGTTTTTGTTGGGTAATGATTACAGGCTCAGAATTTTGTTAATGTAGAGGTAAATACTGGCAATATTTGCTACAAACAAAAATCTCATAATCAAATTATCCTTTCTGTGTGGAATTTATGTGGTAGCATAAATTGTTGACCGACCTTGTAGCTGAATAAGGCACCATTGGCTTTCAGATCAGCCAGTGGAAAAATATCAGTAATGGTTATAGTTCTCTGACCCCTAGAGAACGCGTCACAAGAAACACGTGACTAGATTTAGATTTTAGTTTCAACCTCATATCAACACAGAGTAGACGTGCCACTACAAGGTTGATTCAGATAAGAATGGGTTAAATAGATCTTGATCAAGGAAAAAAAAGTCTTGTGAGTTAATTAATTGCATGACTAATAAGAAGCCCTTAGTAAGGAGACAGCTAGACGACAGGGTGACAGCCAAAGAAGCAGAAGAGGAAACAGTCATAGCAGTAAAGAAGAAATGAAGCAACAAACAAGTAAGTCCCTGTATCTCTCTCTCTCTCTCACCGAGTTCCTCTCTCATGTATATACCCGATGTTCTACGACAATGTTTAAGGGGGTCAGATTAGCTCAGTCGGTAAAGCGTTCGGCTGGAAATCACAAGGTTCCTATTTCGATACTTGCCCTTGCCAACTCATCGTATGAGTAGCACAGGGATCTATGCGGTAAAGTAAGGAGCTGATGGTAGGTCAGGTGCAAAAACAATCTCCTTGGTTTAGTGCTAGTGAAAAGGGGATAGACTCCCTCACTGTATGGCTGATACCAACCCCGATGACTTTACTTACAACACTACTATCTTTCCACTGTCTTTTCTGCTACTTAAAAAAAAAATTGAGTCTCAAGCATTATCCACTTTCTAGAAATGAGAACCTTCATCAAATATTGATGTATAGCCGAAAGAAAGAAGGAATGAAAGAATGAATGATGATAGATGACACAGAGAAAGAAAGAAATCCTTGGCCCAGAAAGAAAGAAAGAAAGAAAGAAAGAAAGAAGGATGAAAGAAAGAAAGAAAAGGAGGATGAAAGAAAGAAAAGGAGGATGAAAGAAAGAAAGAAAGAAAGAAAGAAAGAAAGAAAGAAAAAAGAAAAGAAGGATGAAAGAAAGAAAGAAGGAAAGAAAGAAAAAAGAAAGAAAGAAAAAAGAAAAAAAAGAAAGAAAGAAAGATGGTAGATGACACAGAGAAAGAAATCCTTGGCCCAGAAAAATGAAAGAAAGAAAGAAAAAAAGAAAGAAAGAAAGATGAAAGAAAGAAAAGAAAAGAAGGATGAAAGAAAGAAGAAAGATGGTAGATGACACAGAGAAAGAAAGAAAGAGAATCCTTGACCCAGTTAGGGGTGAAGGGTGTCTACTATGGTAAGCAGCATCAGTAAACTGCCTCACAGAAAAAGTGAACCTAAGACAAAGAATGAAATAACCCCTGCAATATTGAGTGCCTCACATAGCGTAATGGTTAGTGAGTTGAACAGGTTTGAATTCAGAGATTTCCTTTTCTTTGGTTGCCATACCAAAATTAAAGATCACAGTATGCCCTACTATTTACTTTACGAATAGTTGGATTCATACCTTTCCCAAGTGTAGGGCATCCCATTGTGGTGTAATGGTGTTATATACTGGAACATCATTTCAGTATACTAATACGTCCAAATAACAATAAAATACTTTGCCACAGAGTGCTAAGAATTGAGGTTGTAAGTAGACGGTTCTTGTAATGATCTGCTGACTACTCTAAGCAGCAGTACACAATTAGTCTTGGACCAGTTTATTTACTCGCTAAAAATAGGTAAGATAGGCTAGTCTACAACAAATGGTTAGTAAACTAGTCTTGCAAATCCATTTCTAGAGAATATTCAGTTCAATTCTTGCTGGATACCCCATGCCTGCAACCTTGTGACACTTCCTACCCATCACAAATGGGTTGGGTAAGTACCTACCTTTCCCAATAACAACTACACAAAAGAAGTAAATATGAACATACCATGAGTGCAATTCCCTAACCTCTGGGCATAAAATAATCCTAGACCAATTGACACGCTGTTAAAATCAATCAATCAATCATTAAATCTCCAAACATCAAAAGAAAAAGAAAATTGGTTTAGAGATGGTTCTTCAAGATGGAGGTGTAAAATAGTTTAGCTCAGTCAGTAGAGCGTCTGCTTACGAACCACAAGGTTACTGGTTCAATACCAGCCTTCACCAACTCAGCATATAAATAGCACGGGGATCTGTGTGGTAAAGTGAGGATCTGATGGTAGGTGTGTCACTCCACCTCAGATGCTAAATATCAATCTCCTTGGTCTAGTGCTAGTGAAAAGGGGATAGACTCCCTCGCTATCTGGTTCATACTGACTCTAGGCAACACTGACGACTTTACTACTTATAGTTTAATCAGGGTGGGGTGTTGCACGTCACAGACTGCTCAGCCACCAAGATCCTGTCCTCAGGCATTATGGTTTGTCACCCATAGACAACAGGTGGCCCTATTGAGGAGGGGATCTTAACCCTCTGTAAAGGTGCAGTCAGCATATTCAACAGTCCTAGTCGATATGATGGAGATGATGCTGGCATGCACTGGGTGAGTAGTAATGACACATTGGCACGGAAACCATGCTGACCCCAGAGTCATTCCCCAGATGAAGACATCTGTTGGCAACACAGCTGTTGTTCTGTCTGTATAGAATATTATGAACTAAAGACTTTAGGGAAAGTTCACATATAATACTAGTAAAGACTAACAACAGCTGGGAAGGAACACTACCACACAAAAAAGGAATTGGGATAGGCAATCAAAATGATGGGGGGGGGGGTAAATAACATCATCATACCAGAAGAAAATGCAATGACATCTCAAAAAAATTGGCCACCTGTGTTGATAAGTGTAAATATTATATATATATATATATATATATATATATATATATATATAAAGATAAACCTAATGAGTCAGATAAACCTACTAAAAGTTTCGCTTAGTGCTCTTCAGGGCTAAGTTCCGACTAAGTCAGAACTTAGCCCTGAAGAGCATGAAGCGAAACTTTTAGTAGGTTTATCTGACTCATTAGGTTTATCTTTATTATTTGCTCTACTTAGGTATTGAGCATTTTTTACTTATTAGCTTTAGTTTCCTGGCGGTTTTGTATGAATATATATATATCTTATATATATATATATATATATATATACATATAAATTGTTTTTTCTTTTGGCCAAATATTGTACCAATAGACTATTTTTGGTTGGTACGATTATCTTGGTCTTTTCTTTTTTTCCAAAAATTTTTTCTCCCCGGGTGATGTTTGGTAGTATATTTTTACAATCAAACTATTTGCTGGGTTTTTTCTCACCGCAAGGATTTACCAACAAGTTTGGTATATTATATATATATATATATATATCTACTAATAATTAGATTGTCTGTATTTCTGTCTGTAACAAATATTACGTCATAGCTCTACATCATAGATTACGTCACAATATTCTTATGTTATATACACTCAAAATTTGAGTAAGCAATTTAAAAAATTGTTTTTTACTCTCGTTCTTTTTTTTTTTTACAGTAACAAGAAGTTAACTAAAAAGTTTACAAATAAATAAATACCTACGATTATGTGGAAAATATTCAAAATAATTGTTTGATTATTACATGCACGCAACATTTTATATGAGAGGGACGGGGCTCAGTTTTCATTTCAAATTGTTTTATTTTTTTTACTCCTTTAATAAATATGAGGATTTGTCTTACTTATGATACAAACCTTCTGACATTGAATTTTTAACTCCCACCCTCTCAGGCAATGTCTTTCAAAAATTAATTTTTACGACGCCCGGAGGGTGTTTTCTGTTGCTAATCTAGATAATATAATATACTGGAGAATGAATGTGAAAAGTATTAGCATATGGAGGTGCTCAATGCTAACATAGCAGAGCAGATTTAAAATCAGAGATTAAATATTATGGTGTTAATATTCTGTAACTGCAGTTTCATGTATATCATGCAATCTTCAGACGGTAAAAATTATCAAAATATTAATTATATAATATGAAGCGTGCTTATGCAATGGAATTTTATAACGAAGACATATATAATTCCATTGCGTAAGCAGATTTTACATTATATAAACGCTGAACAAGCCACAGTTTTAATATTTTGATAATTTTGACCGTCTGAAGATTGCATGATATGCATAAAACTGCAGTTACGGAATATTAACACCATAATATTTAATCTCTGATTTTATATATATATATATATATATATATATATATATACTAGACAAAATGTGACCCGTTGAGTCACCCATTGAGCTCTAGTAGATAATTGGGATTAGGAAAAAGTGAGTTTGCAAAGTAGATTAGATTTTTTTTTTAATAAATACAGCCAGAGAATTATTTTTAAAAACATTAAAATCATTTTGTAAGATTTCTAAGAAAGGGAACGTTTGACCTAATTTAGATTTAAATTGGACCCAATTCTTGAGAAGCTATGGGCTAGCTGCTTCTGAAATTTAATATACAAATATATTTCACACTCTCTTTACATTATAGAGAAACTAACATTATATAAAAGGAGGTAATCAAGATATACATAGAGAGGGGGAAAATGACCGGCAGAATGTGCAGTAAGAGACAGGTCTGTTTTTTACTTAATTGCAAATTACGACTAATTAGAACCAATTAAAATTGAATTTTTTCAGACATAACTCCTAAATCCTAGAACTAAAGAATAATTTAGTATAATTTTTGTGTTATTAAACTAAACAGTAAAAAGGCCTTTAGGGGACAAACATTGATTTGCTCAGCTTTAGTATAATAATAAATGATCTAAGTGCAGTTTTTTCCCCCCTTACTCACAACGAATGTTTGTTATTATTTAACACCGAGAAATTCACAGGTGCTTCTGCGAGATAACATTCTTGTTCTCTTCCTTTCACCCAGGGACACACACACCCACACCCACACACACAAGGTGGGGGAGAGACAAAAACAAAGAAAAGAAAAAAAGAGAAAGAAAAAAGAGAGAGAGGCTTACAGGCAGAATCCAATTTTGTTATTTTCAAATGGAATCTCCCATTTCTTCCTGTCAGCCACTTAACAAACTCTAAAACAAATATTCAGCAACTTTGACATATCGTCTTCAAATAGAAAATCTTTTCATACTAGCTGAAAACCCATCCTACAGCAGAGATTTTTAGGTGTTCATGATGTAATGGTTATCGTTGAAGGAAATGAACACAGCAACTTGAGTTCAAATCTGGACAAAGTTGGTAGGATTTAACATATCACTAATACCATTGGGAAATAACAAGGGTATTAGATAGGATCTGACAAAATCATGGCTCATTTTCATTTTAAAAACAAATTAAAATTAATTAAATCAATTATTTAAGGTCAAATTTTTGTTTAAGTCAAAATGTAGTAACATACTGAGCATCAGTAAAAAAAAAAAAAAAAAAAAAAAAAAAATAATATTACACATGTGATTTAATTTTAATACAATTTAAACATTAAATTAGGCTAAAAATTTTACAGAAAATAACAAAGACTTACTTCACTTATGTTGTAAATAAAAAAAACTTATAATAGTTTCTTCTTAGAAATCAATAACAAAAACATATTAATTACACTATGTACAGAAAAATAACTTTTGATATTAATTTAAATAAAATATTTTTTTCTGTTCAAAGCACACGGAAAATCTAAAGAACTCAAAAAAAAAATGTTGCATTTTTTGGTGGTTGGTTTTGAAGGTTATCACAATGCAAATGTAAAGAAAAATAAGGTAACTATGGTGTTGTTTGTATTTTTTGTTTTATTAAAGTCAGCAGAGAACTGTTGAAAAATATGATGGCCGATCAGTGCCCAGATTGATAAAAAAAAATTACCAAAATTCAGGGAATTATCTGATTTTAATAAATTTTTCAGTGTTGACTTATTAATCAACAAATTCTTTCTTTTAAATTATTGAATCGTTTCAATCAAACTGATTCAATGGAAATAAATTGAAATTCTTTAAAATAAATATTACTATTAATGTAATCTGTAGTAGCATCTCAAACAACAATTTATAAATCTGATTGATAGATAAAATTCATTTGAAATATGAAACTCTTAATTTTAAGTTTTAAATTTCATATTTTTAGATTCTTAAAAAACATTTAATAACAAGCCTGTTTTAGTATTGTTATCAAATAATTTTTGGAGAAAACTCAATTCAAAAGTTAGGACCCCACATTTCTAGACAGAAAAAATATCGATGTTTAATTTTTTCACTGATATTCTAAAAGTAATTATATACCAAAACAACAGAAAAGAAAATCTCTAAAAATTAAAAAGAATTTTTTTTTTACATTTAATTTTCAGATTTTCGGTACTTATTTTCTACCAGAGTTTCTCCCTTAAGAATTTTTTTTTCTTCTATTCACATCTTCAATCTATTGTCTTTTTACTTATACTGTAAATAGTTTCAAAAGTATATAACCCCACCAATATTTTGCACACCAAAAATAAGGTTGGGTCAAAGTTAAGTGACCTGAAAAAAATCAGAAAGTTTTTATAAAATACATCTATGAAGTCAAAATTGGCAGATACTAGTATTAGCGCTATATAAAATGCCTTCTCCAGGATTTGAACTCAGATCAACAAAACCTTTTTCCTACAACAATAACCTTTACACCAGTCACCTTCATTTCTTTTTCAAGATATACGTTGGATTGTTGAATTTATAGTTTTTATATGATAAACATAGATAACTACAAATAATGATTTTTATACAAATAATTTGCATGAAGTTATATGGTTTCCAGTATTTCAACTTATTATATGGTTTCCAGCATTTCAACTTATTATATGGTTTCCAGCATTTCAACTTATTATATGGTTTCCAGCATTTCAACTTATTATATGGTTTCCAGCATTTCAACTTATTATATGGTTTCAAGTAACCTAATGATAATAATCATTTGTTAACAATTAGAGTTTCAAGTAACTATTCTTTACATAAATAATTTGTACACGTTTTTAAGTATTCCAATCTGATAATAATCTGTACACACTTATATGGTTTCAATTAACTATTCCTATTTAATAATAATTTTTATACAGATGTATTTCATCCAAAGATTAGACTTTAACAGTTATTAGTTTAGTTTCTTTGTTTAATGGCATATCAATCTTTGTGGGCTATTTAATGCCAAAGTGATTTTTATAGAAGAACATTGGTGGTATTATTTAACTCAGAGCTGGATGTAATTGTAAAAGTAAATAAAAAAAAAATTAAAGTTGAAAAGAGTGGCAAATTGTCATCAGCCAGACAGCAAGGAGTCTATCTCCTTTTCACTAGCACAAGACCAGGGAGATTTATTTTCCTGATGTGGAGTGCCAAGCCTACCATTAGGTCCCCACTTTACCACACAAATCAGATTACTCATGCACTGAGTTGGCAGGGAACCTTGGGATTCAAGGGAGGATGTGCTACCAACTGAGCTAAATTAGACCCTTGATTTGTAAATCAAACTAATTGCTTAAAATTTTGGACCATATGACCTCTAGGCACCCCTTTTGCAATCTTGATTCATAAGGACATGATTTTCATTTACACTGTCAAAATCCAGTTTTTTGTTAGGGGTGAAGGTTAGGGGTTAGTTTTATAATTTTTTTTAAAAATTCTAAAAATCGTCTGTTAACAAACCAAATTTTGACTGTGTAAATGAAAAACATGTCCTTATGAATCAAGATCGCAAAAGGGTGCCTAAAGGTCATATGGTCCAAAAATTTTTATTCAGTTTTTAAAAACTAACAAACTAAAAGTGTGCTTTGAGGTTTCATTAATAAGCCTAGACAATTTGGTGACCCCAACTCTACTAAGTTGTTGACTTATACAATGACAGATAGGAGGTGCGTGGTCTAATGGTTAGAATCGGAGGAAATGGACTCGTCGACCCGAGTTCAATTCCTGGACAAAGCTGTTTGCATTTCCCATGGCGCTAATACCCTTGGGAAAGGTATGAATCCAATTCTCCCTCCAGCTATGTAAATAGCAGGGCAGACTGAGCTCTTTAACCTTGGCTAGGTAACCAGTCTAGGAGAAGGAAACTCATTTCAAACCTGTTAAACTCTGCTTAAGAAATTGACCTTGTGTCTCATCCTGCTCATGCGGAGGGGTTGGTAAATATATATATTAAACTGTTTTAGTTAAATAAAAAAAATATATATATATATATCTATTAATAATGGAGATTCGCTTCCAGTTTTGGTCTGTAACAAAAACTGCGTCACTGCTTACATCACATTACGCAACGTCATAACATAGAATAAATATACTCAAAATGTGAGCATGCAACGTTAGACAATCTTCATTGTTTCAATAAATAGATGCCTGGTGTTATATATTTATATATAGATAGTTTTATTCTAATATAATATTTAAAGTTATCGGAACTGTTTCCATTTCAAATTGTCTTTCTTTCTTTCTTTCTTTTCTTTTTACTCCTTTAATAAATTTGAAGATTTTACATACTTATGGTACACACTCTATGACATTGAATTTTTAGCTCCTATCCCCTCAGGCAATATCTTTCAAAAAATTATTTTTACATCGGCCAGAGGGCGTCTTTTTATTTTGCTAGTATATATATAATGACAGATAAAATGATGAGAGAGAGAAAGCCAAGCAAATGTTATGAGGTTACAGCTGAAAAAACATAACAGAAATATTTACAGCTGTCCAACTTGTACTGCATAAAATTTAAACTTAAGTTAAAATACAAGAACAGCTGTTATATACCCACTCAATATCTCAGGTATTTAATGAGACGGAGAGAGAGAGAGAATCAGACGAGGTAGAGATGGGATGAGATGATGATGATGATGAGGAGGGTCCTTACTTATTACTCTCTGCATCTACTGCTTCTAACTCATCGGCCACCATGTTCTTCAGGACTGATCTCTTCGGGTTGATTTCTTGGGCTGTTTCTACTTCTTTCTGTTGATTTCTTCGGGCTGGTCATTTCTTGTTTAAATGAATCAAATGGACTTAGTTGTTTTTCTTTAGTCTTTTATTTAAAACAGCCCAGCCCAGCCCAGATTCTGTGCGGATCGAGAGCAACATCTCCAAAGCCAACAAGAACGTCCGCTCTTGGTCAGTAACTAGTCGCTTCTAAATTAAAACCTAAACTAATTCTCCCACGCCTCTAATGGCACGCTTTTCAAGGGGTCAAATAAAAAGGTTATTACCCGTCAGTAACTGTTGAGGTAACTTTCCACTGGACCCCCGTTATTCTGAATCTAATGAACCCTGATTCAAAATATTCTTACTACCGTACATACATAATTCATTGATTATCCATGAATTATGTAACACAGACGTTTAACGCCACAAAGTAAAACAACGTCCTTGGTGTAAGAGGCACAAAAGGTGACACCCATCGTACCTACTCTGCAGTGCTTAAAATCTACGGACTTGCATTTGTTAAAAAAAAAAAAATCAACTGTCATCTGAAGGTAAATTTGATAAAATAAATCATGTTGTCTGAAGTAGGCAGCACCTGCCCCCTTGCCTAAAAGGGTTAGGGTCAGTGCCTAAGGCACTCTTCAAGGGGAATGACAACAGGACCACACATCTTTTGCACTGGCCATCCCATTAGCTTCAGTGGGTTATTTAACGTCAAAGCCATCCTTGTAGAAGAATAGTAGTGGTACTATTTAAACCATATCTGGTTTGATGAGGGTGTTCTTACCTTTCCCAAAGGTATTAGTCTAAAAGTGAATATAATAGAACACCTGGAGTTTGAATTTGTTTACTATAATGTTGTAGCATATTAGACACAGGGACTCACCCCACCACCCAGTTTCAAGTAACTATATTTAATAATAATTATTTGTGAACATTTTCATGGTTTCAAGTAACTAATAATAATAATCCTTAGTGAACAATATAGGGACCAATTATTTTATGAGTCTGAGGTGGATCTCCACACCTATAGTTAGCTCCCCATTTTACCGCACAGAAGCTGTGCTACTCATACGCTGAGTGAGTGAGGGCTGGTATCGAACCCGTAAACTTGTGGTTCCGAGGTGGACAGTCTACCAACTGAGCTAAACCGCAATTTCTTTCAAATTTTTTGTTTTAATTCTTTCAAAACTGTCTGATTTTGTTATTGTTAAACATTTTGATAAATAAAATACAATAACGTAACCTAGTTATTCACTTGAAATTTGATTTTACAAAAAATTATTTTTCCTTTTGTGATAGCAGATTTTCTGAGAAAATATATAATAATAATGATGAAATTTATTGTGTACAGTGTTCAGGTGCACCACAACTCATCAAAGTCTCATGTCTAGTACATAGAATAATGTATTAGTGTCAGGAACATGAATAGCATACAGTAATAATATACATGTATGTGTACAGTGCTCAGGTGCACCACAACTCTCAAAGTCTCATGTCTAGTATATAGAATAATGTATTAGTGTCAGGAACATGAATAGTGTACAGTAATAATATACATATATGTGTGCGCGTGCGTGCATATGTGTGTGGAGGGGGGTATCAGGAAGCATGGAGGCTTTGAAAGATGCAGTGTTTCGGCAGCCTACATCGGATGCAGGCAGTTTATTCCATGCCTCGGCAATTCTGAGCATGAAAAAATGTTTCCCAAAGTCATGTGAGCTATACTGTTTTCTGACTTTGTAGGCATGTGTTAGAAACATGGAGATCAAAAAGGTGCTCAAGGTTGCTGTTGGCCAGTTATTTTTAAATACTTAAAAAAATTTCTAAGAAACTGTAATGTAGCAAGGCAAATTCAAAGTACTATTGCTAAAGTGGATATGGGAAGATAGACAATAGTATTTACCAAAGGAAACAGAATTAAGAAAAATTTTAAACAGAAACTCATGGGCCCTAAAACAATTATAACTTCAAGTAGATATTCTTTATCCAAATAATTTACCCACAGCTACATGGTTTCAAGTATTCCTATCTAATAATAATTTGTACATAATTATATAGTTTCAAGTAACTGAAAACCATCAGCTTACACTGGAGTGAAAAATATTAATAATCATATTGTCTATAATTTTAGTCAATAGCAGTCTGAAGAAAAGACTCCAATGGCAATCAGACAATTATTTTTGACACACAGTTTCAAGTAACTGTTAATAATAATCCTTAGTAAACAATTATAGTTTAAAATAACTATTCTTAATACAAATAATTTGCACAGTTATATGGTATCAAGTATTCCTATTTAATCTTATTATAATGGAGATTTGATTTTTGTCTGTCTGTAGCCGAAACTATGTCACATTACAATACCCTCAAGAAATTGTGTAAGTTTATCAATGACTATTTAATTTATAGCCAAAATCATTAATACATAGAATAAATTTTATTTATTAACAATGACTCTATAAAAATCTAGATTAGATTTGCCTCAAAACAGCCCATGTTATTAGTGCATTTAAAATCCTACAATGTGTCTTATATGTCACTAAGAAATAATGGTTTACATAATATATGGTGTGGTTAATTTGCATACTAGTTTTAACAAAACCGGATTTAATAAATAATTACTAGGTGTTATTGATCTCTAATATTATTGTTTTATTCTCCAATGTATTAGAATCAATCCTATGAATTAAATTATATAGAAACCAATTAAAATATGATTAAAATAAGTATAATCTTTTTCTATGCGTTCTTGTTTTTAATTTCATTAGTCTTTCTATTTCATTACATTAAAACTTAAATACTTACAACTGGAGGATACATATTCTTGCTAGTCCTTATAATTTTCTGACCCCCAAAAAGGGACCTTAACACAAACTATCACTCCAAGTCAGAATAGACCAGGGAGTAATAGCATCATCATCTTTAAGGAATTGCAAGGTATGATGCCAATAAGTTGGAATCAAATAATGTGGATGGAGATTGTAACAGAAGAGAAAATTTGTTTATCATAAAATCTTGTCTCACAAACAGGAAAAGAAAAAGATATCAGATTGAGCAAAAGAACAATTGAATAACTTACATCTTTTGTAATAGAATCCTGTAACTATGAGACTCATTTAGAATTTCTGCTTAAGGCTTCAAAGAAAAGAAAGAAAAGAAAAGACAATATACAAATGCCAACTCTAGATGTTCATTTGGTTGATTGGTTGGTTGGATTTTACGGCATGTCAACCCTTGTTGGGTTATTTTAAGCCAAAGATTTTTTGTTTTACTCATTCTTGATGGGTACTCAATTTTTTTTAAAACTCATTTATTTTCTATTTAACCCATAGATTGGACCCTAACAGGTACTACCACTGCTGGTCAGAGTGTACCTGGGAGTAATGGTGATGAAGGGGTATTCCACATTCCCCAAGAGCTCCAGAATTGGAACTTCCGGGCGATGTAAAAATAGATTTTCAAAATATATTGCCTGAGGGGTGGGAGTAAAAAATTCAATGTCAGTGAGTTTGTACCCTAAGTAAGTAAAATCATTAAATTCATTAAAGGATTAAAAAATAAAACAATTTGAAATGTAAACTTTAAATATGTATTAAAATAAAAAAAACTATATATAGATATATAATACCAGTCATGTATTTATTAAAACTTGTTTTAAAAAACAATGAGGACTGTCTAATGTTGCATGTTCAAATTTTGAGTGTATTTATTCTATGTTATGACGATTTTGGGTAATGTGACGTAAGCAGTGACGTAGTTTTTGTTACAGACAAAAACCGGAAGAATCTCCATTATTAATAGATGTAATAGTATCCTGCGTAGGATGCTAAACTACATCTAGTGAAGTTCCAATTCTGGAGCTCTGGGGAGTGATGAGTACTCCTTCATTGCCATTACTCCCAGATCCACTCTAATCCGGATTGGTAGTATCTGTTCAGGTCCCACTTATGGGTAAAATAGATCAAAATATGAGGGTTTTTTTTAAATTGGATACTAAACAAGAATTATTTAAACAAAATGTCTTCTGTATGAAATAACCCAACAAGGGTTAACATGCCAGAAAATCCAACCAAACAATTGTTGCAGCATTGCAGTTTTTGTTTCTCAATTTGGGTTCTACAACTTTTTGAAGAGTGTAGTGGTTTTGGTGACAGTTTGACACCAGTGTTTGCCTGTTGTCAGCCTCGACTGTCCAATGTTAGTGATTGGTTTAACTGCTTGAAAAGTTTTCAACACACACACACACACACACACACACACACACACACACTTGATATAAAAATAAGCTTGTTTCATGCAAATCAAAAAAAGAGAACAGGAAAAAAAACAAAAGGTGAAATTACTTTAAGTAATGTTCATTATTATGATAAAAATTGCAACTAAGAAAGGGAGATAATCACTACCACATTTTGTCTTTAAAAATTAATAACATGAGTAATTATAATATTCAGTTTGGTAACAAGCTTGTGTTGACTGGATTTTAATTCTTAACATCCTGTTGAGAATTTTCTAAGTCCAGAACCCCATTCCTCTAAGGATTTATCAAAAGATGACTAAAAATGGCCTTTTCACTTAAAGTTACCTGTTATTTCCTGTAAATCAAAGACTGCTAAATATGTTTAATATTACATTTAAACAAAGGCTAACGTTTGGGGTGGATTAGGAAAACGAATGTGATTTCCGGCTGGGTGGAATGAGGCAGTATAGGATGTTAAGAGACAAAAAAGCAATCATTTTTCAGGAGTATTCTTCTCGTATTAACTATATCATTTTTCAGGAGTATTTTTCTCATAGTGACTATAGTATATAATAGAAAACAGAAAAATGAAATAGCCAAAAACGTACATGCACTTCTAGCATAATATTTTTAAACTAGCAAGACCTGTAGATATAACACAGTATGATAATTTAATTATTACAACGTTTAATAGGTTTACTTAAGAGCTACAATCAATAGGTTGAAGGCATGTGATGTAATGGTTATCCTTGTAGGAAATGAACTCTTCGACCCGAGTTCAAATCCTGGACAAGGCTGTTTGCATTTCATATAGTGCTATGGGTAAATAGTAGGACAAACTGGCTTTTTAACCTTTAGACTTGATATCAAAAATTCAAATTTTATAAAATGAACCAAGTAATTTGTGTAAAAATAAATAAGTCAAAAATACACATTTCAACCAGTAAATATTTTCTATTTCAATTTTAATGACTCAGCTACAATTATTAAAAAAACTGGAAAGATATAAATTCCGAATTAGTATTTTTTGTTACACTAAATCGTCAATAAACTAAAACATACAGGTAACAAGCGTTTGAAGATTCAGGGGAGACAACTTCATTTAGTCTAAGGGGAAAAATTACAATTTTACCAAATCATGGCCACAGGAACAAAAAATAAGCGTCCAGTTTCAGGGGTTCATCCTACTAGATAAACATCTCCTATTCTACTAAAAGGTTTAGAGTTAAGGCCAATAACTGATGCCTGAGGCATACCAAAAGGAAAATACTGAAAGAAATTATTTTTTTTATCTACCTATGCATAACCTTGTTTCAAAATCCACACACATTTGATTGATCAATTGGTTTGGTTTGGTTTCTTTGTTTGGTTATTTCCTATAACTCCAATATAAACAAAGAGGAACAAATCTTGACTGATAAATTATTTATCCATTTTCCCATTAAACTAACCCTAAACCCTAACCCTAAACCATTCTTCTTTTTTCCTAGTAGATCAATAAATAAATAAATAATTTATCAGTCAAGAGTGGTTCCCTTTGTTTATGTTGGAGTTATAAGAAATAACCCTATTTAACCCATAGCTGAAGGGATGAGAGGTTCATCCCTTTCCCAGAGATGATAGTCTGAAAGTGAACGTAATAGTACAATTGGACTTCAAACTCACTTATTACGATGTTGCAGGGTGGAGTCTGCATGGCATATTGGTATTGTTAGCCACTATGCCACGCAGACTCCACCCCCTCCTGTTGATTGATTTGTTTTAATAGCATATCAACCTGTCTACAGTTAGGGAATCATGTTCATTGTATATTTATATTTACATTTTGTGATTATTCTTCAAAGTTTTTTACACAGTTAAATGATATCAATTATTTTTATCTAATACAAATAATTTATACACAGTTGTAGATTTCAAGTAATTATTTCTATTTAATAATAGTCATTTGTTTGCACATAGTTATATGGTTTCAAGTAACTAGTAATAATAATCCTTAGTAAACAATTATAGCTTCAAGTAACTATTAATACAAATAATTTACAGTTATATGGCATGGAAGCATGTGGTGTAATGGTTAAAGTCATGGGAAATGGACTTGTCACCCCGAGTTCAAATCCTGGGAAAGGTATGAATCCTACTCTCCTTTCAGCTATCGGTAAATAGTAGGGTAGACTGGGCTCTTTAACTTTGGTTAGGCAACCGGTCTAGGAGAAGGAAAACTCTGAATTCAAACCTGTTGAACTCCGCTTAAGAAATTGACCTTGAGTGACATCCTGCTCATGTGGAGGGGTTGGTAAATATATATAGCATCAAGTATTCCAATTGAATAAAAATGATTTTAAGACAAATCTCTTTGTCCCATAGATGGGAGCCTAACAAGTACTACCACTCCGAGTCAGAGTGGATCTGAAAGGAATGGCAATGAAATGGTACACACACTTCCCAAATCTCAAGCTAGTGCTGAAGCCTCCCCATCAGATGCAGTTTAGTGTCATACCCAGGATACCTCTTTTTTTTTCTTGGTGCGTGGGGGTGGTGGGTACTTACTGCTCTGCAGGAGATACACTAGGCATATTTTAAATCCTGCCAACAAGGCAATCCATATATTTGGGTAGATGGAATAAATATCAAATTGTTACAAAGGAAATAGTAAAAAGTAAAGAAAAGTCATCGGGGTAGCCTAAAGTCGGTATGAGTCTATCCCCTTTTCACTAGCCCTAGACAAAGGAGATTATTTTTTGCGTCTGAGGTAGATCACCACACCTACCATCAGCTCCTTACTTTACTGCACAGACCCGTGTGCTACTCATATGCTGAGTTGGCAAGGGCCGGTATCAAACTAGGAACATTGAGGTTTCTAAACGAACGCTCTACCGACTGAGCTAACCCTGCCCCCTACAAAAGAAATAAAAATGTGTAAAATAATAAGAAATAATTGATAGATAAAATTAACTTACTGTTGAGAAGTGAAACATTTCACAGCGGCAATTCTCTTGTCACAGAATCCTCCAGCAATCAACTTAAAATCACGATCTTTGCTTAAACACTGAGAAAGATAAAAATTCAAATCTGTAAGAAGAGATGTCAATTTCAGTAATTATGATTTTGCATTTGTTTTATAAATATTTACCCAACCCCTCCGTATGAGTAGGATGCAACACAAGGTCAATTTTTAAGTAGAGTTCCGCATTCAGTCACAAGATGCAGGCAAAACTTAAAATCTAAAATGGCCACCACCAGCTAGGTATTTTATAGTAATCAAAGAATTTATTTTCCCCAGAATATGTCAAATTGCGGTAATCTTGAACATTAGCTACTTAAATGAGAGTAATCTCCCCTTGTTTTTTTTTCACTTTGAGGAAGCCGTGTGCTTTGTTTTGTAAAAACATAGATTTTTTTGACAAATAGGGTTTACCTATACTTTTCTAATACAGGTAATCTCATAGAAATATTAACATCTTTTTTTTTTAAATCGATTTAAAAATGTTAACACCCTTATAGGAAAACCTTTAATATATTTTCAAACAGTCTCCCATGTTCACCATCCTGTCAACATATGCTTAAAATCTCCCACAGGTGATTTTTTTTTAATGTTAATATTTCTATGAGAGTACCTGTATATTAGGAAAATATAGGTATACCCAATTTGTAGAAAAATCAGTGTTTTACAAAACAAAACACACGGCTTCCTCAAAGTGAAAAAAAAACAAGGGGAGGTTACTCTCATTTATGTAATTTACAATTTTAATATCACAAATAAAACAAACACCTAACTCTTTTCAATTCATTTTAATTTTATGTTGGGCATTTAAGTGACACAAGACCATTTGGAATGTTTCATTTTTTAAATTGGGTGAAATAAAATGGGGAAAATAAAAAATCTGCAATTACACGATACCAGATAATCTGTATTCACATTTTTGCATTGCATCTTGGACAATTTGGATGGTGTCATTTTTAACCAGAGGGTGTTGCAGGATGATAACGGATGGAAGATTTAGGAACAAGCGTATTAATATATAGATTGCATTTTGAGTGTTATGTTTGAGGATTATGCTTCCTAAATATGACTTTTTGAATTAAACTTCTTTTTTTTTTTAAGGAAATATTCCTTGTTAAAAAAATAAAATAAAATAAAAAATGTACGAAAAATGATTTTTTTTTTGGAGCCAGTTAAAAAGAGTTATCGCCCCTTAAAAGATTTATGATGCAGACATCATCTATCATGGCGTAATGGTTAGCAAGCTAGTTTCACAGATCCATTACTACTGAATTGCGAGTTTGATCTTGATTGGATGCCCCATAATTGCGACCTGTGTCACATCCTACCCGTGGCAAACATCATCCAATGAGAAAAAAATTAAAATCCAATATTTTTTCATCATTTTAATCATAAGTAGTTATCCGTTTTTACATTAAAAATGTTGGTCTCTTTCTTAACTCTTTCACTGTTTTAAGAGTCACATATAGCTCTCAGTACTTCCTATGACATGTTTGAGGGTCATATATGGCTCTCAAACTGCATTTAAAATAAAGGAGAAAAAAACCTTGGGAAAATGTGAGTAGACAATTCTAATTTGCCTTGAACAGTGAAAAGGTTAAAATGAAAGAATTATCAATTTTTTTAAATAAAAAATAAAAATATGGAATATCTTTTCTTTTTTTTTTCACTCACCACATTCCTAGTAAAATATTTAAAAAAAACAAGTTAAAAAATTGCTTTTTTGAACAATACTATTTGCTTTAATTTTCCTGTTTTTAAAGTCCCAAACAGTAAGGTTCTGTTGTAGTAATTTTACTTGCCTCGGATCCTAGTCCTCCTTCCACTGGATCGTTTCTCTTTCCTTTACGTGCATGTCTCTCAGTTCCAGACTTTGTTACACACAACCAAGTCACCACTGTCAAAATTACCAAAACAAACTTTTTATATTGTTTCTCTATGGAGGTGCATGGTGTAATGGTCATAGGAAATGGGCTCATCGATCCGAGTTCAAATCCTGGACGAGACTGTTTATGTTTCATATAACGCTAATACTCTTGGGAAAGGTATGTATCCAGCTATTCTCCCTCCAGCTCTGGGTAAATAGTAGGGCAACTGGGTTCTTTAACTTTGATTAGGCAACCAGTATAGAAGGAAAACTCTAAATTCAAACCAGTTAAACTCCATTTAATAAATTGACCTAGTGTCACATCCTTCTCATGTGAAGGGGTTGGTAAATATATATATATATCCAGTTTCTCTGTGGTCATAATTGAGATAAAACAAGACCACACTCCATAAATCCCCCTGTTAATGGCAGTCATTTCTTTTTCAGATAAAACCTGACATGCCAAGTAGATGTGTTTCGCAGGAGGTAAGTCCTTTCATTCACAACAGGTCCCATTTACAAAAAAAAGGTACATCTTAATTATTTCTTGATGGATGGATTTCAAAAGACATAAGGAAATTCTAAGTAAACAAATACTTACCGATTCTTGTTCTTCTTCGAGTAAATCATCTGGAAGAGCCACTTGCCAAATTTCATGATTCTTTTCATCAGACGTAGCGAGACAAATATCTACAATTTAAAAAAATTGCAGAATTTTAGAGTTGTAGGAATTAGAAAAATCCTAACAAGTACTGTTTACTATTTCTCTGAATTTTTTAGATGAGGTTTGATGTATTATTCGGACTATTGTCCTCATCTTCATTGTTATCTGTACAATTGGACACATGGCCTAGTAGATAAAGGAGTTAGGTTAAGACAGTTCTCAGTGACAGTTATCTCTAGACTGCAGGTTCGATCCTGGTCAGGAGCAGCAGTAACATAGAATAATAATTAACACAGCTTAACACCTCTACCCCAGCTATGGTTAGCAGAATGAGAACAGGATACCCCGTGGACTGAATAAAGGGTTAGGTTAAAAATTCCGTGATGGCTCCCGATTACGAAAAGAAGGTTCCCGAGTCCGACAAGAAATATCTGAAGAAGGCTGGAGGGCCCATCGGCTGAAACATTGTACAAATAACAATGAAGATGAGGACAATAGTCTGAAAATAAATACTAAGTACTGTTTACATTCAAATAATTTTCTACCAACAGGGGTTGACATGCCTTAAAACCCATCAACCAGTTATTATAAAACTGAACCTTTTATGTGAGATAAAATCATTAAAGAAAAAGAAGTTACTTACTTTTCTCATTAATCCAGTCTGAAGTTGTGACAGGCAGATGTAGATCATACATGTGTAGTCGACGATATCTGAAGAAGAATAGTAGATTTTTTTAAATATTGCTAATTAAGAACACATTTTATATTATCATGTTAAAACATGCAGTTGTATTGATTCAAATAAATTTGTATTTTCAGTGTAGACTTACAGTGAAATGAAAATTGCCAAACCAAAACATAAGGCTTCCTCAAAGTGAAAGAAACAAGGAGAGGCTACTCTCATTTATGTAGCTAATGTTCAGATTTCCAAATAATCTATATTTTGATATGCTTGTTCCTAAATATTAGTTACCAATTATGGGTAAATAGTAGGGCTCTTTAATCTTGGTATAGCAACTTATTTAAAAGAAGGAAAATTGAATTCAAACCTGTTAAACTCTGTTAAAAAATTATCCTTGTATCAAATCCCACCTCATAGAGGAGTAGTTAGGGAAATCCAGCACATTAGCCACTATGCCACAAGACTCCTCCATTTTTATTTTATCATCTATTAAAATTTTCCTAACTTGTTTAACTATCCCATTGACACTACTATACACACACAAACAACTATAAGGAAATTTGTCTCTCTGATAAAATAAAATGGGAATTCTCCCAAGTATTTTATGCCAAAGACATTTTTGTTTTATTCATTCTTGAAGGGTACTCAATATGTTTTAGGTTATTTCCTATAAGTCTAACATGATCAAAGGGGAACCACTCTTGACTGAGAAATTATTTATTTTCCCATTAAACTAATCTTAAACCCTAACCCTAACCCCATCTTCATTTTTTCCTAGTAGATCAATAAATAAATAAATAATTTATCAGTCAAGAGAGGTTCCCCTTTGATCATGTTAGACTTATAGGAAATAACCATGTTTTAAATTTTTGAGTTCTGCAAGATGAGGTGTATTTTAATAAAAGCAGTCAAAGCTGTAGTTATGTTGTTTTTTGTAAAAACACTTTTGGAAAAAATATAAAATGACAAAAATAAGAAGTACATAGGATCAGCGCAGGTAGAAAGAAAAAAAATAAAATATTAAAAATGATAATTTTCAACCAATCAGAAGTGTTTGCGCCTAAAAAAAGAAGTTTTTCAAAAAGACTGATTTTGAGTCTAGGGAGTCCTATAAAAGCAAAGGTTTTTGAAGAACAGTTCAGAAGACAAACTTATACCTGGATATTCCTTGTCACTCAACTCAGAAATATTTGCCTACTGCTGAAGGTATTACAAGCTATATCTTTCTCTCTCGACAAGTTACTTGACTGCAGATACATAGAGCATTACCCTTAATTCTCTAATTACATAAACTATTAAAAAGCATGTTCTGCAGGATTGTGATCAGTATTTTGACTACTGTTTTAATACACATATTACTTGTTGAATTTATGAGTTATTTGTTTTTCTGTCTTAATATATTGTTTTGTTTTGTTTTACGGCATATCATCCTCAGTGGGTCATTTAATGCCGACAAAGTTGTGAAATAAATTAATTCTTAATGCATAATACAATTTTGTTTATCAACTCATGTTTTTCTATTTAACCCATAGATGGGACCCTAACAGGTACTACCACTCCGGGTCAGAGTGGACCAGGGAGCAATGGTGATGAAGGGGTGCTCCACATTCCCAAACCTCCAAAACTGGAACCTCACCATCAGATAGAGTTTAACGTCATTCCCAGGACATGTAGAACCTCAGCCACCTTCTAGCACCCATATGATAAAAAGGGGTTGGGGGTTGCCATAAGTGCAATAGGGTTGGGGCAATCATATAGGTGCTAGGGCTATTGATTGATCAGAGGGGGCCTCTCCGACCGCCCGTCTAGCCCAAGATAGGGCCAAAGTGGAGTATTACAAGTCATGAACTGCTCATCCACCTGGGTTCTAACAGGTGGCCCCATTGGGGGAGTCTTACCCCTCTGCAGATGTGCAGTCGGTGCATTCTAACGCCTCACTGACAGGGCGGTGTCTTAATATATGTGACCTTATGTGTTTTGTTGTAATTACCAATAGATATATATCCACTCATTACAACCACCATAGATGCTGCATGCTATTTGAATAAATCCTAGAAGCAGTAGCCAACAAAACAGAAGCTGTGTGATCACTTACCTCCCATCTCACAAACAAGACATGATGGGCACTGCTGAGGAAGCAGAGACAAACTCATAAGCAACATTCTCCTATGGACTCCTACACATGAATACACGTGTTGCCCAACCAGCAAAAGCTTAAATTCTTCAACTCTGTACGAGCACTTGATGCCAGGTAGAGAACCTGCCAAGAGCAATAGCTGATAAGAACAGATAGCGAGAGAGAGACAAGGGAATCCGTGCTATCAGCACGACTTGATGACGATACACACATGTACATAGGTATATGGTATGTATGCTTGCTCATACACACCCATACAGATACACTCACATACTCATATAATGGCGTCCATCATGATAGCAAGCTAGTCTCGCAGATCCATTACCACTGAATAACATCCTCGCTGGATGCCACCTACTTGCGACCTTGTGTCACATCCTACCCGTAGCAAATGAGTTGGGTAAATACTTACTCCTATGATTTACAGTAGAAAATATTAAAAGTTAGTCGCTAAATGTTTTTCTACTTTTTTTTTTTTTTAGACCCGCCTGGTTCAGATGTGTCAATTTAATATTAAACAACATGAATATATTATATTTTAATATTTAGCTACGAATATATATTTTCTTTCAATATTCGGTGCCTCCGGTCACTTTTGACGAAAAAGCGATATGACCCATGTAGTACAATACCGAAAATCGTGGTCGGTTTTAATTTGATTATAGACACAAATGCATAAGTTTATTACATTTAATCAAGCGAGTCTCTCGATGCTGGTAGGACAGGTGTATGAGCCCTTATCGGACAAATTCAGATGTTGAGAACATTCTGTTTCTCTGGTAGCGAGTTCGAATGACAACTGTAGCTGTTTTACTTACCACCAGATGAATTTGGGTATGATGGTAATAGTTTCGTGTCTTGTTTTTATTCATATCCACTGTAACCGTCTTGGTTTTGAAAGCAAAATAAATACGTTCTCTAAAAGATTAATAATATCTACCGAAATACCCATAACAGTTTCCAAACGGCTACATATTTCAAAATATTATTTTAATCTCAGAAAAAACATTCCTTCTGTTTCGCAGGGGGCCTTTAAATTACCGCGGGAAAAACTCGTGTATTTCGTAAGTAAATAAGTTTTTCTTTAGAGTTACCAACTAACTAAAAGCCATTTGTAAACCATTTGTAAATAAAACATTTTACCTAAATATCGATTCCATCATCCATTCATCTGCATCATTTTTATTCTCTTCATTTTCATGTTCCATCCTTTAGAGTTTAATATTTACTATGCTAAAGTTTTTTCAAACACATTCGCATTTGTTAAAAGGGAGATAACTCTAAAAACCGGTGAAAGATGAATAATATTCTCTTGTTGAATTTGCAATATAAAATAAATTAATGATAGTGTGTTAATTAATTTCAAACTTTAATTGTATTGACGTTGCTTATCTGTAAAATAAACAAATAAATAAATATTTTCAACTCAGTTTGAAATAAATTACTTGTTAGTTTCAAATTCAAATTTCTTGGAAAATTTCTAAAGATGAAAAGAAGAAAGTAGTCTCGTTTTCGAAGTCGCAATTTTAACCTAACACCGTCTATATAAAGCTTTAGATTTTTCTCTTATAATATGGGCACATGGTTTGATTATCAAAACTCCAGGGACATTTAAGGTGTTTTGTGAGTATCTATATTCTATTTTTTCTTTATACAATGCGTTTAATTTTATAACTTATTAAAAGTTTGAAAGTTCTTCTTTGTGGAATTACAATTCCTAGCTTAGTAAAATGTACATTAAAAAGAAAGAAAGGAAATATTTCTCACTCTCAGACCCTCATTCATTGCATTGTCGTTAACAACATGTTAAAATCGAAGATAATGTTTGTTTACTGTATTGTCGCAATTAAAAGTTAAAATTAAAATACATAATGGTAAATACCTCCGCTAAAAGCTTCTAATTCCGAGTTAATTTTATTTTTATTCTTTCGAGATCGATTCTCAGTCAAAAAAAAAACTTTGATCGATGGGGTGCAAAAAATCGAATTTTTGTTTTTCGTCTGAATTTCAGCCTTTAAGTAATTTTTCCAACCAACTCGCCTTCTATCGAAATGTTTGCTATATAGGAAGCTGATATCTTCCTTGTTTATAGGGATTTTGCAAAAGTGCGTACTTGAATAACATGTCATACACAAATACATCGTATTTCGTGAAGTTGTCTGAGTTAACTAGTGCGTATGTCGAAATTATTTTTGTTTCCAATTTAGAAATATCATTTTTTATTATAGTCACAGTAACACTAAAGAATTTTCGGTGCTATTCGCAGAATTCCGTCCCGGCCTCCTGCCTAATAAAATAAAAATACCGAAAAAAATGTTTTGATTTTTTTATTTGTAATTGATTGTCGAAAAAATAAAATGAAATGAAATGAAAATACCGAAAAAAATTTTTTTTTTAGCGGATTGAAGGCGTTTTTATCGTCATATTTTTTTTTTTATTGGTTTGAAGGCATTAAAAGTAAGCCTATTTTTATCGACAAGTAAATGTAAATATTTAGCCCCCCTCCCCTCTAAAATATCTAAAGTCAATTTAAATTGTGAAAAATCATGATTTATTTATTTGCATTTCAAATTAATACTAAGTTTGTATTCCTGAAAATTGCAAGGTAGGTATTTCTATTTACCAAACACGTTCGCCACGAGTAGGATGTGACACAAGGTCACAAGTATGGAGCATACAACGAGTTTGCTGACCATTACACCACGGCGCCTTAAAATTTAAAGATATAATTTACTGAAATTCCAGTGCTTATATTGAATAGACTGCATAAGAAATGTTTGCTCCTGTAATGTACAATATACATATATTAATATATATATATATAATATTCACTCTGAAGATAAGAGTAAGTTTCAGTCATTGTCAATGTCTTCATTCTGTTTATTTATTTATAAATACCACCAAAAGAAGCCCTGCTGAATGGGGCAGTAGAATACACGACTGTAGCTCTACAGAGGGGTAAAATCCCCTCAATTAGGCCACTTGTTGGCCGTAGTTGTCGACCCGCGATGCTTAAGGACAGAATCCTGATGATTGAGCTGTCCATGACATGCAACACTCCTCTTTTGCCCTTACTTAGTGGTTTGTCATAAGAGCAATAGCCAAGACAATCTTATAGCTGCTAGCCATTGACGTGACCAGTCAATTGATCAAAGGGGGCCTCTCCGATCCCCACTCCCCTGTCGAGCCTAACGGGTGGCCCTATTGGGGAGGGATGTTTTACCCCTTTGCAGAGGTGCAGTTGGTATATTCTACAGCCCCAACTGACAGGGCTCCAGTATTATCCAGATTTGAACTTGTGTGGGAAATTATTAACGGTATCCCATATTTACTGAGAGAAAGGACAAAGACAAATAGATATTTCAAAAGAGGTTTTATCGTACGTATCAACAAGTTGTTAAAAACATATTCTTTTAGTGGTTGTAAGTCATGTAAGGTAAGTTACAAATGACATAAAACACTAGTTTCTTCTTTGCTGGTCATTTGTTCCTTCAGCCGAGCAAAAAAAGGGGCAAAGTCTGTTATTCAGCCATCCTTTTAAACCGCCATCTAGTTAAACGTCTTAGTTTGGTAATGTTAAAATTTCTAAGGGCTCAGGCCCCTGCTTGTTTTTACTTCTGGGTTTACTTTTGTTGTGTCCTTAAAAGGGATCCAATCAAACAAGGTTGTAATCGGGTGGAAGAACCACTCAACACGTTTGTAGATTTAAGATAGAGGGTTTTATTGTAGAGAGATACAATAAAACAGACAAGGAATAGTGAGACACGCTACTAATCCTCGAAGCCAGCCCAGCATAATGCTGTGCTCACTATATATATAGTCAGACCACATGGGTGAGAGACCGCACAAAAACTTTGACTTCGACACCCCTTTGTTGTTGTACATTGCTATATGTGATTTATTGAGTATTTCTTCTGTTTTCATTTCAGAAATAGAATGTACAACAAGATGGAACCGATTGCAGTGATGAAATTACTTTTAGGAAAAGATGAAGTTTCAATTGATTGTCATCTTACCAGAGCAACCATCAGGTAATCTACATTTGTTTTAGTTTCATTTATCTACTTAGCTTCGTACAGTACAAGACTACAAGTATGGGGCATCTGGTGAGGATTGAACTCACTACAGTAATTATTCTATGCTGTTAGACTGGGTAACTTGACAGATAGTTTAACCAAGACGGTCTACAAAAACAGTAAACAATAAAGGAAAAAACTGAAGATGATGGAATGAATTAGAACGATAAATATATGTATTGACGAAAACAAACGAACAAGTTTACAAAATAATAGAAAGGAAAAAATTCAAATTTCTTAACAGACCGTAAATAAGAGGAGGTAAAAAAAATGTTCAGCTATAGAGAGATCGGAGATGCGTCTTTACTCGGAGTTTTCTGTGTGCCCGTTGTTGAAGATATTTTCAATTGATCCAAAGATGCTGCAAAGGGACACGATGTTCACACGACTTGTGCGCATGTACAGCCACATGTCCAACCCAATTACATAGGTCACAGGAACAAGTCAGTTAACAACAACAACAACAACAGAAAAAGGGTTTACAATGTGTAAATGTGTAGGTATGTATGGATGTGAATGGTAGTGGTAGAACAGTAATAATTATCTATAAGGTTAGCTTACATCGGTTCCATAATAATGTGTCCTAATGATATTTTACTAATCTTAGCTTAGTAAAACATAATGTCAGAAGTACACATTTACCCAACCCCTTCACACAAGCAGAATGTGACACAAGGTCAATTTTTTAGGGGGGGGGGGGTTAACAGGTTTGAATTCAGAGTTTTCCTTCTCCTAGACTGGTTGTCTAAACAAGGTTAAAGAGCCCAGTTCACCCTACTTTTTACCCATAGTTAAAGACAGCTTTTAAGTGAATGCTGTGTATATATATTTACCAACCCCTCCGCATGAGTAAGATGTGACACAAGGTCATTTTTAAGCGGAGTTCAACAGTTTTGAATTCAGAGTTTTCCTTCTCCTAGACTGGTTGCCAAACCAAGGTTAAAGAGCCCAGTTCACTCTACTTTTTACCCATAGTTAAAAACAGCTTTTAAGTGAATGAAAAATAAAAAAATCTTGCTGGTTCTGACAATTCATATTATTAAGAATATCTTTTTATTACTTTCATCTTAGATTCTATCTCTCTCTCTCTCTCTCTCTCTATATATATATATATATATATATATATATATATATATATCAAAACAAAAGCAACAATTTTCATTTATCATAGTTTGACACTACATGTTATTTTTCTTGCCTTAGACAATTTAAACAAGGATAATGAACCTAGTGTGCCCTGCTATTTACCCATAGCTGGAGGGAGAGCAGATGTATGCACACCTTTCCCATGCTATGGGAAATGTAGACAGTCTTGTCTAGGATTTGAACTCTGGTCTACGAGTCCATTTCCTACGACTCTGGCCATTACACCTCACACCTCCATCCATACATCCAACCAGTCGTAAGGGGGGGGGGGCATTGTTTCTTTCACTTTGAGGAAGTCTTAAAGACAATTAAGAACACATTTTATGATATTTTCGTCTTAAAACATGCAGTTGTATTGATTCGAACAAATTTGTATTTTCAGCGTAGATTTACGGTGAAATGAAAATTGCCAAACCAAAACATAAGGGTTCCTCAAAGTGAAAGAAACAAGGGGAGGTTACTCTCATTTATGTAACTAATGTTCAGATTTCCAAATAATCTGTATATTAATATGCTTGTTCCTATAACTTCCATCTGTTATCATCTTACAACACCCTCTGGTTAAAAATGAGATTATCTTGTGTCGCTTATCTGCTGAATTCTTATTTCTTATGAGTCGTAACCTCAGCTAAATAATGGACCATTCCATTTTTGTTATAAAAAAAAGAAAGGACATGCAACACATGTTATAATATAAGAATGAGAGTTGGAGAAAGATAGAGAGAGGGGGTGAGAATGTGAAAACAATAACGCTAATCTGTTTCAATTGATGATGAAAAGAAGGAAAGAAAGAAAAAAAGAGTGGGACAGAGTTAAATCAAGATTATTATACATTTTACATATTGATCTATTTTGCAATAACTCTTAAGTAAACATATCAAACATTGTAATAATTAGATTATCATACTGTGGTATATCTTGATAGTTCAGATATATTGTGTCATCCTGTTACCTTAATTAGATTCTTCTCTTCTTTTCTTTTCTTTTCTTTTTAAGGGACTTTGATCTTTATAAACAAGGATATGAAGAAATGACATATGACAGTGACGGAGGTAGTTGCTGCTCATTTTCATTGGCTGATCCAGAAGACAAAGATAATGTCATTATTCCGGATTGTTCCGCTTCTCATGAAAGTGCGGATGCTACACAGCCATGTGACAGTAACGATGAAGGATCAATGGAACAGAATGAAGATCCCAATCCAGAAGAATTGATGAAGCAATGGGGTTTACCTACATCATTTGTAAGCGGCAACATTGTGACCAACATTGAAAATTCCACCAAGGTAAAAAAAAAAAAAAAATTTTTTAAGATGTTTTAACATCTACACAAAGGGTATTGAAAAGTACTAAATTTAATCAAGAAGAGAATTCTTTTTATTTTTTTTTTTTTTTTTAATGACTTTTTAGTGGATTTTCTTATGTACAGGTTTCGGGGCTGAAAGAGTGTGAATGATAAGGATTTTAATGTTTGGTTTAAAGGTCTCTAGTTATTTTTGGTGCATGTTCACAGGTCTTCTTTTTAATATTTGGTGGTCGAGCTGAAAAGGAATTAAAGGAAGGAAAAGGAAGAGACAAAGACAAAATCTAGTTTTAGGATCCAGGTTTTATTCATGGGTCATAACTACCTCGTGGAGAGGAAATTTCTTCGTCCAGTAATAGTGTCTGATCCCAGTTGAGACCTGAGTTCAAATAGCCGCGAGATTCTCTTTGGTAGGAAGTGGGTCCTTTTTCCTGCACATGCTCAGAGGGCTCTTCCTGTCTAAGGGCTCATGGGAGATTGTTATTTTTAAATCCCCACAAGAGTTCTTTCTCCAACCAAGAAATCAGACATTTTTTTTTTTTTTGAAAGGGTTAAAGAAACTTTACAAAATTTTTGCCAAGTGTGTTAAATTGTAGAATGAATATATGAAATAGTATTTATGTTTCATGGTTCCTGGTTATTCTGTTAACTTTACTAACACACACACACACACATATATATGCGACACATGTTTCTGATCTGTTGTCTTCTTCAGGCACTGAGTTATTATTTTGGCAGAATATGTCCATTATTTGATAGGTTGTGTGTGTTTCTGCAACTTTTCTATTATAATAGAAAAGTTGCAGAAACACACACAACCTATCAAATAATGGACATATTCTGCCAAAATAATAATTCAATGCCTGAAGAAGACAACAGATCAGAAATATGTGTCGCATATGTAAGATAAAAAGAATTTAAACAATTTTTCTGAGAATATAATACATTTTGCGGACCCTCTTCTTTTTTATAAAATATTAAATTTTCTCCCGTTGGAACCAGAAAAACATTTTTTATACATAAGAAAAGTGAGTTTGCAAAGTGAATTAGATTTTTTAAGATAATAAATATGACTGGAGAATATAGAAAAAAAACATTAAGATATATGATAAAAAGGGTTGAGGGGTTGCCATAAGGGCAATAGGGTTGGGACAATCCTATAGGTGCTAGGGCTTGATGTGACCAGCTGATTGATCAGGAGAGGCCTCTCCGACTGCCTGTCTAGCCTAAGTAAGGACCTAGGTGAAGTGTTGCATGTCATGGACTGCTCAGCCACCAAGGTTCCATCCTTAAGCATCACGGGTCACCATCCATGGCCAACAGGTGGCTCCATGGTTGTAGGTCAGGGGGATAGGCTGCACCACTACATTTAGGAAGGGGATAGTTCTTCAAAACCAAGAGCTGGAGTCCCTAAAGCAATCCAATACTGTTTTCAAAGTCTTTCTGATAACTGATGCAATGACACTGATGCCAACTTGTATTGGCCTTTATCTTTCCTTTGCACAACACTGGTGTTTTGGTGAGGGGAGACTTGCTGCATAGGCAACTCCTGGTATTCCATACAACCTTACCCAGGCTTGTGATTAATCAATGGGGTGGATGTTGAATTTTAACTTCTAATTTATACTATTTGATCATTAACTTTTTTCTTTTCTTTTTCGTGATAGAAAGACAAGAAAAAGAAAAAAAAGCCCAGAAAAAAGCAGAAGAAAAGGAAAAAGAAAAACGCCACTGCCAGCTGCGAAGATCCTGAGTCTGGAGATTTAAATAATCCAGTGGCAGACAATCAAGGAACCTCAGAAATCGAGCCGTCTTTGCTGGTACCAGAAATCCCTGCTGAGACATTTTCAGTTGTCAATCAGCAATTATCAGATGTAGATAGCGTGTGGCAAGACTATTGGCTGAAATATGGAGAGTATTTAGTGTGGCAGGGATGGGTGACCAAATACCCTGACCAATTAGACTTGCAGAATTCTACATATGTTGTGCCACCAATTGCTGAAGTAGAAATTGAAACAGAAGACATGGGAGTGGATGAAGTAGAAGAAGGGGAAGATAACTCTTGTCAGAATACAAACTTTGAATCTGTAGCTGATCATAAAAATAATCAGAGTGATTATAATTCTTGTCATGACTCATTTGGAAACATAGATTCAGAAATCTCACAAAAATCTCAGCTGGTCGATTCGGATATCAAATGTGAAAGCCCTGATCAGTGTGCATTGAATGATGATGGCTTAACAAAGATCAAAACAAATAATCAGCCTTTGGCTAATAATACTGACTGTGATAATATAGCGGAAGGTTCAAGTGTTCTTACAGACGTTTTAAATACTGACTCAAATCCCGGTGTTAGTGAGAATATGAGTTCCCTTGTTACTAAAGAAACTGAAAAACCACTTAATGGTTTTTATAACACAACAAGGCAGGAAGAAGATTTGTTAAGTCAATCATCTGACTGTACAGTTAAGTCTGAGCAAGTTGGCTTACTAACGACTGATTCAAATTCAGCCAATCAAGAACCTACTAGCAGGACTCACAGTATCTCAGCTCAAAGTGAGCCACAGGTCTCTGGATCAAATTCTGCTACCGATCAGCTAAATAAGCAAGGTCAAGAATCTGTGACCAATCCAAACGAGGAGGGAACAAGCCAGACTGATGGAAGTATCAGAAATCGGTCCAATCCACCATTATTGTGGACGTTCCGAACTCAGGGGCGTTCATTTGATGATGCTGTTGAACGAACAATGAAAAGCGTTAGTGAACTGAGTCAAGAAGAGATGTTGGAAAATATCTCTGAGTCTTACGAGGACACGGGAAGTCCCGATGCCAACAATCGAGCTAATGAGAAAGCAGAGCTCGTCCAGATGATGCATTGTTATTCGTGCCCCCAGGAGAGCATCTCTGAAGTTGCTGACTTAGATGAGACACCAAACGAGAGCATTAGGAAGGAAGACGAAGAAGCTGTTGTGGAAGAAGATGAAGAAGAAAAAGTTCAAACATATGATGAAATCTGGAAGGATCTTTGGAATGAGCACTACCAAGAATGTTACTGGTTTTATTACAACCAGTTTCATGCCGCCTATGAACGACACGTCCCATCTTCTCAAGTACCACGAGAAAATGATCTGGCAGATGAACAAGAAATGGACTGTGTAGTCGATAAAGAATCTTTGCATAATATCCAGCCGCAAAGCTTTGGCGATCACTGTTATAATGTCTCTGAGCCGCAGGAAAGGACTGAGGCCGATGCTGAGCAAGAACCGCAAGGTACTGACACTAAAATGCCTGAATCTTCTCCGATTGAAAGTATCACTAAAGAGATGACAACGATTAGTGTTGGTGAGGATGAGATAGAAATTGTAAGGGGAAGTAACTCTTCAGAGAATCAACCCCAAGATGGAGGAGGACATAAAAGAAAAGGATCTTCAAATCAATCAACCCCATCTCAAAAGACATCATCATCATCATCGTCATCAGGTAAGAGGCAAATTTTATTATTCTAGTCAATCTTATGCTAAAAAGCATATCGTTCCATCTTTCAATCCCTATATCTTTATTTTTTTTCTTACCTACTTGGACAACTAATACAGTTAGGCTTGTACAAAAAACATTCTGAAAGTAATGCCCCCCCCCCCTATTTACCGGGATGAGTTTTAAAAAATTTGCAATATCTTATTATAATGGAGAATGTGTGTTTGACGGTCTGTAATTAAAACTATATTACTATTCAAGTCACAAATCCCTTCATTATTTACGTCACATTCTCCATGATTTTATTTTTATTTAAACCTAAATTATTAATAAAAATTGTTTTACATTATTTATACTGTTGATCATATCTACATACTAATAACATGCAATTGTATTTATATATACAACAAAATAGGGGTTTACAGTGTGAACAGAAAGGCTAATTTGCATATTGATATTAAAAATTTGATTTGAATAAATATGTGCTTAGTATTATTGATTTCTAATTGTTTGGTTTTATCTTAATGAATCTCAGCAAAAATCTCAGCGATAAATCTTAAAAACTTAAATTACATTAAAACTTTTCTTTCTTCCTTTGGAAGTCCATCACAGACGACTATGACGTTACTCTATATCTTCATTTGTGAACCCTATGGTGGCTCATTAGTCCAATTCTAGACTTGCAGATGCAGTCACACACATTGCTGGGGAAATTCCCATCTACATTTGGTTGTTCATGACAACAAAGAGGTCACCACTTTGCTGTCCTGTTTATCTCATTATTGAGTTCCTGTGCAGCAGGCATCTCACCAACCCTGTTTGTTGGAGGCCAGATCTTCCACGCTTGAAGGTGTGATGTTACATTTCTTCAGCGTTGTCTTAATATGGTGTTTGAACTGCTTTTGAGGGCTCCTATCCTCCGCATGCCATCAGTGAGTTCACTGTAAAGTAGTTTACGGGGGAGTCTGTCTGCAGGGATGCGGATGGTGTGACCCAACATTGCAGTTGGCGTTGCGATAGGATAGTCTCAATTGGGTCAATGCATGCACTGCTTCTAATTTCTAAGTGGGGGATTTTGTGCCACCACCAGTATGCTTTGGAGGCAGTTGATGTGGAATGCCTCTTTCACTTCATACGACCTTCAACTCGTAAAACTTAAATACTTGTAACCGGAGGGTGCATATATTTACTAGTTTTGGTAATTGATGGTACCTTTGTTTATTAATAACTATTTTTAATAACTTTTTGTTTCAGGTCATTACGAAGGAAAATCTGTTAGTCAACCTTTTAATGGTTCAAATGGTATGAGCGATGGAGATGATGATCCACCAAATGAGAGACCCACAAAATTAAGTAGAAGGTAAATGTCACACTTAATATCTTTATTAATGTACTAAAATCTGGGTAATCTGAACATTAGCTACATTGTGAGTTCTTGTTTCTTTCACTTTGAGGAAGCGTCTGTCTTGGTCGGCCATTTTCATTTCACCTTAATCAATACAACTGCATGTTTTAACATGAAAATATCATAAAATGTGTTCTTAATAACAATTAAGTTCATTTCAAATAATGCACAAGCACACATTTTATGATGTTTTCGTGTTAAAACATACAGTTGTATTGATTTGAACAAATTCGTATTTTCAGTGTAGATTTATGGTGAAATGAAAATGGCTGACTAAAACAGACGGCTTTCTCAAAGTGAAAGAAACAAGGTTATTCTTATTTATGTAGCTAATGTTCAGATTACCAAAATCTTTAGAATGGCCTATTGTCAGTATCATCCAATCAGCGAGGGAGTCTATCCCCTTTTCACTAGTGCTAGACCAAGGAGATTGTGTGTCTGAGGTGGAGCGCCACACCTATCATCAGCTCCTCACTTTATCACACAGATCCCTGTGCTACTCATACGCTGTGTCGGTGAGGGCCGGTATCAAAGAAGGAACCTTGTGGTTTTGTAACCAAACGCCTACTGACTGAGCTAACCTGCCCCTCTGGCATTAAATGACCCAAAAGTTTGATATGCCACAAAACCAAAACAACCAACCAAGCAAACCAAACCTACAAAAATAAAAATGTTGGAACTGAAGGTTTTAATAACTTTTTTTGTTTTTCCTTTCTCTTATAGTCATGAAGAAGATGTTGAAGAAATATCCGATGAAAAGGATAGAAATAAAACCGAGGAGCACGGAGATTGGCGTGCTGACTGTGTGAAACGAACAGAGAACTTAACAGAATCTATGGAAACTCTTGGCTACACGATATTTAATGATGTAGAAGAAAAGTAAGTAAACGATGAGAATTCTACACATAAGTGTTTACATAGAAATAAATGATACTAAGAATTGTACAATAGTAGGTATGGTCAAATTGCATGTGTCTTTTACCCCCCATGAATTAAAATTCAACAAAACTCAGAAAAAAATGAATTAAACTTATTGTAATTTTTTGCTGTATTGTGAAGAGGAAGATACAACAAAAAACACACATGTAAAATATTTGTTTTACTGTCTTTAAAATGGAACAATTTTATAAATTAAAATCGGTAATCGGAACATTAGCTACTTAAATGAGAGTAACCATCCCTTGTTTTTTTCACTTTGAGGAAGCCGTGTGTTTTGTTTTGTAAAAATAAAAAAAAAAGATGTTAATATTTCTATGAGAGTACCTGTATAGGTATACCCAATTTGTAGAAAAATCCGTGTTTTTACAAAACAAAACACACGCTTCCTGAAAGTGAAAGGGGGGGGGTTACTCTCATTTAAGTAGCTAATGTTCAAGATTACCTTAAAATTTGTCAAAATGACAAATTTTTAAGGGGATTTATTTCAATGTTATAATTAAAAATTCATTAAATAAAATTTATATGTAAGTTTAGGCTCTGTTTTAAAAGAAAAAAAGAAAAATAAATGACAATTTACAATTTTTCATTTTTGATAAAAGTTTAAAGAAGTTTTTCATACTGAAATTTTAGCCATACCTTCACAATAGGGAACCAAAAAATTCTAGTATATATGAGTCGTTCAATAAATAAGGTGAATTTTGCATAAGATGTAGGCAATAAGAAGCAATGTTTACAGTTGCACATTTTTTTCAAGGAAATCAATTGTCATGAATCCTTTCATGTCTCAGAAGACTTTCACCATGACCTTCTTTACTGACCACTGAATCCAGAACCTTTTTTCTTTAATGATGAGTCAGTGTGTTTCTACTCCATGGTTGTCTTTTTTACTCAGGTTCATACGAAACCCATGATTAGCCCATTTGTGAATATTTTTTTGACTAAAACATTCTTCTCCATAAACATTCTTCTTTAAATTTCACATGGTTTGCACTTCTCAGCTACCAAAAATTTAATGACAGACCTCTGTTTAAGCCTGGAGCCCTCTGTTTGATTTGACACCATTTTGAATAGCCCCAAAACAAATTTTTTGCAAGATTAAAATGATTTTTGCTTTAAACCAATCTCATACAATGCAGAGTTTGTATTTATGAGAAAAAATTCTGAAATAAAAATTTATTTTTAAATGTCCTATTTATTGAATGACCCTCATATAATATGCATATATAAATTTTTATAAACTTTTACAATTCACACGCAGTTTTACAGTGAAGATTCCTTGTGGTATAAAGTTTGATCCTTTCTTTAAGTAAAAAGATGTAGTATCAGTTTTAATCCTTGTCCGTTGATCTGTCCTCAAAGTACAAAGTTGTATCAGAGTTGATCCTGTTGATCATTTCTTTAAGCAAGTAATTTTAGACAATTTATCAATGCTATTAAATTGTAAATTAAATACATGTTTGGGTATTTTTGATTGTGTTAATTCAGCTCCTGTTGTTTTTGGAACAGTTTATAAATATAAGTTGTGGTCTTTAGCATACTTTATACCCAAATAATCCAAATTGAATTATTTGTATATTAATATGCTTGAGCACTTCACATAGTATAATGGTTAGCAAGCTAGATTAGCAGACCATTGTTAGTGAGTTCGATTCTCACTAAGTACCTCATACATCTGGCCTTATGCCATATTTAAGTTACGCTTAGCAAATAACTAAACCCAAATAATCCAACATTCTGAATGTCTTGCTGCCCTGGGAATGGATTCGTTGAAACTTCGGCGTCTGGCAACTGACTTGGTAAACACTCATATGATCATTAACCATTTTAACCAACAGCAACCTTGAACACCTTTTTTGATCTCCATGTTTCTAACACATGTGGGCATGCCTACAAATCAGAAAACAGCATAGCTCACATGACTTTTGGGAACATTTTTTCACGCTCAGAGTTGCCGAGGCATGGAATAAACTGCCTGCATCCATTGTAGGCTGCCGAAACACTGCATCTTTCAAAGCCTCCATGCTTCCTGGAATTCACCAACACTATACCTGATACCCCACTCCACACGCATATGCACGCACACATACATGTATATTATTACTGTAAGCTATTCATGTTCCTGACACTAATGCATTATTCTATGTACTAGACATGAGACTTTGATGAGTTGTGGTGCACCTGAGCACTGTACACATATATGTATATTATTACTGTACACTATTCATGTTCCTGACACTAATACATTATTCATGTACTAGTAATGACACTTTGATGAGTTGTGGTGCACCTGAACACTGTACACTATAAATTTAATTATTATAAGCAATATTAATGTTAATGTTTTGTTTTGTTTTTTGTAGGAAATCTGCTAAAGTCGCCCGGGTTCAACTTTTGGTTCATCAAGATTCCTTGCCTAAATATGCCAAAATGAATAGTGGCAAAAAACCAATGCACATCCGGTTTGACAGTGATGATGAGAGTGACAATGACATTTTGGACAATGACAGTGATAATAATAACAAAAGCACAAAACTAAAACCTATGAAGAGTAAAGCCCTAAAAAAAGTAAAAAAATTCCTTGATTCATTAGAAGCCAATAATGAATCAACATCTCAAGAATCTTTAAAGAAAGAAACAAATAATTTAAATGACAATCATGTGAATGAGGAAAAAAAAGGATCCTCTGTAAAATCTTGTGAAAATGATAACGTAGACGCTGTCTCTGCTTGTGATATCAACTCGACTATAAAGAATAACAACAGTATGGCAATTTTGCCCATTGATGGTGATGTTAGTAACAGGGTCAGTGCGGACTCCAACACTGCGTCTGCGGATCAGAATTCAGATTCAAGTTCGTCCAAAACTGGAAAAGTTGTCAAGAATGGTTCAAAATCAAAGACAAAAAGTCTGACGACAACAAAATCTGTTGGATTGCCTGAAGAGATTCTCCATGACAAAAAGACTCTGATGAAGTACTGGGCACAGAGGTTTCGACTATTTTCCAGATTTGATCAAGGAATCAAAATGGACAGAGGTAAAAATTCTTATTCCTCACCCCCCACCCCCTTCTTTTCATCATTCAAAACTTTAGAATTCTATTCCTTTCCTCTTGTCTTTTTGGTGACTAAATTTCTGTAAACAACATTTAATTATTATTTATATTATTGTGTATTATGATTCCCTAATTATTACAGGCTGCTATTCGGCTCGGAAACACAAGGTTCCAGGTTCAATACCAGCCCTCACCAACTCAGCATATGAGTAGCACAGGGATTTGTATGATAAAGTAAGGAGCTGATGGTAGGTGTGGCACTCCACCTCAGACGCAAAAATAATCTCCCTGGTCTAGCGCTAGTGAAAAGTAGATGGACTCCCTCGTTGTCTGGCTGATACTGACAATAGGCCACTCTGTCAACTTATACTCACATTTCAGCTGCTTTATTCTTCAGCCTTCTTCGATGTCTTTGGTCACATTCCATAAACTTCCCAAAATTCTGAACTTAACCCTTTATTTGAATCACAGAATTTAAGCTATAACTTAGAGCCACACCCTCAGGGCCTCATTTTTTTATTGTTTGTTGCGTTTTATGGCATGTCAACTCCTATTGGTCATTTTATGCTGAAATTGTATATGTTGTTAATTGTGTTTTGGGACTTTTAACAGACATTCTACTGATTGATGGCTAAAGGATTTGCTGGTATTGTTATTTTGGATCAAGTATTCAATAGGCACCCCAGCTGGGAGCTGTGTTGAAAGAACACTTTTGCTTTTCACTGCACACTTCTGGTTGTGGTACGAGAGGCGCATGGAAAATAAACTTTATAAATTGTGTGATACCATTTCCGAACAACATTTAAATAAACATAAAAAAATATTTTGTAAATAAAAACTATTTTCATTTAAATAAACATATCTGCATTTCTTTTGTGATTAAATAAAAACTATTTTCATTTAAATAAACATATCTGCATTTCTTTTCTGATTAAATAAAACTATTTTAATATAAAAACATGTCTTTCATTTAAAGTTTTATAATTAAAAAAAAAAAAATTCCTATTGAATTAACAACGTGAAATAACTTTTTTTATTAAAATCGAAAACTATTTTAGTATAAAAACTTAAGCCTTTAGGGTTGTAAATATACATGAACAAACTTTTTAAAAATCTAACAGTGAAATTCTAATGCAAAAAAAATCGTCTATTGTTTGTAAACAAACAACTGGGAGTTTATAGTGAAAAGCAAAAGGTGTTCTTTTCAAAACAGATCCCAGCTGGGGTGCTTATTGGTTACTTGATCTGTTTGTTTTTGTTTTTTTTTCCTCAAAGATTTTTCTTTTTTGTGGTTGGTTGTAAATGGGAGATTCTATGTTTTGCTTTCTTTAGGAACTTTATTATACTACTGGTATTTGTTGTTTGGGAGAGTTCGTTCAGATTACATAGAGTCCTGTTTCACCATTTCACGGCTCATCAGTGCAGCTAGACAAGTGCTGCTTCAGGTCAAGATTGAAACTCGTCCGATTTGTCATCAGTCAGAGTTCCTACCCCCACACCATCTACACATCCCACTTTTAAGAAAGGGAATTTACTCATATAAACATACAAGGTCATTATGAGTGCTCTATCTGTTAACAAGAGCTATGCAATTTTGGCATAATTATATTTTTTTCTTTAATATTAATATAAAAGCTTCAAATTTCATATAGCTTAGGGTTTCTCTATGTGAAAGTCTGTCCTTGGTCACTCACTTTACAATATTCCAAAATATTTTGTCTTTCAGAAAGTTGGTTTTCCGTCACTCCCGAACGAATTGCTGAACACATAGCTGAAAGATGTCGTTGTGATGTCATTGTTGATGGCTTTTGTGGTGTTGGAGGAAATGCTATACAGTTTGCTTTCACCTGTTCACATGGTAAGTTTTTTTTATATTTGCTAGCAAAAAAAAAAATGCCCTCCAGGCAGTGTAAAAATAATTTTCAAAAGATATTTGCCTTAAGGGTGTGGTAAAATTAAATCAATAAAATGTTTAATATTTTTTTTTAAATTAATTACTTACTTAAAAATCCTCATATTCACTTCACTATACTAAGATATTTGTTTTGTTGGACCAAGTAACCAATAAGCACCCCCAACGACTTTACTTTTATATATATATTTATATATATCAATGTTTTTTGTGATAGCATGTGGGAAGATTATTTCATATGTGTTGTTATCGAGTAGTAGGTCCATGATTTTTTGGTTGTAGGCTGTTGTATCCATGACAACAGCTCCGCCGCCCTTGTCAGAAGGTGTGATGACAATGTCGTTGTTTGGGGCGATGGTTTTTAGGGCCTGGATGTGTCTTCTCGGTAGGGTATGTTCCTCTGTTTGGTGGTTGAGCGAGGCAGCGATTATGCCCTGTGTGAAGCCTTTGGTGAAGTCAGAATCCTGGTGTCTGTAGTTTTTATTCACCAATATTCTAAAAATATTTGGCTTCAGGTTACCCTCACAACAGGGCAATATCGCTGCCTCGCTCAACCACCAAACAGAGGAACATACCCTACCGAGAAGACAGATCCAGGCCCTAAAAACCCTCGCCCCAAACAACGACATTGTCATCACACCTTCTGACAAGGGCGGCGGAGCTGTTGTCATGGATACAACAGCCTACAACCAAAAAAATCATGGACCTAATACTCAATAACAACACATACCATATATATATATATATATATATATTATATATATATATATATATATATCTTATTATAATGGAGATTGTGGGTTTGTCTGTCTGTAACGGAAACTATATTACTATACAAGTCACAATTCCCTTTGTTATTTACATCACATTCTCCATGATTTTATTTTTATTTAAACCTCAGTTATTAATAAAATTGTTTTACATTATTAATATTGTTGACCATATCCATATACTAATAACATGCAAGTGTATTTATATATACAAAAAATGGCGGTTTGCAGTGTGAATGGAAAGGTTAATTTGCATATTGATATCAAAAATTTGATTTTAATAAATATGTGCTCGGTATTATTGATTTCTAATCGTTTGGTTTTATCTTAATGAATATGAGCAAAGATCTCGGGGATAAATCTTAAAAGAAATCCATTAACAATATTAACAGTAATTCTATTCTTTACTTCCTAATTTAACTAAATTGTTAAATTAAGAAAATTTAGCAATGAAAGACGGGAGTGAAGAAAAAGCAAGTTTTAGTTGTTCCCCCTCTGTTTCAAATCTTTTTATCGGCATCTTATTTAGTTTCATTAGCCTTTCTAATTTAATACAATATTTTATTACATTAAAACTTAAATACTTGCACCCGGAGGGTGCATATATTTGCTAGTATATATAATGTATGTGTGTGTATTTGTAATCATGTGAATAAACAAAAGTTTTTTAATACTTAATGAATCATCCTATCTATGATACCAATGTTTTACATTAATATTTACTTGCTTTTTTTTTTTTTTTTTCTTTTAGTGATTGCTATCGACATTGATCCAATTAAAGTGGAATATGCTCGCAACAACGCCAAAGTGTATGGTGTAGAGGATCACATAGAATTCATTGTTGGTGACTATACACAGATAGTACCTCACCTGAAGGCAGTGGATGTTGTATTTCTTTGTCCCCCCTGGGGCGGACCAGATTACCTCAAAGCCAAAGTGTTTGATGTTGAAAAGATGGACATCAAAGCATATCCTTTTATTGTATCTACTGTATGTGTATATATATATATATATATATCTGTTTTCTTGTTTTATCTTATACTTTGATATCTCAGCGACCTGAGTTCAAATCCTGGATGAGGCAGTTTGCATTTCACTTAGCGCTAATACCATCCCTTGGAAAAAGGCATGAATCCATTCATCTTCCTCTTAGCTGTCAGTGGAACAGACTGGGTTCTTTAGTCTTGATAAGGCAACCAGTCTAGGAGAAGGAAAACTCAGAATTCAGACCAACTGTAGACTGTTTAAAAAGATTGACCTTTTGTCATCTCCTGTTCATTGGAGAGGGGTTGGGTAAATACATATAACTGTGTGCAAATTATTAGTATTAGATAGGAATACTTGAAATGATATCATTCATGATAATAATGAAATTATTGTATACTGTGTTTAAGTGCACTACAACTCATCAAAAGTGCATGTATTTCTTTTTCTTTTCTTTTTTTTTTTTCAAAGTCAGTCGCAGACGACAAAGACATCACTCCATGTCTTCATTTGTGGACCCTCTGGTGGCTCATTAGTCCAATTCAGGACTTGCAGATGCAGTCACACACATTGCAGGGGAAATTCCCATCTACATTTGGTTGTTCATGACGACGAAGACGTCACTGATCTGCAGTTCTACTTATCTCATTATTGAGCTGTTTAGCTCCTGTAGGGCAGGTGTCTCGCCAACCCTGTCTGATGAAGGCCAGATCTTCCACGCTTGAAGGTGTGATGTTCCATTTCTTCAGCGTTGTCTTTGAACCGCTTTAGAGGGCCTCCTGTCCTCCCCGTGCCATCTGTGAATTCACCACAAAATATTTTACGGGGAAATCTGTCTGCAGACATGCAAATGATATGACCCAACCATCGCAGTTGGTGTTGTGATAGGATGGTTTCAATTGGGTCAATGTGTGCTCTGCTTCTAATTTCTAAGTGGGGGGATTTTTTGTGCCACCACTTTATGCCAGTATGCGTTGGAGGCAGTTGATGTGGAATGCCTCCAGTTTTTTTTTCAGGTGCATGTATAGTACATAGAATAATGTACAAATATTAGGAAAATGAACAGTGTATAGTCATGATATAAATGCGTGAATGAGTGTGGAGGTGGGTATATCAGGTATAGTATTGGTGAATTTCAGGAAGCCTGGCAGTTTTGAAAGATGCCATGTCTCAGCAGCTAATAACTGATGCAGGTTATTTGATCCATGCTTCAGCAACTCTGAGCATGAAAAAATGTTTCCAAAAGTCATGGGAGCTGTGCTGTTTTCTGACTTTGTAAGCATGCCCACATGTGTTAGACACATGGAAATCAAAAAGGGTGCTCAGGATTACTGTTAGCAAGATGGTCAATAATTTTGTGAGTGCTTACCAAGTCAGTTGCCAGATGTCGGAGCTTCAATGTATACGGGGACGCAAGGCGTTCAGAGTATAGTAGATTCCTGATGGAGGGTTTTTTACTTTTTCTCTGAATTTTTTGGCCAAGAGCGACAGTAACGTAGAATAATTAACACAGGTTAACACTTGTACCTGGTCATAATTAACAGGAGAACAGTCTATCCCCGTGGATTGAATAAAGGGTCTGGTTCAAAGTTCCATGGAGGCTCCAGAGTCCAACAAGAAATACCTGAAGAAGGCTAGAGGGCACATTGACCAAAATGTGTAGATAACAATAAAGATGAGGACAATAGTCCGAATAATCCTAATAGAGGGTTTTACTTTGCTGCATGTCTCTGAACAATTTCCAGGAAGTCAAGAGGAAAACATTAGTCAAAAAAAATATCTAGAATAAAGTTCATTGCCGTGTCATTATTTCCTGTCGTTCATTTTTTCCTTAACCTGATACTTCCACTTTATTTTCTGTGGCACGAAAAATAACGAATAATATTGCATTCTTTGTACCACGTAATACCAGTGCTGAACAGGTGAGTCTATTTCATTCCCCCCCCCCCCCATGTCCTTGTGTCAAGATTAATATCAATATATAAAATCATAAACAGGTTTGATGGCTGTGACAGTTGTGCATTTCCCATTAACACTAGCAGTTTAATGCCAGAATTTCAAATGCTAATTTTCAAAAAGTTTGGGCAAACAGGCCAGGCTTTGACCCATTTACTAAAATGTTTCTCGATCCCCAATGATACTTGCATTGGAAGAATAAGCTCTAAAAATATTTGGCTTCAGGTTACCTTTACCACGCTTTTAACCTGGACTATTATAATTACTTTTTTTCTGAAATTATTAACTATAAATTATTTTTCCCTTACAGCTTAGCAGTCTTGCAGGACATCAAGGATATGTTGAAGTTGAGCAGAACATCCTCAACCGCAAATTGAAAACTGTGACCGCTTATTATGGTGAACTGATGATGGAAGGCGCACAACAAAAACAACAACAACAACAATCCTAATATTGTCAAATTCACAATCATCATCATCATCATCATTTTCTCTTCCATCAATATTATTATTATAACTAATAAGTTTTAATAATTATATCTCTACATTAAAATCCCCAGTTTTATTACCATGAATAATATTACATCATCATCATCACCATATATATGATGAACATTACTATCATTTTTTCTTTATGGTATATGTATCAATAAATACCATTTATATTACTCTTCTGCGTTGCCATTATTTGCATGTTCCCACCAGATACCCAACGATCAACGGACAATTCTCTTCAAATCTTTTAATTCCATAATCTCAGCACCCACTGACACTCTGGCTGTATTACTGTTTTTTTGGTTTTTTTTTTTTTTTTTTTTGGGGGGGGGGTATCTGTATATATCATAGGAACAACATGGTTGTCAATTCTCTCTCCATTCCACCACAAGCAGGTCAGGAAGATGTTACAAATAATAACATTATTTTAGTGTATATAGGGGCCGGGTTAGCTCAGTCGGTAGAGCATTCAGCTAGAAACTACAAGGTTCTTAGTTCAATACCAGCCCTCACCAACTCAGCATATGAGTAGCACGGAACTGTGCGGTAAAGTAAGGAGATGGCAGTAGGTGCGCTCCACCTCAGACGCAAAAACAATCTCCTTGGTCTAGTTAGTGAAAGGGGGATAAACTCCCTCGCTGATTGGCTGATACCGACTTTAGGCCACCCTGACGACTTTTTTTTTTTTTTTTTTTTTAATGCATGTAATATATATATAATTTTTTTTTTTTTTTTTTTTTTTAATGGCTCAAGTGAGTTTTAACAAGTAGAATTAAAAAGATGAAGAATAATATGAGTCATGATTAATATAATATTATAAAGCTTCAGCTAAAATATAAATATGAATAATAATGTCTGGAAAAGTTGATACTTTTATATTCTAGAAAAATTAGGTACAGAAACCTACCTGTGTATGTGTGTACATACAGAGATGCTGATAGGTACATCCTGCGTCTCTGACACATAAAAATCTAAAAAGACTTGGAAAATTGTATCCATGCATCCCAGTATTTTTCATTTTTCTTCCCTTACCATTTCCAGCTAACTGTAAATACATTTCAATATTTTCTTGGAAACAAATTACACTGTATGGGTACAAGGTAGGGGTTAGATGACGTTGGTTGTTCATAGATAAAAACTCAGCAATTTATTAAGAAACTTTAGTTGGGACCCATCAAATTTCCCGGGGACTCGTATAAATCAAATCCATGTGGCCCAGGACACACTTAAAAAGCTATCGGCATCTGCATATATATATATATATATATATATATATATATATATATATATATATATCTCTGTGTGTGTGTGTGTGTGTATATTGCTTTTTCCAAGGACATTAGCACAAAGTGAAATACAAACAGCCTTGTCCCAGATTTGAACTCTGGTTGTCAATTCCATTTCCAAAGACTATAACCATTACACTAAATACATCCTCCTTAATCTCTCATTCCTATTACGATACAGGATTATTATAATGTTTCTTATGAGGAGTGAAAGATTGAATAAATCCGAAAAAATGTGGTTGAGAGTAGAGGAAAATAGGGATAAGGATTTCTCTAAATATTTTCAAACAAAAATATCCCCCACCCCTTGGTGACACACTTGATCTCACAAATTTGACCCACTCTCTAAACATAAAAATTTCTCTTCAAAGTCAACTGACTGACCCCATAAAAATGAAAACACCATTTCCACACATTCCAAGCCCTCCCAGCTTTCTTCTCATTCCCCTTGACTACCCACCCCCTTTTCTCTTCCTCCCCCACTCATTTACCTTTTCTCTATAAAAACAGAATGTACAAGCACTTAAATCAAACTTCTGAAGAAGCCTCAACCAATAATGAGGCGAAATATCAATTGAACATAGTCATTTGTGTTGTTATATCCACATTTCCCTCTACTCTCAACTAAACTACAAAAGCAATAGACATGCAAAATACCAAGTTTTGTAGAAAAATACTTTGTTTATTACTGCTGACAAAGTTTTTGAACTTGAGTCTTTTCAATGAACAACAACTAATCACTTTCCTACAACAGTCTGTCTGCCACCACAATAATCTCTTTCCTCTGACCTCCCTTCTCTCACAACAATCACTCTCGCCGTCCCTCGCTTGATTCATTCTGCCAGTGTCAGCAACCACCTGTTTTTATTATGGCTTGCCCACCTTTCATGCAAACTATGTCTTATCCCATCCAGGTGTCTTGTGCATGGCACAAGTGATTCTTTGCTGCTTACATTGGATCAACTATACCCATTACAACTGCAACTTAAAGTTGACTCAACACTGAAGATCAGATGCCCCCATAAAAACCAATTTTCATACATGGCCAAATCACATGTGGTCTGATCCTGATCATTTAGATTTTGCAATATCTGCTGAAGGCCATCTTGCTGCAAATCATAATTGTAACTTTTACCCTCTGATTTTTTCATTTCTAGGAATAAACCTTTCAATAGCAGCCACTTCTCTCCATGTTTACATTTACCAAAAAATACATAACCAGTTACAATAATTAATTTTTGGACATTCACAGCATCAGGTGAGAGAAAGATCTCGTGAGACTTAACATGCTCAGAATAGACTAACCCTCACTATATATATATATAGATAGATAGATAGATAAAAAGAAAGAAAAATGGAAATAAACCTGACAGTATGTAAATATAAAAATAAATATTCAGAGAATGAATTTAAAAAAATAAATATGCCAATTTTCCAGGTTTTTTTTTTTTTTAAAGCCATCTTCAGGGCAATTTATTGCAGAAGTTAAAATGCTTCAACTGAAAAAGAATTCTTAGCATTCAATAGAATGCTTTTATATAATATATATATATATACACACACACACACACACTAGCAGAAGTACTTGTTAGTAGCTATCAGTTACAACACCTTGTTTTGAAACATTTTTATGATTTTTGTTAATTATTACTAAATTACAAAATTTTTGAAAAAGCATTAACTTCAAATTTTGCTCATATCTGTAATATTTAAACATGGTGGGTCTTGTGTGCTTTTTGTACAATTGATTTTAATTATCTCATTTAATCAGTTAAAATCAAAAAGTATATTTGGTAGTTTTTCTTATAAATATATAAAAATGTTTGTGCGATTTTAAAGCTCAATGATATCTCTTTTCAGAGTTAACTCGGCGAATGAGTAGTAAACCTAGGATTTGTGTGATAAAATGTGAAGTTGATGGTAGTTGCAGTGCTCCACCTCAAATATAAAGATCTCTCTGTCCAGGTGATACCGACAATAGGCAACTTCACTGATGTGTGTGTATATATATACGATTAAAATCAAATGGTTTAAAAATGGATTCGCACTACTGCGAGAAACTTAAGTTGGTAATTCTTAAACCATTCGATTTAAATTGTCTATTTAGCTCTTTATATTGAGCACTTTTTAATCGATTTTAGTGAAAAAATCCCAAAGTAAATAAGATTTTATACTTATTTGCTTGGTGGATTTAATGGTAACTGCAATATATATACACGCACACTTCTGGGTGAAAAAAAAAAAAATGCCAAATTCAACCAATGTACAGGTACATACAAACAAAAATTGAAAAAAAAATCTACTTTTAAAACTATTTATTTATCAGAATAACAAAGAGCAGAACAATAAGAAATATACAGAATTTTTTATTTACAAAAAGAAATGTTTAAAAAGAGAGGGAAAATAAATGACAAAATATTTTCATTATGTACAAAAAGAAAACAGTTGATAAAAATAATTGGTTGTTCTCCAACCATTTCAGTGAGAGAAAAACTTTATAGCATTCCTAATTTTATGATACAATCAATATCACTTTAATTATTTAGAAATATTTGGATTTGTTTTTTATTCATGAAAACCAAAAACTAAAAAATCATTAAAGTATTTCTTGTAAATTTTTGTTTTCTATTCAATCAAAAGAAAATGAAGCAAAAATAAATTGATAGATTTAATTTAGGGACATTCTAGATAAAAGTTTACAGCTTATCTCACTATGACCTAGTGTTTGCATACCTGGTTTTTTTTTTAGTTGAGTAACAGAAATCTATAATACAAAAGAACTGGCAATAATAAATACAAAATAGATTCACTTAAGATCTACAGACAAATTAAAATCAAAATCCTCTTGCTTTTTAGTTTTTATTATATGGTTGCACTAAAGTCACTTACAATTTTGTTCATAATGAATTTTAAAGAGTCAAATTTTACACTTTTTTTCAATTTTAATTCAAAAGTTTATAATAAATGTCAAGGTGTTGAATGGATAGTTCCTCCAGGCATTTACTAGTTTAGTCCCAATGGACAAACTGCAATAGATTAAGTAGTTGTTGCTACTACTGTTAGGAACAGTCCACTAAGTTGAGGAGGTGTTTGGCTTGTTCCATTAACCAATAGTTAAGTTTGTATTACTTACATTTTTTGGATTGTGTATATGACAATAAAGATGAGGACAAAGTTTTGGCCGATGTGCTCTCCAGCCTTCCTCAGTTGTTTCTTGTTGAACTCAAAAGCCTTCCTGGAACTTCAGACCAAAACCATTTATTTAATCCATTAGGCTAGATTATTCTCATTCCATTAACCATGACTGGGTACAAGTGCTGGGCTATGTTAAGTATTCTATGTTATTTTCACCTGTGATCAGGATTGAACATGCAACCTCCAAATGATTGTCACTTAGAATTGTATTAACTCAACCCTTATATCCATTGTGCCATGTGTCCAAATTTTAAAGTTCTGTGAAGGCTGACAATTATTGCAAGAAATACCTGAAGAAGGCTGAAATATTGTGTATATAACAATAAAGATGTGAAACTGTCTGAAAAATCTAAATAATACAAATTATCAAGTCTCATTAAAAAATTCAGACAGTATTCAAAAGTTGTTCAATTTTTAAAATGGTGACTTTTGTGCAGTCTTATATTAGTCTTCCTCTTTTTTAGTAAAATAAAATTTACAAAATTTGAATTAAATTTAAATTGTTCAACAAATCAATTTTCATTATATCATTAAAGTAAAGTATTTAAATTGTAATTACAAAAGATTTTTTAATTTACTCTTAGATGATGCTAACCATTATTAATCATTTTTGACAGGTATTATTCATTTTCCTATTTGTTTTTTTTTTTTTGCAACCAACTTCTGTCACCATTTCTATAACAGCAAAGAAGACATCAAAAACGAAGAAAGAATAAGTTCCCTAAGAGATTTGAATCTCACTGGGAGTTGTTATTATAAAAGTGAACTGCAATAAAAAGAAACTAAAATTCAAAAAATATAATAATAATAATAATACAAGTCAAAAATGATTAATAATGATTCAAGAGTTTATGGTTTATTTTCTTGAAGGTAAACATAGAAATATTTTATGTACAAAATGAAAAAAAAAAAAAAAAAATGTACATATAAATTATCTGTTATTAATTTAAGCAAAGATCATCTAACAAGATTGGCTACATTAAACTTTTCTACTCACACAAAAGTTTACAGGTTTTTTTAAAAAATACCTCAAGTGTGATCATCAATGGTTAAAATGTATTTGTCATAAAAATATAAGTTTGTTTTTTTAGCCAATCCTGATACTTGTTTAGAATTAATGTCTATTCAGGAATGTAAATAAATATACACAACACAGTAAGATATTTGTTTTGAATTTTTGAGATGAATCTTGATGTGTATTATTTTGATTTTTCAGACTGTTGTTATGTTATTATTTGAATAAGATCTTCAAAAGTTCTTTGATGCTTTGTTTGTACAACAGTCAAACTATTCAAAATGATTTCCTAGGTTGAGTCATTCTTATGCTCTGATAAACAGGAAACGGCTGGAGGATAAAGCAGCCGAAACATGTTTACATACCACAATAAAGATAAAGACAACAGTTGTTTTTATATTGTACATGACACTTTGTGATATCATTTTGTTTGTGTATATATTTCCTTTGTATTTCTGAAAAGACACCAATTCCAAACAAGTACACCAATTCTATTTATAACAATATTAAAAAGATTAAAACATTTGTAGATGAAAAAGAGTTAAAGATTAAAAGTTATGAAAAAGGAATCATATACAATATAACAAATATAAGTTTGTATTTTTTCTTTCTACTTTCTACTAAAAATGCATGGCTTAAGCAAAAACGATTACTTGTAGCACCACATTAAAAAAAAAAGAAATTTTTTTTTAAAAAGCAATTGACAATAAATTGAAGAAGTTACAAAGTTTATCACAAACACTTTCCAACTTGGAAATAAAAATTATAAAATCATTCCTCTCTCATCATTTTCACTTAGCTCTAATGTAAAATCTTATTTTGTCAACCTTTAGCTGAATAAGTTTTGCACACTGGTTCTTTGGAACCGTGTGTCCTGTGGTCGAAGCCACTAGACCCATGAAGTATTAAATAATGGCATGATCCCATGGGACCATCCTCTCAGGCAATAACTGCCCCCTTGATTTAAACGGGGCAGGGATGGGTTTATTGCCCAGTGCCTGAGATGTCCTAATAGGGAAATGCCGACAGGATCCACACATTTTTTTGTGCTGCCATCCGATGAGCTCAGTTTGTGATGGCCGCCACATTAAATGGACCTTTGTGTCTGACCGGCAGGGTGGGATACGTGGAAAATATTAGTTGGATAAGTTTTCAAAACCATTATCAAAATACATCAATGGTATACATTTTATCAGTGGTATGCTATATATTATCCATACAAATGAAAAAATTAAAAAAAAACATATCTAACCACTCAAGCTTACCTTTCGACAGGGTGGTTTGAAAGTTTTGTCACCCCTACATATTTTTAGAGGTAAAATAATTAAATAACTTATATATTATATTATCAAAAAAAAAAAAAAAAAAAAAAAACAATCTTTCTTCATGATAATTCTCATCTATTCAATAAGTGATCTCTTTAACATCACAGTATCAAATATATCATCATTTTTGATTTTAAAAATAAAAAAACAGGCAGAAAGTTGCCAACCTTTGATCACTGAGGAAAATGATTATCACTATAAAAATCAGGAAACTGAAAAATCGGAGGGAAAAGTCATTTAAAATTATAAATATGAAAAAAAAATTGGTTACCAGTTTTTTAACTAAGTTATCAAAAAGAAAAAAAAAGAAAAAAAGACAAGGGAAATAAATGTCTTTCAACCAAATACAAAAAAGATGATGTTTCTAAGTCAGTATTTAATTGCACTCACTTAGTCATAATAGGTATTTACTCAACCTATTGGTTGGTTGGATTTTTACGGCATGCCAACCCTTATTGGGTCATTTTATGCCAAAGACGTTTTTGTCCCATTCATACTTGATGGGTATTCAACTTGTTTTAAACACATTCTTTTCTATTTAACCCATAGATGGGACCCTAACAGGTACTACCACTCTGGGTTAGAGTGGACCTGGGAACAAAGGTGATGAAGGGGTGCTCCACATTCCCCAGAACTTGAACCTCACTATCAGATAGAGTTTAATGTTATACTCAGGAGATGAAGACCATAGGCCACTGCCCTCTGGCACACATAGGATAAAAAGGGGGCTTGCCATAAGGGCAATAGGGTTGGGACAATCATATTGGTGCTAGGGCTTGACGTGACTAACCGATTGATTGGAGGGGCCTTTCTGACTGCCACCTGTGTTCTATCCTTAAGTATCACAGGTCGCTAGCCACGGCCAACTGATGGCCCCATTGTAGGGGGAGGGTCTTACCCCCTCTGCAGAGGTGCAGTCAGTGTATTCTAAAGCCCCAGCCATCAAAGCTGTTTCTACAATTTTGAAATTGGTCATTATTCAGATAATTAACCTCCTTGTTTTTGTTGTTTACACATTTCAAATAAAAAACAAAAAGTTTATCTGAATAATTCAATAAACATTGATTGGCTATAAGATGAACATATTTATTCAGAAATTTTTTATCTGACAATTTTATAATATAATGGGATAAATATAATATATAAATATAATGGGATAAAGTCACTTAAAATATAATTAATCAATATTTGATTAAGTCTTCAATTTCACATCAAAGCAAAATCAACAGTACTCTTGTCTGTTAATCAAATATATAACCTACAATAATTCAAACATTCAGGAAAGGATAAAAATTTGTTGGCATTTTTTTTTTTTTGTTGGTGTTAGCATTGAATAAATAATTCCTTGAATGCCCAGTGAAAATTTTCACAAAATTGATTTTTTTTTTATTATGTTTACAACAGTTTTTATGTCTGTAATCCAAAGTTGCATTATGGTTACAGAATCAAAAGTACAAAAAAAAATAATACTTTCTTTAAATGTTGAGAAGCATCATTATTATTTCAAGAAATTCAGACATCTACATGGAATTCTTTGAAGAGCTGATATTATCTGCTCCATTGAAATGTTCAATCTGACTTGGGTAAGTGGATGATTCTGGTTAAGTCAAACTTAACAGACCTAAATTCCACCATCATATGTCACCCTGCCAGAAGAAGGAAAAAAAAAAAAAAAAATCAGGGAATTAACCGAATTTAATGAAACTTTTAGTGTTTATATATTAATGAATGAAAGATATAATGCATCAGTTATTTTATTTAAAAACTTTTACATTTTTTCAGGTCAATTAACTTTGAGTCAGGTATCTTTGAGGCATAACACAGATTCTCAAAGATATGTGGTTCAAAGTTAACGGAGCTGAAAAAAATGTAAAAGTTTTTAAATAAAATAACTGGTGCATTATATCTTTTATTCATTAGTATATAACACTAAAAATTTCATTAAACTCGATTAATTACCAGATTTTTTTTTTTTTTTTTTCGGCGGGGTGACATACGATAGTGGAATTTAGGTCTGTTAAGTTCAATTTAACAAAGATTCTTTTATATTCTGGTTCCACCAGAAAGATTCATAGGTTCCACTTGCATCATGTAACTTGAAAAGCTTTATGCAAGCTTAATTAAACCATCAAAGAAAAAGAACAACAAACTTCTTTAGATCCTCATAATCCATACAGAGGGTAATGTTTGCATAATATTAACTCAAACTATCCGTTTCTTTGTTAAGAAAAGGATAGTTTGTTGCTTTTAACAATGTCAAGGTAGCATGCATTTCTTTGTTTAGCAAAGAAAGAATGGAGAGCCAAATATTCTGTCTTACACATGTCGTTCAAAATGAGCCAATGTAAGAAGTATATTTCTCTCCATTTCTTTTCTATTGAAAAAGGAGGATCTTCTGTCCTTCCTTAGAGACTGTACACCTAAAGAAGACTGGAGAATAGATTGGCCAAAACATTGCAGGAACAGCAAAGAAAATAGTTTGAACATATCTTAAAAAAAAATATATATATATAGTTGTCTTCAAATAAGAACTCCAATAGGAAATTCACATTAAAATTTTATATAGCAGCATTCTCCATGAAGTTTCTGAATATTCATAAAGAGAATCTTTTTTTTTAAAATGTATCATCAGTGCTTCCTTGTGTCAAATCATTTTTATAAACATTGTTTTTATTTTTATTTTTTTTTTTTGTTTTTGTTTTTCAAGGTAAAAATAATTTAGCAAGAAATGACTCAAAATTGAAATAATAGAATTACTAATTATTCTTAAATCAAAAGTCATCATATTCTTTTTTTTTTTAAACCCACAAATAGGTCATTTTGTTTTTTCTTTCTCTTAAAAAAAGATATTGAATTTGAAAGAACAGCAGCAGCAGTTGGTTGTCTATGTTTTGGTGTAAGAAGTTTGTCATATGACAAAAGACAAAATAGCAGAAAGCTTAGGAAAAAAAAGGAACTGGAAATCTTTACAGATAAAAAAAATTCCATGTAGTTTAATATTTAGAAAAAAAAGAAATCAGTTGAGGGTGGTTAGTTGTTTTAGGGTATATCAAACCTTTCTGGGTCATTTAATGCCAAAGTCATTTTGATAAACAAAGGACTCAGGTTGCTTATAGTACCTGTTGTTGCTTAAGTTGGTTGGTTGTGTTTGTTTTACAGCATATCAACCCTTTCTGGGTCATTTAATGCTGAATCAAGTCATTTTGATAAACAAAAGACTCGGGTTGCTTACAGTACCTACTTTTACTTAAGTGGTCACCCAATTAAGTATTGAACATTAATTGAGTAAGTAATGTACTTTATTATTATTATTAGACAAAACATACATTTTTATCTGTGTAGAAAAGATCATGAATTGGAGCTCTTCATGAGTAAAAAATAAAAATAGCCTAAGATGGTTTTAGAAGAATTTCTAAATCAGTTAAATTGCACTAAAGAGAATCCCTAAAAATCTATAATCAAAAACACAAATGTTATCAACTATTTGCTGCTTCATTGTTACCTTTCTTAAAAAAAAAAATCTTTAGGTATTTAACCTACCTGTTCACCACAGGATGTGAGACAAGGTCACAAGCATGGGGCATCCAGTGAGGATCAAACTCATTCAATAGTAATGGATCTGTGATACTAGCTTGCTAACCATTACATTACAATGAGATGCCTAGTTCATTCTTCATTTATTTTCTAATAAAGAGACAATCAGCTGAAAATGTTGGATAAAAATGAAAGAATTTTTAAAATTAGGTATTTTCATTATGTATAATTATTTTAAATTTATTAATGCTAAAATTTTTGAATATTTGTTGTCTTGAAATGTAGTTTACAAACAAATCTTCTCCAATTTATTCTACAATGTATAAATAGAAGCGCCAAATAAACAGTCTGAAGAATTCTGTTTCCAAAGTTACACTTAAAGACAAATCAGGTTCTCTTTCTCTATTAGTAGTGTAATGAAAATAGATATTAGGACCGAGTCTATTCTAGTAGTGACCACCCCAGGCGGAGTTTAACAGGTTTGAATTCAAAGTTTTCCTTCTCTTAGACTGGCTGCCTAAACAAGATTAAAGAGCCCAGTCTGTCCTACTATTTACCTATAGCTGGAGGGAGAGTAGTTGGATTCATACCTTTCCCAAAGGTATTAGCGCTATGTAAACTGTAGTTTCGTCCAGGATTTGAACTCAGGTCGACGAGTCCATTTCCTACAACTCTAACCAGTGCACCACATGCCTCCAACTTAAGGAGTGATTTTTAGACTCAATAAAGACTAATCATTATATTGTAGCAGATACAAATTTAATTTGAAATGGGTGGGAAAAGATATGATGCAAAAAAAGAAAAAAAATGTTTTGCATCTTTCCAGTCATGAAATAAAAATGAATATTTCATCATTCACTAAAACATTTCTCAGAGAATAATTCTGATTATAAACCAGACCTAAAAAGACTTTTATAATGCAGTGTCTTCCAATACTCAATTTTGTTAACTATTAAAATAAATAGCACTTCTTAATGTAATTTTAGCTGTTCAATACAAGAGTTAAAAAAAAAAACAAGTTATTCAGCTTGAATCCACATATTCTTAATCATTCAAAATTTCTATTGTTTTTTTTTTTTTACAGAACCTTTTTAATTGACTAATTTTGAAGAAATGAAATATTAATCTAGAAGTGAAACATTTTAAGAGAATAATGCAATCTTATCTTAACTTGTTTATTTCATTTCTTTTATAGTTTAAAAATAGCATTTCAATTTTTTAGTTTCACTTGAATTAGCATAAAAAGATTTCATCTTAAGAAATTCTCTGGGGTTCTATTTTACAATACACTTGAGAAATTAAAACTTCATTTTAGAAATGGAATGAAGTTTTGGATTTCTAATAAATTATTTCAGAGCAGCTAAATTAAACAATAACAGATTTGTGAACAACACAGAAAATGTTTTTGTTTTTCTAAGTTGATTTTGGCACTATAATTAGGATTTCTTTTTTTCTTTAATCTTTCTCCATTAAATGTTTTAGATTTTAAAATCTTTTAGACAAATCTTGATGGTAGACAAGTCTTTCAATGCAATACTTTTTTGTGGGGGGGAGGGGGATTGATTCAGCATTTTGTTCTTGTAAAAGTTTTTCATAAGAGCCAAAGTTAAAAACACAGAATTTAAACAAAAATTGGAGGACCTTTTTTTAGCATAGTAAAAATCCCATAGAATTAAAAGACTGGACTGTAAGAAAGGGGATTTTTTTTCTTATTTTCTAAAAAAAAAAAAAAAAAAAAAAAGAATTGTTTTTTCCTAATCTTAGTTTAGGATGACACAAGGCCACAGGTACTGAGCACCTAGTAAGTGTTAAATTAACTTCAATAGTAAGATGGACATAAAGAAAGTTGGACAAATTAATTAAATCCGAACATTCTTTTCCAAAATTATTTCTTATCTATTTAATAGTTTGATTTAGTTTCTTTGTTCAATGGCATATCAATCTCCATGGGTTACTTAATGCCAAAGCCATCCTTGGAGAAGAATGGTAGTGGTACTATTTAACTCATAGCTGAGGAGGTTCATACCTTTCCCAAAGGTATTTAGTCTGAAAGTGAACAAAATAGTGCAAGTGGAATGTGAACACACTCACTACAATGTTGCAGTCCTGTACGGTAGCCAGTACACCAGAGACCCCCCCCTCTTAATTCTTGGAACTTGTACACCAATTTATGGTTAAGAATTTTGTTATTAACTAACTTAGAATAAAAAGTCAAGTTTCCTGAGATTCTACAAGAGAATTTATAATGAGAATTGAAATGATAGACAATAAGAAATATTCTGTTGAAATATTCTGTTCACTTATTTTTGCTAAGTTGGGACTTTTATTCAAAGACATTTTTTATTCTAATCAAACAAAAGAAAAATCTAAAATGCAAATATTTTTTTTACATATCATTAAAAAATTCAGAAGTAATTTTAAAGCCTTGCTGTTTGGAAAAAGAGGAAAGAATAATTTTTATATCAATAACACATTAAGGCAGTTAAAAAGAAACTGAGTAGGAAAAAGGTTGGTTTCTTTGTTTAATGGCATATCAATCTTTGTGGATTATTTAATGCCTAAGCCATTGTAGATCTGTAATGGTACTATTTAACCCATAGCTAGAGGGATGAGGAGGTTCATACCTTTCCCAAGAGTATTAGTCTAAAAGTGAACATAATAGTGCAAGTGGAGTTCAGACTCGATTATTAAGATGACGCAGTCCAGCACATTAGTCATTGCACTCCAGGGAGTCTTCCCAAGTAGGAAATAGGAAGCAAAAAAAATTTAAAAAAAAAAAATGAATTCAGATTTTAAAACATTTTGGGGGTATATAGCAAAAAAAATTTTTTTTTTAATTTCTGAGTTTTAAATTTTATAATTCACAAATTATTTTTAGTTTGGATTATTTTTTTTTTTTTTTTTTTTTTTTCTTTCTTTTAAAACCAACATTTTTTGTTTTATGTGCAACTTTTCAATAACTTTGGATGCAATTCTTTCTTGGCTTTTAAAAAAAAAACTAAATTTAGAACACAAGCCATAAAAGACCCTTTTTACTTGGGCTTTTAATAATAGAAATCTCTCTAATTCAGCTCATCACTCCACAAGATTAGCAGCAGTTTTATTCTTTACACAAGATTCCATAAAAGATATTTCACAACTGGCTGTTGATGTTTATTAATAAACACCAGTTATACATTCAAATCTGTTTTTTTGTTTTCAACAACAGAGACATTAAAACGTATTAGATAATTTTGTATATGGAATTTTGAGGAAATAAATTTGACAGAAGGAAATCGTTAATGTCAAAGATATTTAGAGACTAAGGAATAAATTTGGCACTGATTTCTTTTTAGAACTTTTTTCATTGGTCCATTGAATTTTAAAGTATGGAAGCCTTTTTCAAAAAAAATGTTTTTTTTTCAAATCGAGTCAGTGGTAGTTTGGGTGGCAAATTTTAACATCAATTTTATCTTATTGGTTGGTAGGTTTGTTTTACAGCATATCAACCCTTTTCGGGTTATTTAATTCTGAATCAAGTCATTTTCTTTGATAAACAAAGGACTCAGGTTGCTTAAGTGGTCATTCAATTAAGTATTGAACAGGTTCATCACTGTTTAACTTCAATGATCTAGCAGGAACCAGTGCTTTCAGCATGACTTGACCGTAATAATTTTATCTTGGAGAATGAAAGCATGGCAACTTTTTTCCCATATAATGAGTCTTGTATATCTTTGTGTTCCAGATCATTTTTTTTTTGTTTTGTTTTGTTTTAGGGCATATCAACCCTTTTCAGGTAATCTAATGCCAAATCAAGTCACTTTTGATAAACAAAGGACTCAGGTTGCTTATAGCACCTGCGGTTGCTTAAGTTGGTGGGTTGTGTTGTTTTAGGGCATATCAACCCTTTTTGGGTCATTTAATGCTGAATCAAGTCATTTTTGATAAACAAAAGGAGTCAAGCAACAGCAGGTACAATAAGCAACCTAAGTGGTCATCCAATTAAATATTGAACCAGCTCATTGCTGCTTAATTTCAGTAATCTAGCAGGAACCGGTGCTTTCAGTGTAATTTTACCTTAATGTATTTCAGAACGGAAGAGTAGACAGATTTTTGCAGCTTTTCTGATGCAGGAGCTAATGCTGTCAAAATTTGAAACAGAAAGAAAAAAAAAATAGCAATATATATATATATATTTCCCAACCCCTTCACAAGAGCAGGATGCAACACAGGGTCAATTTCTTAGGCAGAGTTTAACAGGTGTAAATTCAGAGTTTCCCTCTCCTAGACTGGTTGTTTAACCAAGGTTAAAAAGCCTAGCCCGCTCTACTATTTACTCATAGCTGGTGGGAGAATAGTTGGATGCATACCTTTCCTAAGGGTATTAAATTAGCAGTGTAGAGCATAGCATTGGGGGGGGGGGCTTTTATTAGTCACCCATGGGACCAAAATTTTCTTAACCAGTTGGAATTGATAACTTTATTTCATTATTTACTGCCACCCACGATTCGAGGTTATTGTTAGGGTTTTCATCAAGAGGACTAAAGGGGTGGGGGTGAGACAGCATTTTGAATCTTTTTGATATAGAAAAAAAAAAGTATTTAACTTTTTTTTCTTTTTGAAACTTTTTGGGCTTCCACATTTTAAAATTAGATATCAGCTTTTGATGGGGACAAATGAAAAAGGTCTCTTTTTTTTTCTTTTTTTCGGTGGGAATCAAGATTGTTTTATTAGTTCCTATAATAAAATATAAATTATCCAGTAAGGTTCATTTTTGTTTTGTTTTTTTTTAGGCCAAAACTTTCAACATAATATTGAAGGAATCTGTCATTTTTGTTTACTTTTTAACAGATAACAGTATTTACTGTATTTTATTTAACCCTCACGAGTCATGTCTTTCTGATCAGGTTTTTTTTGTGATAAATTAGGTTGTTAACTTCTTTTTATTTAACCATTTTCACATTACAATTATTATTATTAGTAGTAGTAGTTTTAAAACTGCAAATCATTATCAGCAGCAGCAGCCTCTTGAAATAATTGTTTCTATCAGAGAAAGATACAAAAAAAAAAAAAATGTAAATTTTGTTAGAGTTTCCTACATTTGTGAATTCAGGAAATTCTTCATGGAAAAATCAAACCTTTCTCTTCGTGATCAAGAGAAAAAAAATTCAGATATTTAAAAGAGATTCTTTGTGTGTTTAATTTAAATTGATTATTCCGTCTTATTCCAGGTTGACATGATTTGATTTGTTTAAATTGAACACAGCAACTATTATCTACCATTTGCAAAGTTTGGCCAAATGTTATTTTTGATTTTTACCTGGATGATGCTTTCATATTTACAATACTTCCCCATGAAAAGAAAAAAAAAAATTCATTATCAATATATACATTAAGATAAGTGTTGTCATCATTCATGGTCAATGGATGCTGGCTCTCTTTCTCTGTGAAAACCGTCATTCTTCCCACTCGAGAGAAACCACCTCAGTATTTATGCTTCTCAGTGGCTGAACCACTTCAGTCAACAGGATTGACAGTAGTCTTACTATGAGCCACCACTCACAGTTCTATCTCTGTAGTCATCCACTACAAGTTGTCTCGTTCTTGAAGCTGCCATTTAGGGAAGACATGTTTAACTACATCTGTCCCCCTACACACACACACATGCATGTGATTCAAAAATGTATAAGAGGAAAAGGAATTCAGGGAAATAAAGTTGTGTGTACACAATAAAATGTCTCCATGTTGTTCTACGAGTTAAAAAGAGCAAGATGGAATTCAGAGAAAGACAACCTCCAGACAGAGAGAGACATGTGACCTGATATAAAGATAAAACCCAACCATATACAAAGAACAGACACCTGATGGAAGAACAAAAATTCATTAGAAGAAAATAGAAACCTGGTATAACAAAACTGCTTTCAATCATCAACTTAAAAACAATCAGCAGAAATACTTACAAGCAACGTCGGCAGGTTACCAAGCTATTAGAGAGCTCATCGGCTTCTTGGCTTGAGCCTGCTGCCCGCTGGAAGTATCCGTATCAGAATTGCAACCTGAAAGATGTAAAAGTTTCACTTCATAAATATAACAAAAGATATCAAACCAAATCTACAAGAATTATACATAATCTATAACTATTTACAGAAGATACTTTCAACAGAAAATAACTCATTTTTCATTTTTGGCAAATTTAGAAATATTATAATAGGGCAGGTTGATTTATCCTTTTTTTTGGAAATTCAATATAACTTTTATGGCAAAAGCAGGGGTTTGGTGTCATAAAAACTGACAGCAAAAATTAGATTCCTAACTTTAAAACTCATTTGAGCATTTGATTTTAAAGATCGTCAGCAAAAATATACACAAATACCTCATTTCCGCAGGATTTTGCTGACAAACTGACTTCAAAATTTCATTATTTCAATGATAAATGCAGATAAAATTGATATTTTTCATTAGATACAATGAATGGAAAATATATTTAATGTTTTAAAAAAAAACATTTAAAAAGAAAGAAATAAGCATCAAAAGGTTTAGGAAACTTAGGGGGAGGTATTATATATAGATATGGTCAACAGTATTAATAATGTAAAACAATTTTATTAATAATTGAGGTTTAAATAAAAATAAAATCATGGAGAATGTGACGTAAATAACTAATTGTGACTTGAGTAGTAATATTGTTTCGGTTAGAGAGAGAAAAACAAAATCTTAATTATAATGAGATAGTTATTTTTGCTATACACTTTTGGTGCATTGAGCACTTTCATTTCTTAGTTAATTTTAGTTTTTTACCGAATGGTGGGCTGGCTAATTTTGATTTAAAAAAAGATAAACATGGAAATATGTTTAAAAACAAAAAAAAAAAAAAAATCTTACTTCCATTCTGATGAAATGTGAGCATCAAGGTTCCTCGCAGATCTGCATTTTTTAATTCTGTGCGTTCATGCTTCAGTCTCTGCTGTAAAATTTGCTGCATCAGTTCCCGCCTAAAAAGTAGGGGGGGGGGGAGAAAAATACAAAGTCTGTAATTCTTCTGAACCAAAATCAAAACATTTATAGTAACACAAGTGATCATTTGGAAATAAACAGAAACTAAATTTTTTTTATGATAATCAGACATTGTTGAACACACACACACACAGAATTTGGAAGATACAGAACAAAATGGACAGTCGCTAGCAACAGCTTCAGTTTCAGAAATCTTCTGTTAATGAGATTTTATCCCAAAATATTAAGAATAAATTTGAGGTTAACAAACAACATCATAGTTACCTTATTTTTCTTTACACTTGCATTGTGATAGCCTTCGAAACCAATCACCAAACCAATATAAACACAATGTTTCAAGCAAATTATAAAACACTTAATTTTTTTTTTTTTCAAAGACAGCAACTTACCTATGATTTGCATCCTTGATTCCCATTTTTTCCAATTTGATTTCATTCATTCGAATTAATGTACGACCTGGAAGAAAAAAAACATTTTTTTAAAAAAGGAAAATGAGTTGATACAATGTGACATCATAGTAAACAAGTTGGAACTCCAGTCTTGCTATTACGTTTACTTTCAGACTAACACTCCTAGAAAAGGTTTAAAAACCCTCATCCCCCTAGCTACTGTTCTTCTACAAGGATGGATTTGGCATTAAAATATTCCCCCGAACGTTGATATCCATTAAACAAAGAAACTAAAGCAGGAAAAAGCTCACAAAACCCCTCATCCCCCCCAAACCTCTGGCTTAAATAGTACCACTACTGTTCTTCTACAAGGATGGATTTGGCATTAAATAACCATCAACGGTTGATATTTCATTAAACAAAGAAACCTGATGTATTTGAATAATACTAAATTTGATCAGTAAAGAAAACTAGTTACCTGTTACTTCGTGGTCCAGAAACATATTTTCGTACATATCACAGTAACAACTACAATGTTTTCGCAGCCATTTGTTGACATCTGTAGTCGACCAGAGATACAAGGGTTTCCTCTTGCTCTTCTTCACATTACTTGAATCTTTAGGTTTCTCCTGGTAGAAAAAATAAAGAAAGAAAAGGCATTTATAATTACAGAAATAATTTATATGGCAATGGCAGAATAATGTTGAGTATTATGTGTATGTAAAATGCTATAAGGGACAAGTTTAGCTGAGTCACTAGATGATCCACCTAGAAGGACCTACAAGGTGTCCAGGTTTGATACTGGCCCTTGCCAACTCAGCAAATGAGTAGCACAGCTTGGATCTGTGCAGTAAAGTGGGGAGCTGATGGTATATACAAAAAAACAATCTCCTTGGTCTAATGCCAAGAAGAGGGGATAGACTCCTTAAATAACTATACAAATAATTGTTATACTTTAGCTATAAACAAAAATATTTGATGGAAAATCAAGACCCAAGGTGAAAAAGCATATAAAAGAATATTTGGACCATATTACCTTTAGGCACCACTTTTTGATCTCGATTAAGAAAGGACATGTTTTTCATTTACACCGTTAATATCCGGTTGTTTGTTAGGTTTAGGGGTTAGTTTTATAATTTTAAAAAACAATCTAATCTGTTAAAACAACCGGATATTGACGGTGTAAATGAAAAACATGTCCTTTCTTAATTGAGATCAAAAAGGGGTGCCTAAAGGTCATATGGTCCAAATATTTTAATGTTAAAATATTTGTGCCATTAGCAGAGATGCTGATAGGTACGCACCCTGCATCTCTGATGCACAAAAATTTAAAATGACAGTATCAATGTGTCCCAGTGTTTTTCTTTTTTTCTTCCCTCACCATTTCAAGCTAACTGTAAATACATTTCAATAGTTTCTTAGAAACAAATTACACAGGATAGGTTACAAGATTGGAGTTAGACGGCTTTAGTTGGTACCCATAAATTTTTCCGGGGACTCATTCAAAGCAAATATGTGCGTCCCAAGACATACTAAATAAAGAAAGCTATCAATATCACTGCATTAGTGAGATGGAAGATTAAAATATAAAAATCATTTGTTTCTTTGAATTTTTGATATGAGAATAGATAATTTGTATTATTTACATATTTTGAATAGTTATCCTCATCTTTATTGTTATATACACAATATTTAGAATGATGTACCCTCCGGCCTTCTTCAGGTGTTTGTCAAAATCAGGAGTCTTCATGGAATTTCAAACCAAAACCTTTATTTAATCCATTGGGGTAGATTGTTCTCATTCTATTAACCATAACTGGTTACAAGTGTTAAGTATTTTATGTCATTTTCAGGATTGAACTTTCAGCCTCTAGATTCTGAATGTCTTGCTGCATTGGGAATGGATTCGTTGAAACTCTGGTGTCTGGCAACTGACTTGGTAAACACTCATAAGGTCATTATAACCATCTTACCAACAGCAACCTTAAGCAGCTTTTTGATTTCCATGTTTCTCACACACGTGGGTATGCCTACAAAGTCAGAAAACAGCATAGCTCACATGACTTTCAGTAACATTTTTTCACGTTCAGAGTTGCTGAGGCATGAAATAAACTGCCTGCATCCATTGTAGGCTGCCGAAACACTGCATCATTCAAAGCTTCCATGCATCCTGTAATTCAACAAAACTATACCTGATATCCCCCACCATACTCATATGCATGTGCATGCCCACATACATGTATATCATTACTGTACGTTATTCAGGTTCTTGACATTATTATATTATTCTATGTACTATACATGAGACTTTGAGGAGTTGTGGTGCACTTGAGCACTGCACGCAATAAATTTCATTATTATTAGATTAGTGTTGCTTAACAGGTTTAAATGCAGACATTTCCTTCTAGACCAGTTGCCATACCATGGTTAAAAAGACCAGTCTGCCATACTATTTACCCATAGCAAGAGGGAGAATAGTTTCATACCTTTCCCAAGGGTTACTAGTGCTATGTGAAATGCAACCAGCCTTGTCTTGGATTTGAACTCGTATCACAATGTCCATTTCCTTCAAAGATAACCATTACACCACAGTCATCTATTCATTATACAGTTCAGCACAATCGGCATATTGTTTCCCAAATTCAATAAAGAAATCTAGCAAAAAAAATGTATCCCATCATAGAAGAGTAAAATGAGTTTATTTGTATACAAACCTCCATATTTGTTGGTGTCTCATTTCTTTCAGATCTATTTTTGCCATCTGAGTTATTCTGGTACGTAGGGTCATCCATCATGAACTAACAAAGATAAAGAAAAAAAAAAATCATTATTGCACAATCAAATGTTAGAAGAAAGAAATGATATATTCAATTGAAAATACTTTGGCTTTTTTCTCTGAATTTTTTTTTTTAGATGAGGCTTGATATTTTGTATTATTTGTATTATCCGGACTATTGTCCTCTTCTTTATTGTTATCTACACAACATCTTGACTGATGTGCCCTCCAATCTTCTTCAAGTATTTCTTGTCAAACAAGAAATACCTAAAGAAGGCCAGAGGACACACAGGTCAAAACGTTGTGTAGATGACAAGGACAATAGTCTGAATAATACAAATACAAAATAATTTAGATTTTTCGGACTGTGATCCTCATTTTTATTGTTATATACACAACATTTAGGCCTATGTACCCTCCAGCCTTCTTCAGTTTTTTCTTGATGAAATCAAGAGCCCTTACATTGGACTGAGCTTTTTATTTAATCCATTGGGGCAGATCTCATTCTGCTAACTATGACTCAGTACAAATGTTAAGCTATGTTAAGTATTCTATGTTATTTTCATCTATAGTCAGGATTGAACCTCCAACCTCCAAATATGGGTTACTTAAAATGTTTTAAATTCAGAGTTTTTCCTGACTTATTTATCAAGTGTAACATAGTAAAAGATTTGTTTTTTAAATGTACACTAGTCACCAGATTATATTCTATCAGCAATCAAACCAATACAAATCATATAAGAAAAAATTATGATTGATAAAAATAAATATAAAATTATATTAAAATATAAATAAAAACAATAAAAGAATAATATAAATAAAGAGTTATAATAAAATATAAGTAAAAATAAAAAAGGATTATCATCAGGGTGGCCTAAAGTCGGTATCAGCCAGACAGTGAGGGAGTCTATCCCACCTTTTCACTAGCGCTAGACCAAGGAGTTAACTAAAAATTTACAAATAAATAAATACCAACGATTTTGTGTAAAATATTCTAAGTAATTATTTGATTAATAGATGCACTCAACATTTTATTTAAAAGGGACAGGACTTTACATTGAATTTTTAACTCCACCCCATTTAGGCAAAATCTTTCAAAAATCAACTTTTACACTGCCCAGTGGGCGTTTTTTGCTAGTCATCATAAAAATATTATAAACCAAATAAATAAGATTCCATCCACAATAATAAATCCTGCCAAAGAAAACATAAAAGCATCCATATTGACTGATATAAAACATTGCAAAATAAAAATGATGTAGCTAATTTATGACAATCATAAAATTGTTTTTAAACATTCAATATATTAAGAATAAAACTCCCTAAGATTCAAGCCACAAAAAACAAACGTTACTTACCAAAAAATCAATAAACTAAACTCTTTATAGAAATCATCCAATATACAAGTCTCCACTTCCCATGAATTCACAATGGCAAAAAAATAGTTTCCATCAATAGATAGAAAGCAGTAACTTCAAAACTATTCCTGTAGATTTTGTTATCAGCCCATTGCAGCAGCAACAACAACCAAAAACAAAACAAAAAACAAGACTGACCCACAGACACAGATAATATTAGACAGAGAGTAAAGCCAGACAACTATTCAGACATGTTGGAATAATCACAATTATTTCCTTGTTTAAAAGCAGTTAATTTATAGTCATAAAACACATGAGGAATTTTACACTGTATTTAACAAAGTCCAGATTAAAACAGACGCATAGAAAGAAAGTCAAAGTATTAATTTGACACAGGCTACTACTAACCAGAATAAATGTTTTCTGAACTTATTACATTTTACATTCAAATAAAATATCAGAGAAGTAATTTTGTTGGTTGGATTTAATGGCATGTCATTTTATGCCGAAGATGTTTTGACTTCATTCATTCTTGATGGGTACTCAATTAGTTTCAAACACATTTTTCTATTTAACCCATAGATAGGACCCTAACAGGTACTACCACAACGGGTCAAAGTGGACCTGGGAGCAAGGGTGATGAAGAGGGTGCTCCACATTCCCCAGAGTTCCAGAACTGGAACCTCACTATCAAATAGTTTAACATTATACTCAGGACATAAAGACCCTCAGCCACCGCCGCCTAACACCTATATGATAAAAAGGGTTGGGGTTTACCATAAGGGCAATAGGGTTGGGACAATTATATAGGTGCTAGGGCTTGACATGGCCAGCTGATTTATTGGAGTGGGCTTCTCTGACTGCCCGTCTAGCTTAAGGGCCAAAGTAGAGTGTTGCTTGTCGTGGACTGCACAACCACCAGGATTCCGTCTTTAAGTATCACGTGTCACTGCCCACAGGTGGTCCCATTGTAGGGGGGGGGTCTTACCCCTCTGCAGAGGTGCAGTCAGTGTATTCTAAGGCCCCAGCTGACAGGGCTAGAATTTCTTCGTTAGTCAAATAGAAATAAAAAGTAATACAGGTACTTGAATTTGTTTGTTAAAACGTACGGAACGCGAGACGTTCTGATAATACCATTTGAATTTAAATATCATTTGCAGCTTACTAAATCTTCATGGACTAGACTACGAAATCAACCCATCGAATGAAATTGACTGATAAAAATTTGAAAACAATTCTCTTGATTGGATGTAGTAATTCCAAACCAAACATTGACAATATCTTGAAAGGTAAACTTCAGTTTCACAAATATCACTAAACCTTCCTGCTAATGATGCATTCTTTGATAATATTTTGAAAATGAATATGTTGGTTAAATTTGCTTTTGTGCATCTTACACCACTCACCCATGAATATAACATGTTATTTTTTTAATTATCCGACCCACCGTGAAAAATTTAACGAAAACTTTTACTTACGACGTTTTAAGGGTTAATTCGAAAATCAACTGGGGCGTCCAATGTCCGAAGGAGAGTGAAAGGGTTAACGAGGTGAATTAAAATTTACAGAAAAGGGCATTCCTAACTAACGAGATCAAATAACACAAGTTTCTATGACAGAAAAATCTTTACAACGTTACACATATCCCTTGTCTGTTTGATTAAACAAAAATTATACTCGGAATCACTTTCAATTACTTCCTAGCCTGTCATTGTGTCAATCACTTTTTTCTTTTTTTAAAATCTATTCAAAGACGATAGGATAGAAATAATGAAAACTGGGTTGCCAAAAATACCCAATGACTAAAAATGAGTAATTGAAAAATTACGTATATAAAAGGAATAATTAAAGAATGAAAATGAACAAAGTAGTTTAATATTTTGGAGAATATTCGAAAAACGTGAAAAGAAAGTATATACAATTCGAAAATAAATAAATGAATGAATAAATAAATAAAATTCTTTTAAAGATTAAAATACAATTTAATAATTTGATTAACTCGAAAACGTTTGAAATTTTTATTCTTTAAAAATCTTTTTATCCATGTAAAAAAAGCATGTTTTTAAAACTGTGATTCTAATTTTAATTTTTGTTTATACCTGGCGTAAACTGTAAACAAAACATTTAAAAATTAAGTTACATGTTTGGCAGTGAGCGACGACAGTTTTTTTTATTTTAATAATAGTATTAGTCAACTATTGTTGTCATCGGTTGATCAAATTCTGAGTAAGTACATTTAATTTAAAAAAAAAAAAAAAAAGTCGAAAACTTACTAAGAAATAAAAAAATTAAAAAAATTGCACCAAAAAACTCAAAATGGTTCAGGAAAATATGTGGAAATTGTATAAATATACGCCTCTTTAAAAAGCAAAGTTTAAATCTATATAAAATAAATATTCTTCTCAAATTGAAAGGTATTTCCCAGCTGCCAATTTTTTCAATTTAAGTTGTCAGTTTTAAACCAGAAAGTAATGGTTCATTCAATTAGATATTTCTTCCCTTCACCACAAAAAATAACCACTTGTTTCTTTCGGGTTTAAAATGTCTCTTAAGTTCAAAGGAAACATTACTTCAAAAAGCAAAGTAGAAAATCACAATAAATAACTTTTTTTCTATTTTTTAATTAAGTTAATGAACTTGACCAAATATTAAATATTAACTCACTCATATTTCAAAGTTACACATTTTTGTATCAGCCAATTCATCACAGTTTCGCTACAGCAACTCCATTGCCGGAAGTAAGGTAAGCACACCGACCGGTGGCGCCTCCACTATTTCTCTATCACTTCAAGTAATATGACTCTTCTTAAGTTTGTTTTTTGTTTCTCTCTTTTTTTCTCTTCAAAAAAGATAAATTTCAAATATTTTACTTATCATTTACAAAATGATTCATTCAGTTTTAAAATTATATTTTTACGCCCTCTACAAGAAAATAATATTATTGAACAAGAAATGGACCTAATTTTAAACAAGGGAGATCACTCTAATTACAAATGCAGACGATTTTTCACTAGTTTCCTTTTACGTTTCCTTTTACGTTTCATTCACGCTAAAATAGTGTTTATCAATATAAGTTTTTAATAGATAAATAAAAATTAAATGTTTTTGATATTAAACAAAATATTTAGATTTTAAAACCATGTTAATCGATTTTCTAACAACAATTTCAATAGTATCCAAAAAATTCAGTTTTAATCAGCAAACCCACATAAAATCCATCATAGGCTTGTTCTGCCACACCTTGCAATTAACCTGGTGAATCATTATGAGAATTAAAACTGAAATAGGATTAATTCTCATATGTGGAGGTAAAAATTTAAAATTCCAATATATTGGTAGATTACAAAATTCTTAATATATTGGGGAAATAATTCCAAATTCCAGTATATGAGTAAAATACCGTATTTCACATATATTAGAAAATATTTTAAGGGAGTTTTGGAATAAATACACGCAACTGTCAAGTTCGGATACTGAATGAAAACCTAAGACAGAATGCAAAATATATTCAAACAAATTTAATATATAAAAAAAACAAAAAAAAACAAGCAAAGGAAAGATAGATTTGAGAGAAAGTGTTGCAAATTTTATGTGATTTGTAGAAACAAAAGTTCTTTGAAGCGTTGTAATAGTTTTTGTTTGTTAAGTCTTGAATTGAAAAGGAGTTATTTCTCTGAATGTTTGAGATGAGGCTTGATGATTAGTATTATCTGCATTATTCGGATTATTGTCCCCATCTTCATTGCAGTAACATAGAAAAATAATTAACACAACTCCTACCCCAGCTATGGTTAGCGGAATGAGAACAGGATACCCCCATGGACTAAATAAAGGGTTAAGTTCGAAGTTCTGTGATGCCTCCCAATTACGACAAGAAATTCCTGAGTCTGAAAAGAAAGTTCCCGAGTCCGAAAAGAAGGTTCCCGAGTCCGACAAGAAATACCTGAAGAAGGCCGGAGGGCACATCGGCTGAAACGTTGTACAAATAACAATGAAGATGAGGACAATAGTCCAAATAATGAAAAGGAGTTATTTGCATCTAGAGGCTAGAAGTGGAAAGAGAATTTGACTTTGGTGTTTCTTGTTAAAAAAAGGCTGCTCTTTACACCACCTAACAACACCTACTGGACAAACCATGGCAAGTAAGGAATGTAATCTCTAAACATCCATGAATACATTAACACAGAACAAACTCATATAAACAATGCACATATGAATGTTTAATATACATAACAAATAACAACAAAATAACATAACATATATGTCCCAAACCAGTCAAATTGTACAATATATTCCGTGAATAAACAAAGTGTAATAAAGAAGTTAGGGTGGTTGTCTTGAGTGAAGTATATATATATATATATATATATATATATATATAGAGAGAGAGAGAGAGAGAGAGATATTAATAATTACAACAAACACACAAAAAGGTTACATAAATAAAAACAGAAAAACAAATAACTCATAAATTTAACGAGTAATCTGTGTATTAAAACAAATAAATTACATGTAATCAAAATGTCCTGTTCAAGGTCCAGCAGAATATGTTTTTTCAGTAGAGGAAGAAAGGGTAAGAAAGAGTATTACATCTATATCAGCAGTGGAAATTTTAGAGAGGGTAAAATAAGTTGTACCTTCCTTTATATATATTCAACATAGGCTCCAGATTCGGTCTTTTTGAAAAATTCTGTTCAGATGCAAATGCCTTTGATTGGTCCAAAATTATCATTTTTATTATTTCTATTTTTGCTTTATACCTGCACTGATCCTATGTGCAGATTGCTTACTTTTGTAATTTTATTTCTGTTTGCTTCTAATCATATCACTACAAAGTACCAAAGAATGGTTAGAAAAAAAACTTATTTTGTCTTTCATAGTTTTTATGGTGAGGTGCAATAAATGTTCTTTTAATGTTGGGGACTAATTGTCTCTATTCTGTTCTATGAAAGATATGAGAAAGTGTGGACCAAAAAAAGATAGGAGTTATTTGTTCGATAAAAGCGAAAGTTTTAATGGGCTGAATTGTCATGTCAGCAACAGACATGTGACAATTATTTTTGTCTCTTTACAATAGTATCATCTGTCAACAGGTAACCTAGTCACTTTTTTTGCCATAAACCCATGTTTAGAAATCTTACGGCTGTGTTGTTGCTGATACCAGTTGATAGATTAAAAGATCAGTTTATTTCTTGTCAATCATACACAATTCATTTAAAGGCAATTCTTAATGGAGGTCTTATTCATAATATAAATATACAATGTTAAGTTGACATTTGAAAATAAAAACAAGGGGAGATAAATTGTGTATATACATGTCAGAAAGTCAAAGAGTGTTTCAACATTGTATTTATGTATTTACCAAGCAGGATGTGACACAAAGTCTATTTTTAATGAAGTTTAACTGGAGGGAGATTAGGTAGATGTATACTTTCCTTAAAGGTATTAGTGCCATGTGAAATGCTACCAGCTTCGTCTAGGATTTGAACTTGTGTCACAGTGTATATTTTTTTTAAATAAAAATTTAAAAGAATAATGAAATTTATTGTGTACAGTGCTCAGGTGCACCACAACTCATCAAAGTATCATGTCAAGTACACAGAATAATGTATTAGTGTCAGGAACATGAACAGTTTACAGTAGTAATATGCATGTATGTGTGCACGTGTGTGCATATGTGTGTGGAGAGGGGCATCAGGTATAGTGTCGGCGGACTACAGGAAGAATGGAGGCTTTGAAAGATTCAGTGTTTCGGCAGCCTACAACAGATGCGGACAGCTTATTCCATGCCTCCACACTTCTGAGTGTGAAGAAATGTTTCCGAAAGTCACGTGAGCAGTGCTGTTTTCTGACTTTGTAGGCATGCTCACGTGTGTTAGAAAGATGGAGATCAAAAAGGTGCTCAAGGTTGCTGTTGTTAAGATGATTAATGACCTTATGAGCATTTACCAGGTCAGTTGCCAGACACTGAAGTTTCAACAAATCCATTCCCAGGACAGCGAAATGTTCAGAGTATGGTAGATGCCTGATGGAGGGTATTCGTTCCTACAATGATGACCATAACAACACGATCATCTCTATATTTTATTTATATTGTAAATAGCCCCCCCCCCCGTCACAGTTGTTATATACTCCTTTGCATATCAGGAATATAATTGGGAGTGAGTAGATAAGTAAGGAGATGGGCTCTTACTTTTCTGCTTACCTGCCCCTCGGGGTGGTCCAGTAATGTTAACAGCATTGATCCCAGGGGGCTATCCCCCCTGCCTCTTTGATTTAAAGGGACAGGGCTAGGTTTATTGCTTAATGTCTGAGGCGCCCACTTCAGGGAGAATGCCAACGGGATCAATGCATTTTTTGCACCCACCATCCCATGAGTCTTGGCTCAATGTTGGTCCCACATTAAAAAGACCTTGTGTCGTACCCGCATACGTGGGATGTGAGGTAAATACCTACTTTTCTGCTTGTTCTTACTTTGTCGCTGCCATCTCTTTCCTCTGGGTTGTTTCCTTCATTTGGTAGGCTGGGTCGTCTGTGCTCGTTTCTTGACTGTAATAAATAAGCAAGACTTTGTTGTTCTATTCTTTATAACAAAAACCCACAACCCAAAAGAGTTTTCTACCACGGTGAGAAGTCAGCATCCTGGGAGCAATGATCCTTACACCTGCTCCCATTGACTAACTGCCGAAATCTAACTAACTAGACCAGTTCCCTTTCACACGTATTTCTTTCAACGGTTAATGGTAATTTTCCATTTAGCAAACCGTTATTTGAATTTTGACTACACTGGCATACATAAATCATAGGCTACCCATATTATATAACACTGTGTCTAAAACCATAAAGAATCAAAAACTTTAGAATCTGATAAATTTGTTTGTATATATACTGATCCATTGGTGTGCTTAGCTGACAAATGAAGAAGAGTTTGTTGGGCCATGTCTGTTAGGATGAAAGATCATGACATGTTTGTCCTAGCTGGCATCCAAGGGGCAAGAGAGAGAGAGAGTATCTAGTATACTTGTGGGCAATTCCATGTCAAATCATCCAGAAAAAAGTAAAATAGTCACCAACCCCATTCAATTTTTCTGAAATTTTGTACAGGTGTGACTGTGTTAAAGTCAGAAAATCCCCAAAATTTGTGCTTCCAATTCCAAAAATTGGTGGATTATGTCGATTTTTAGCTCTCCAAATTTTGGGGGGTTGGCAAAAAATGGTGACTTTTTGTCATCTATTTTTGTCTGTAAAATGAGTTCTAGAGCTTCCCTACTCCTAAAAATTGGTCTATAAATGCATTGTTACCCAAGAAATCCAAAAATGCTATTGAAAAAGTCTGAAAGTCAACCATTTTTAAGTTATTGATGATTTCTGATTTTTTCATAGCAAGATCAATATTGTGGCACTAATCTATTTTTCTATTATTATTTCACATATATTGAACATTATTTGTACCAAAAAGAAAGTTTGGTGTTTGCCCCGAACTGCTACATCAGTTAAAATTTTGCAAATCAGAAATCATTGATAATTTAAAACTGGTTAACTTTCAGACTTTTTCAATAGCACTTTTGGATTCCTTGGACCAATTTTTAGGAGTAGGGAAGCTCTAGAACTCATTTTTATAGACAACAACAGATTTTTTTTTTAATTTTGTGACTGACCACCCAAATTTGGGAAGTTAAAAATCAACATAATTGCACCAATTTTTAGGGATTGTCTAACTTTAAGATAGTCCACACCTGTACAAAATTTCAGAAAAATTGAAGGGGATGGGTAACATGGCCTGGATGATTTGACATGGAATTAAAAAAAGTAAAGTCAACGGGGCAGCCTAAAGTCGGTATCAGCCAGTCAGCGAGGGAGTCTATCCCCTTTTCAATAGTGCTAGACCAAGGAGATTGTTTTTAGCATCAGCTCCTTACTTTACCGCACAGATCCCTGTGCTACTCATACGCTGAGTTGGCGGGGACCGTTATCGAACTAGGAACCTTGTGGTTTCTAGCCGAACGTTACCCTGGTATATTTATATGCTTCAGGGGTACTGCTTGTGATGCCTTACAATTGGTTAAAGGGAGTCACATGACAAAGTTTGAATAAGGAAATTTTCTAAATAAAACTTTTCATAAGTGAAACGCAAAAATAATCTAGTAAAACACTTGGAGATAATTTGAATTTTTGAAATTTATTTGAGATTATTGAAAATGAGTAAAGATTACAGTTAAGAAGAAATCGGAAGATTTATCTCCCTTGTATTTAGAGTTTATTCATCATATTGAAAATCTTTTAAAATAAGCAGATAATAATAGAAGGGTTTACAAGTTTACGAAAAATTCATGTAGTATAAATCAGTAAATCTTCGGCAGAAAAGAAAGCAGAAGTGTTTTGTCATTAAAAGAAGTTATCTCCCTTACATTGCTTAAGAAAACAACGCATACTGATTCAACTATAACATATGTGTATGATGCTAAACGACATTTCGTATTGAGGCTTCAGCTCTGGAGGAGTTCTGAAGCGTGTGGAGTCAGAGCCAGATTTAAGCCTTTAGGGAGCCCGGGCCCGGGGCACTTGTGGCTAGATGGCCCCTCAAGTTGCTTTAACATGGAAATAAAATTAGGTATATTAGAAAATTTTTTAAATGAAATAAAATTAATTTATTTCTCTGGATATTTGAGATGAGGTTTGATATTTTGGATTATTTGGATTATTTGGACTATTGTCCTCATCTTTATTGTTATATATACAATATTTCGGCCGATGTGCCCTCCGGCCTTATACAGGTATTTCTTATCGGATTCCAGACCCTTCTCAAACAAGAGAAGCTTCTCTACGAACTTGGGAACCTTCATGTCATAATTGGGATCCTTCACATAACATAAAAGAAACGTGGTAGTTAAAACAGGAAAACATACTCATAGACCGTAAAAGACATTAAGAAATAACCATAGGAACTGATATGATAGGCATTTAAAGAATTCCAGAGGTTACAAAGGCCAAAATGTTCATAACTTTAATAACATCAGTACAAATAAGTCAATATATAATAATAATAGAAAATTTGAAATCTCATTTAATTATCTATACATATATAAAGGGCAGTTGGGTTATTTCCTCTAAATCTAACATAAACAAAGGGGAACCACTCTTGACTGATAAATTATTTATTTATTTTCCCATTAAACTAACCCTAACCCTAACCCTAAATCCTAACCCTAAACCTAAACCCTAACCCTAAACCCTAACCGTAACTTCGTTTTTCCTAGTAGATCAATAAATAAATAAATAAATAATTTATCAGTCAAGAGTGGTTCCCCTTTGTTTATGTTAGACTTATAGGAAATAACCGGCAGTTGTGTGTATATGTCTGGAGGAAACTATGAAAATAAAACAATTAACGACAAAGTAAATATATATACACATTCATTATCACCAGATCTTGCTTTTTGAGCAAAAATAATGAATATTTGATTTATATTAGTGAAGATACTTAAAAAGATAAATTTAAATGATACTAGCATAGATTTTTTTTTTTTTTGCATTTAATATTTTAAATAGTAGACATTAATTTTTGTTTCCAGACTGGCTGGATTAACGCAACATCTTTTGTTTTTACATAGGGATTTTAATGGGGCATACTACGAGGATCCAACTTGCGATTCAATAATAATGGATTTGTGAGACTAATCTTTTTTACCCTCCCCACTACCCAGGCAATGCTGGGTAGTTGCTTCTAGTAAATTATAAATACAAGTTTATTATTATTCAACATATCAAGCTATTTGCACAAATAAAAATGACTTTATCTCACATTAAATATTCTCATAAACTTCAAATATCTCCCTTATGTAATACACTCATGAATAAAACATAATGTTATATATTCGCTTATTACATAGCTTTGTCAGCCGCTCACCGGCTATCTATTTGAAGCTGTACAAAGCTATGGTGCAGCCACACTTGGAGTTTGCATCACCGGTCTGGAACCTATAATGAACAAGCTTACTTACCTCCGGTGAAACGCATCTGCTTAGCTTGTCAGGTTCTGCCTGATTTTAGCTGAAGAAGTATGGTCGCCATTGACGAGCGAATTTGTAAGGTGTGGTATCGTTATGTCTCGTTCGTGGCGTGAGCGTGGCGTCACCCATGCAAATTACGCCGACGATATAAAAGGAGCTCATTTATTTGCCAGGGTGGCAGCAATCTAGTCACGAAGAATGAGGTGAGAGAGTGAAGTTACTGCTACGAGAAGACACAAGCTATTTCAGCTACTACTCCATGATGAATGGTTTCGATGTGAAATTGATACCCGAGTTTTGATGGATCCCCCACTGGTCCGTCTATTGTTAAATGGTTTGAAAAAGCAGAGTGTGTTTGCAGGCTGTCCAAGATAAAGGCACCCACTAGTGCGCCAGGATGCATTGTCAGTTATACGACAACTGAAATCTGTCTTTTGTGAGCACGGTGCCCCCATTGAGATACTGACAGACAACGCCCCGACTTTCTGCAGTCGAGACTTTCGGGACTTCGCGGCCGAATGGGGAGTGCGAGTGCAGTACAGAGGCGCATAAACCCCGGAGGGTAACGGGATAGTGGAACGGTGTCACCGCACCATTAAAAGAATAGCAGCCAGGACGCAGTGCTTGATCCATAGTGCTCAGAATATTAACCTCCTAGAAACTGTACAGAGATGTGCAACCAAACGAATACCCTCCATCAGGCATCTACCATACTCTGAACGTCTCACAGCCCTGGGAATGGATTCGCTGAAACTTCGGCGTCTGGCAACTGACCTGGTAAACGCTCATAAGGTCATTAATCATCTTAACAACAGCAACCTTGAGCACATTTTTGATATCCATCTTTCCAACACACGTTGACATGCCTACAAAGTCAGGAAAACAGCACTGCTCACGTGACTTTCGGAAACATTTCTTCATGCTCAGAATTGCGGAGACATGGAATAAACTGTCCGCGTCTGTTGTAGGCTGCCGAAACACTGAATCTTTCAAAGCCTCCATGCTTCCTGTAGTCCGCCGACACAATACCTGATGCCACTCTCCACATACATATGCACACACGCGCACACGTACATGCATATTACTACTGTAAACTATTCATGTTCAAAACACTACATTATTCTGTGTACTTGACATGAGACTTTGATGAGTTGTGGTGCACCTGAGCACTGTACACAATAAATTTCATTATTCTAATATATATGTTATGAGAGGCACCCGTGGTTGTATATCTCATATTCAATCATATATTCTTCTGTACTTACTTTTTCTTTGTTAGTAGCACTTTATTACTTTGGTATTTAACTTTCTATAGTTTATACTTCATCTGTAGCTTGGATGATATTTATTCATCGGAGTAGTTCTTCTAACTTCTTCAGGTTATTTCATATAACTCCAACATAAACAAAGGGGAACCTTTGATAAATTATTTATCTATTTTCCCATTAAACTAACCCTAAATCCTAACACTAACCATAACCCTAAACCTTAACCATAACCCTAACAACGTCTTCTTTTTTCCTAGTAGATCAATAAATAAATAAATAATTTATCAGTCAAGAGTGGTTCCCCTTTGTTTATGTTGGAGTTATAGGAAATAACCCTTCTTCATTACTTGGTCTTCTCTCTATTCATCAGAAGAGTTCTTCTATCAGTCTAGTTCTGATTTCTTTTTCATAACTGATATCGTATGACTGATATGCATTGCTGGTTGGTTTTTAATTAAACAACACAAAATAGTTCATCTGTGAATTCACATTTCATTTCTTAAGATTTAGGATCCAATCAACATGTGTGTGAGCCTACTTAACGGCATCTTTACATCATGATGACCAGCTACAGATTGACTCCTTCCTACGGTTCAAACTCCAAACAGGAAGAGAAGGGTCAACCTAAGGTTATCAAATTTCAATAAAATCTAACCGTCCAAATTTGAAATCAAATAATGTTGATAATGAAATTTATTGTGTACAGTGCTCAGGTGCACCACAACTCATCAAAGTCTCATGTCAAGTACACAGAATAATGTATTAGTGTCAGGAACATGAACAGTTTACAGTAGTAATATGCGTGTATGTGTGCGCGTGTGTGCATATGTATGTAGAGAGGGTCATCAGGTATAGTGTCGGCAGACTACAGGAAGCATGGAGGCTTTGAAAGATTCAGTGTTTCGGCAGCCTACAACAGATGCGGGCAGTTTATTCCATGTCTCCGCAATTCTGAGTTTGAAAAAATGTTTCCGAAAGTTACGTGAGCAGTGCTGTTTTCTGACTTTGTAGACATGCCCACATGTGTTAGAAAGATGGATATCAAAAAGGTGCTCAAGGTTGCTGTTGTTAAGATGATTAATGACCTTATGAGTGTTTACCAGGTCAATTGCCAGACGCCGAAGTTTCAGCGAATTTGAATTCAAAACTATTTTCTTCACTAACTGTCCAAAACCAACAGTACACCTATCAATTATGTAAAAATATATTCTTTATATTTTCAGTTGTACAAATTCTGTTGGACTAAGATGGCTGTTGTCTGGTTTTTCAATCCATTCATATTTCTCCTGCTTTTATTGCTATTCTAAACCTCTTGCAATATTCACTCAGGATTTTTTTCTATACTCTTCACACACTTCAGAGGGGGGGGCGTAGCAGAGTGGCTAACATGATGGACTGCAGGAAAAAAAAGAAATAAAAATAAACTGAATAAACAATATTTAATAAGACATGCCTAAAAGAGAATTTGGTTTGTTTTTTTTGTTTAATGGCATATCAACCTTTGTGGGTTATTTAATGTCAAAGCAATTTTTGTAGAAGAACAGTAGTGGTACTATTTAACCCTAGCTGGGAGGTATGAGGGAGTTCATAATTTCTTAAGAGTTATGGGGTAGGATGAGATTTGGGGGGCTTTAAGCTTTTAAATGTAGCTGGATATTCTTGTGTGTTCTTATGGTTTTTGCTTTGTACCCCATCTCATTTGGTGGTTGCACTGAAAAGGAAAGAATTTAAGGAACAAGAAGAAAAAAGACAAAGGCAGAAGGTGGCTTTATGACTTAGGCTTTATTGACCAGGTCATATTTGCCTGTAGCAAGGGAATATCTCCCTGGCTAGTAGGAATGACTAGACCAAGTTAAGGCCTCAACTTGAATAGCCAAGATATTCTTTTGGGGTCGGGGAACAGTCCTTTTTATCACATATACGTGGAGGGTTCTTTCGGTGAAAGCCCATGGGAGTTTGTTGTTTTTTTTTAAATTTAAATTTATTTTTATTTTAATCCCCACAAAGTATTAGTCAGAAAATGAATGTAGTAGTCCAAACTCACTGACTCGATGTTGCAGTCCAGTATGATAGCTACTACACCAAGGGGATTACTGCAAAAGAGAATTTGCTGCCTAAATACGCATGTACATGTCTGTGTGTGAGAAGGTGCGAAATAGATATTGAGAAAAAGGGAATCCTAAGTGGAAATATCCCATGGTCCATTTTAGGGATAAATACATAAATAAATACTCCACACAAAATTTCAAATATCCAGGCTTCATTACCATATTTTGGTTTTAATACATAGAAAATATCAGTGCATATTGCATTCATGTGTCCTGGCCTCCTGTCCTAAAAAACGCTAAGTGGTGCCTGCTCAAAATCTGACCTGTGCAAGTTATGAACTGCCTAGCTGCTTGAAGGCATTTTTCCCGAAAAATTAATACAATATGAAAGCAATATCTTAACAACCACCCACCCCGATCTTTTCTTGATGAGTAAATGTAAATATTTTACCCCCTTTTTTTAGCAGTTTGAAGGCATTTTTATCAACAATAATTTTTTTAGTGGTTTGAAGGCGTTAAAATCAGCAAGTTAATGCGATAAGAAAGCAATATTTTACAGTCACCCCTCCCAGGTTTTTTATTGACAAGTAAATGTAAATATTTTACCCTCCCCCTTTTAAAATATCTTTTTTTTCGGTATGTTCATTTTATATCCAACAGCTAGGGAGTTCATAACTAGCACAGGTCAAATTTTGAGCAGGCACTGCTTAGCATTTTTAAGACAGGAGGCCAGTACGCCCGAATGCGATATGCACCAAAATATCTTTGTTTGTTTTTAAACTCTGTAAACAATACTTTTCTCTGATATCTTTTTGATCTTCTAATATCAATCAATCCAAATTACTTTCAACATTTATTGTATGTCATTCAAATTTCTTACATGTAACAATGCTATAATTCATTTCTTTTTACTTCTTTTTCTTTTAATCTTATCAATCATGACCATATATGGGTGGTAAAATATGGAAATAAATTTGACAGTATGTAGAAATAATTTTTAAAAAATGAATGCTGCTAATAAAAAAAAACAAACATTTTTACTGATGGGTAATTCCATGTCAAATCATCCAGAAAAAAGTAAAATTATCACCCACCCCCTTCAATCTGAGAAAAAACCAAATTATCTTTTTGGTACAAATAATGTTCAATATATGTGAAATAATAATGATAAAAAATGTTGTCATTGATGCAGTGCCACATTGGAATATTGATCTTGCTAGGAAAAAATCAGAAATCATCAATAACTTAAAACTGCTTAACTTTAAGACTTTTATGATAGCCTTTTTGGATTCCTCGGGCAAAAATGCTTTTATAAATCAATTTTTAGGAGTAGGGAAGCTCTAGAACTCATTTTACAGACAAAAATAGATTACAAAATGTCGCCAATTTTTAGACCCCCCTATGCCTATGCTCAGGCATAAGAAATAATGGAAACGCACTCAAACGCTCACTGTACTATGTATAGAATTTTATACGATATACGCATTGTAATTGTTTCAAAAAATATGAATAATAATATACTTTACATAACAATGCTTCAAAAGCAAATTATCAAATTCCATTATTTCTTACGCCTGGGCATAGGCCTAATTTGCAATCCTCTCAAATGCTCACTGTACTATGTATAGTAGTGGCGTGTTATCATTGACAGGTTAATTTAGCATGTATCGTGTGCTACGGACCAGTGGCCCAGAGGTAGAGTTTCTGACTCTGTGTGCTGGTTCTCGGTTTCAATCTCTGTCGGAGGGAGATCGTAGGTATACACCACTGATGAGACTTAATAAAGTTGAAACAGCTGTAAGGTGTTCCACATTGTGTATGTTATTCACCGGGTTTGCTTGTCATGATTATTTTCAATAATTATCGAATTTTATACGATATACGCATTGTAATTGCCTTCAAAAAATATAAATAATGCTATATAATATATTTGGAGTTATACGTCAACATGTACATACCAAACTTCCTTTCATATATATAGATATATATATTTTTTTGTTTTGTTTTGCTTATTTCATATAACAAAAAACAGGTTTTTAGCCACTCTTCTTACATTGAGCACTTTTATCCCCCAATATAAAACAATCAATCTTATTGATCTTATTCTTTCATTTATACCTCATTACTCATGACTTTAATTAAATCTGACAAGTAAGAACTGTTTTTTTTTTGTTTCTTTTTTATCAATCTTTTCCTGTTGGTGAGTAAGATGCCATAATTTTGGATCAAGAAAAACTGCTTGAAGCTTTTTTTATAGTTGTTGTTCAAATACCTTTGACCTTTCTTAGTCATTATCAAAAATGTACAATGTCTTAAGTGTTGTGTTTGAAACAAAGAAATGATGGTGTTGTTGTGGGGTAGTTTGTTCTCTGCAGATTAGCCATGGTTCTGCGATCAAATCATCCGTGATGAACTTGGCTTCCATAAAACAATAGTGTGAATAATTTTTTAATTTCCCTCTTAAATAGTTCTATAAGGTGAAATGTCCTAAACAAAAGTCTTCGATAAAAGTTTTGAGGTTGCTGGTAATAGGGTTAAATCGACTTAACAGACCTAAATTCCGCCATCATATGTTACCCCGCCAAAATAAAAAAAAATTGCCAAAAATCAGGGAATTAACCGAATTTAATGAAATTTTCAGTGTTGATATATTAATGAATAAAAGATATAATGCACCAGTTATTTTATTTAAAAACTTTTATATTTTTTCAGGTCAATTAACTTTGAACCCATATCTTTGAGAACCTGTGTTATGCCTCAAAGATACATGGTTCAAAGTTAACTGACCTGAAAAAATGTAAAAGTTTTAAAATAAAATAACTGGTGCATTATATCTTTTATTCATTAATGTATTAACACTGAAAATTTCATTAAATTCGATTAATTCCCTGATTTTTTTTTTTTTTTTTCAGCGGTGTGACATACAATGGTGGAATTTAGGTCCGTTAAGTTCAATTTAACCATTATAAACAATTCTGTTCAGCATGTTCTTGTGAAATTCATTGGAAGCTTTTAGCAGAATATGGGGACAGTGCACTACTGTGTAGAAGAGTGTATGAGTGGATAGATAAGTTTAAAAGTGATTTGACAATATCTCAACGACTATCTGTAACTAATGAAAACTAGATATTAACTGGGGGCCACATACCAACCATTAGTGAGTTTACAAGTTTTATTCTCTTTCAGTTTAATATGTCAAACCTTTTAACAGCTACAAATTCTCAAATTCAGTGTGTATTATGCACAAGATATTTTTTCCAGAATTTCTGTGGATGAGCAGATTCCCAGCCCCCATGAATGAAACGAGTCCAGATATGTTTGGCTTGTGCAGGGGGGGGGGAGTGTGTGGCAAGTGACCATTGAACTCGTCACCTCTTCATTGCTGAAATGCTGGTGAAATTCCGCACGAGCAGTGCAGAGTAACCCGTATGTAAAGTCTTGTCATGAGGATTGACGCGTGCTGATGTATGTCGAATGTGAAATTAAGAGTGAGGAGCCCGGATGAAACACAGCAATGGGATATTTAAGAACCTGCCCTCCCAGATCGGCAGAGAAAGTCTGCAGTAGCATTTTGGCTGTCAAAACGAGGGGAAGATAAGATATATTTGGATAGTGCTAGTCAGAAGACCAGAACTGCTGGGAAAGCAAAACAATTACATACGACGACTGCTGTGTTTGAAGGTGTCAGTAAGTACATTTCGATTGCTAAAATTTCATAGTTCAAAGTTAGTGTATTATGCATGAATAATTAGAGTAATCAAAACAAAATGCTATACAATATTGATCAAACCAAATTTATTCAGTCCTTTTATAATACTCCAATAATATTTTTTATTCCCACGGATATTTGTGTACATTAAAAATATACTTCTTAATTGTTTAAAAAAATGTTTTCATGTAAACAAGAATTATATACAATTGTAATATACAAACATATAAAAAATAAACAATAACAAGATTGTCTCCTTTAGTTGTCAGAGAACCAACCACAAGTCATGCCTTTAGCCAATGAGAAATCAGCGACTAGGTCAGTGAAAGGTGAACTGCTGTCAATCACTTATATAATCATTCCATGATTTAATGGTAACTTTCCATTTACAAATACCATTATTTGAATTTTAACTACACAATAGTACATAATTCGTAGCAATCCACGAATTATGTAACATGAACATGTCCATGCATTTGATCCATTGTGTAAATCTTAAGTTTAAAAACATAATCTAAACTATATAAATTCTTATTTCTAGCCATGAGACCCTAGACATGCGGTTAGTGTATTGGGACTAATGTTATTTCTGACTATTTGATCACTTCTGCACCCACTCCAAATAATTTTTATTTACTTGAAAGGGTTACAGAAGTGCACAATACATCTCAGCATATAGCCAGAAGTTGTTTTTTGTTTTTTTTGGGGTGGGGGGAGATTGTGTAGGATGTTTCTGACTTGTAATTTGGTTCTCTTACAGCTGAAAAAGGAAAAACCATGCTACATCATGTTTATTTATTTATTCATTTTTATTTTTTATTTTTTTGAAAGAATGATCTCCCAGATTTGAAATTGATACCATGCTGAGATTGGGTTGAAGGTATGGATTTAAGCAGCAGCAGCAACTATACCATTTCAGTTGGCATTGTAGTGTGGAATGGTGAATATTGTGCGTTTGTGATTTGTGATTGAAACTCCTTTTTATAATGGTGACTCTATCATAGGCAGTTTGCTCAACAAATATATTCTCTTATGATTACCTCCCCTGGCAATACATGAAGATTCAAGTCTTTAACCATAGGACACACAACTGACATATTCTATTCATGAAATCACAGCAATACCATAGGCAATAACAAGGTGAGCACAGTAGAACTTCTGGGTAAGTCTTCAGGATTGTATAGCTAATAAAGCAAGCATTTAGATTATATGTTTTTTAAAGATAAAGTAATGACAATAAGAAAACAAAATGGCTGACATTGTTCTTTGTAAAATAAAATTTTGGGTAGGATCTATATTGCCTTTTATATTTACATTCCAAACCTGAAAGATCATTCTAATAGACCCTCTTACAAAATTTTTCATTTTCAAATAAACTTAATATATTTTTATGAGCTCTATATTTTATATTAACGTTTTGTACAACATTTAAAAAAATGCTGTTCATAAAATCATTCCATAAATTTTTTTACAAATTTGAAGATAAATAAGAAAAAAATGTAACAAGTGATGTAACAACTCCATTTGACCCAAAATTGATTCAATACAAAAGTTAAAAAGAAATTAGAGAAATTTTTGGAAGAAGAAGGGGAGAGACAAGAAAAAAGATGAAGAACTTGCTCAAGGCTAGAGAAAATTATATCAGGGAAATACAGAAACAACTTAAAATCATTTGCTTTTCTTTTACAATCATTATTCAGAATAAAACAATTTTAAGTCTTTTTTCAAATGAGCACCATCAAAATTACAAAAAGAAAATTAAAAAATTAAAATTTTGATAAATTTATCCTTCTACTTTAACTTTTAAATTCACCTTTACAATACTATTTTCATATAGTAGCTTTAGTGTTCTATTTTTCTGTGTAGCATGTCCTTTTCTCACCTTTATTTTTTATAATAAAAACAGAATAATCCATTATTTAGCTGAAGTGACGTAACTCATAAGAAATAAGAATTCAGCAGATAAGCAACATCAGATAATCAGGATTTACATGTTTGCATTTCATCTTGGACGATTTGGACGGTTTCATTTTTAACCAGAGGGTGTTGCAAGATGACAACGGTCGGAAGATTACAGAAGAAGCAGATTAATATATAGGTTTCTTATTTTTATTTGTTATAAGAACTTTAATGATTTTTCTTCCAGAAAGAAAATTTTGTGAAACTCTTTGTTTTTTAACTGCAATAAAAAAGATATTAACATAATAATGTTATGAGTAAAGAAAAGAGAAATTGTAGCAGGAAGCTAGAGATTGAACTCACAACCTCCAGATTGTGAGTGGTGACATGTAGTAAGCCTCCTGTTACCCCCTGGCATAAAACAAGAAAGAAAGTAAGAGAGTAGTGGAAAGATATAGAAAGGTGGCAATAACAGTTATCTATTTTAATCAAACATAATGAAACAATGAAAAGAAGGAAAGAAAGAAAAATAAAGAGAGAGAGAGAGAGAGAGTAATGTAATGCACGCCGTTGACCCACTTTGGGTTCATCCACCGCGTTTCACATCCATCACGCTGCTATCAATGGTTTTTGGCACTACATGCGCTTATGGCATGTACAATACTCTCCTGTCTTGAGTCTGTTGTCCAATGGCAGAGAAAGGGGAGAAAAAAAAGCGCTTTGGGATTTCTAAGTTTTAACTTAGTATAAGTCCACGTATCCCCCTCCCACTTTAATATTGAGCAAACCTCCTAGGTGTTTTGTTTATATGTTTTAGATACTAAATATCAAAATATCAAATCACTGTGATGTAATAATACATGACATCAGATGGTGTATTGTGAAACTCTTTCAATTTTGCGTCAAATCAATTGGAGTTGTGGCCACAAGATTTGCATGGAAAGAAATGATTAAATAAAAACATGATGAACAAATAAATGTAAAATATGTATTAAAGAAAATTAGTAGAGACAGAGAGTGAGAAAAAAATGGAAAGAATTTTACAGAAAAATTCTTTGTTTAACACTTTAATAATGGCTTCATGATCTATTCAGAGTAATATGCACTTCCTTACTGCTTTTATCAGAATGTTTAGACTGGTTCACTCTCCAGCCATCATAAGGTTACTGTCTGTTAGAGAATTTAAAATAGTACCCATTTTTTTTTTTTGCAAAGAAAAATGTTGTTCTGATTTCTGGTTTTCTCACAGCCTTACAGAGAATTGAATTTTAAATGTAATTTTTTTTCTTTCTTTTTTTAAAAAAAATTAGCATGTTTTCTCAACAAGGTAGTCAAGGATTTGATAATATCACCCAGCATAAGATGTCTCACAAATTCACAATTAAAGCCAGTTTCAAATTTTAGATCACATCACAACTGAATAAATGTTATCATCATCTTTATTATAACATTGAGGAAAGAACACACTTTGCTCCCACCTCCCCCTAAATTTTCTGGGATAGCAGTTTATGTAACCAATGCCATCATTTATGGAATTTATTAACCCCTTTGCTGCTGCATTTTCAAGTTTTTGCCAGTGTCACATTTTCCAGGGGAAAAATGACTGTTTAAAAAAACTTTACTTTAAAATATGCATCATCTGTTTATAGATCACCGTGATCAAAATTCATTTTGTATTTGATAGTTTCACTCAATTCTGAATCTGAATCATGTGTAATTTCTTCCAAAACTGGTTCCACATTATAAAGTACGAAAGATGTGGTCTGTGGTGTTCAGGTGTCAAGAGTAAAATTGCAAATGGATACTTCTAATTTTTTATTTATAGTGTCTGTCTGACCAAGGGCAGATCACCCTGTTCAGATTAGACACAAGGGCAGTTCTGGTCGAAATATAATAATAGCCAAATGACGGTTTGTTAAGTTTTTCTTTCTTATTGAAAGTATATATATATATATATATATATATATAGATAGAGAGATAGATAGATAGATACAGTTATGGAACTGAAGACATGAAGTCAATGGCACTCGATTACTGACAGTTTCTCGACTATGTGATTGTTAGACCAAGTTGGTTTGAAAATTGCATAGGCAATCTTTTTTGCTTACATTTGTAGCAGTGGCAATGACCACCAGATAACCATTAATAGTAACCTCTCTATCATATTTATTAACTTGTAATTCCTCACAAAAAAAAAAAAAAATACTTCAGCATTCAGTGAGTTTATTGCTGCAATAAGAAGAGAGGACAGATAAATTTAGGGTCTGTTTCAAACCACTTAAGCAATAGCAGGTACTATAAGCAACCAGAGTCTTTGGTTTATAAAAAAATGATTTGATTTAGCATTAAATGACCAATATTTGGTATGCATTCAAATAAAAGCAACCAACGAAAAAAAGAAAACCAAAAAAACAAAAACAAACAAAAAAACCCAGTGATCCCTTATTATTAAAAATACCATTTAGGTCTTCCACAGAAACTTAAATTCCCACATTCATAGGGCAGATTTTCAGCTAGTAAGTATAAGTTTTAATTTAAAAATTGCAGTTTTTTTTTTATTGAATGCATAATTTCCATTACTAAAGTCATTATAATGTACATATTTCCATGTTGATAACATTTATCAACTGAAGAACAAAGTGCATATTAATAGGTATTACTTATTACCAAACACTATAGCAATAAAACTCTGTAATCCAAAATATGTATATATAGTAGTCTAAAGATAAGTACGCTCATTATATATATATATTTATTTAATCCTTTGTTAGTATTGGAGAATTGAGAATAAAGTGCTCGATTACTTCTGTAAGAGCTGTATTTATTTATTATAGTGTACAATACATTTAAAGGAACAGTCCATGTATTTTCATAAGGGCATTGCCGTGAAGACAGGCAGCCGCAGAAAAATGCTGCTCAGAAACCTGTGGTAGTAATCGAACTTTAAATGTATTGTACACTATAATAAATTTTTTTTTAAATAAAAAAAATTGTTTGGATTAATTGTGTAAATGATACTAGATTTATATAAGTAAAAGTAAAGTCTTCAGGGGGGGGCCTAATGTCGGTATCAGCCAAACAGTGAGGGAGTCTATTCCCTTTTCATTAGCGCTAGACCAAGGAGATTATTTTAGCATCTGAGGTGGAGCGCCACACCTACCATTAGCTCCTGTGCTACTCAGACACTGAGTTGGCGAGTGCCGGTATCAAACTATGAACCTTGTGGTTTCTAGCCGAACACTCTACCGACTGAGCTAACCCGACCCGATTTATATAGTAACTATTATTTATTGACTTCTGGTTTAGAAAGTATGGTACCTAAATTTGACTTGACGTAAAAAATTTAAAAAAGTTAATGGATTTTGATTAGAAGGTGATTTAGAAAATTATTTACTAGGAAGAACTAATAAGTGGTTGAGCCGCACTGATGAGACGTAAACGTCAAAACACGTGTCTGTGAATGACTGATATATATATATATATATGCTCCCTTCTTGATAAAGCACTCTAGAGGAGACATTAGTTGAACTCTCATTTAATCACTTGTTGTTTACAGACTTGAGTTCTCTGGTGATTGTAAAAACATGTATCCTGTAAATATGTATCAATTAATTTTTCGCCCCTGACTAACAGTCTCAGCGAGCTGAAAGGGTAAGGAGCTTGGCAGACGAAAATTCTGTCAGGTTTCACTCCCGGCTAGAGGTAGCTATTAAATAAAGTCAAGCCACACTGATGAGACATAAACGTCGAAACATGTGTCTGTGGATGACTGATATATATATATATATATATATATATATATATATATATATGCAATTTTATTTTTGTTGAAAAGGTGTTGCAATTTGGGGGGGGGCTACAGAGTTTGGTTATAAATAATACATAATGATATCTATTTTGATTGTATAATGTTCTATTAGATGTAATAAAATCCTGAAATCTTTGGTTTTCAAGAAAATTAACTGTTTATAAAAAAAATTCAAGGGGTTTATTTATTTATGGGCAATCGTGGAATTGCTAATTATATAATGCTGACTACTCTTAAAGAAGGAAGATTGTGTTGCAGCAATCTTCTAAACAAAGTTGGGAGGGGGGCATCTCTGTCTTATGAATCAGCAATTAAAATCCTGCACCCAAACAGCAGACACCTGCAGATAGTTTAAGTTTTGAAGGTAGTTAAAGTTTTTAATCTATCTCAGCCACCAAGTCATCCAGTGAGGATCAAACTCATTAAAGTAATAATTGTCTTTGAGACTTATCTATGAGGGTGAGTCAAAAAGGAATGCCATTTTCTTTATTTTATGTAAAGTTTTTTTATAAAACTAAGGGGCCTACATTGAGACCCTAATGAGACTCAGAGCAAGAATCCAAGTAAGACCCAACTTGCGAATCAACAATATCTTTCTTCTGCATGACAATGCTCGACCACACACAGGCATCAGGACAAGGGATAAAATCACCACATTTGGGTGAACAACTTTACTGTATCCTCTATACTCACCAGATTTAGCACCTTCAGACTATCATCTCTTCGGCCCCATGAAAGAGGGTTTGAGAAGCAAACATTATTCCAGTGACGAGGAAGTGAAATCTGTAGTGAAGAAGTAGCTTAAAGAACAGTCAACAGAATTTTACAGGCAGAGATACATGCTCTCATTTGAAGGTTGAACATTGCTATTGAGAGAAACGGTAACTATGTGGAGAAGTAGGGATGTGATCCACAGAGGACCAGCTTCATTTTGATGTATGGTACATGTTCCTGTGTTGGTAATTATACCTATCCTAAACAAAATGGCATTACTTTTTCACTCACCCTCATAGTATATGCACAAAATGCTCTCATTCGAAGGTGGAACATTTCTTTTGAGAGAAACGGTGACCATGTGGTGAAGTAGGGATGTGATCCAGCTTCATTTTGATGTACAGTACATATTCTTGTGTTGGTAATTATACCTGTCCTAAACAAAATGGTATTACTTTTTGATTCACCCTCGTATGTATGTAAACCAGTTTTTTTTTTAGAATTTATTATTTGTGAACTGTTTGAGGCATTGGTTTTCAAAATCAGTTTTACTTACCAGTTTTAACTTTTTAATGAAAAGAATTCTAATTATCTTTAAAAATTAATTATCATGACAGTTTTTAAAGACCAGTGTTTTGGAATCAGATTCATAAGAATTCACAATTTCATAGGGGTAGGAGGAGAGGGGAGACAAAAAAGGGAGATAATCAGAATCTGACAATTTTCAGGGACCAATTTTTTGCTGAGTCAACAAAAAAAAAAGCCTCAGTTATGACAGTTTAATGGGCTTAGAGAACAATGTCAATGAGATTTCTCTTTCAACTCTCACAAGCTATTGTCAATGAGATTTCTCTTTCTCTGAATATCTTGTTGTCTTAGTTCAACAGAGACTTAGAACACAAGATCAGACAGCAAATTATATACAGTAAAAAGCAGGTGGGAATATGAAAACTAAGTCACCTGAAGATGGCCAGAGAACATCTGGCCGAATTGAAATAAAAAAAAATTTTTTTAAATTTCAGTCCAAAGGAATTTTTTTAACAAATTGTCTGAGCATCAAATTTTCTAAAAAAAAAAAATTAATCTTCTGGAATTTGATAACTTGCATCAGACTTACGTCGGAATTTTGTTGTAAGACGGCCAACCAGGGCATCTTTGCCACTTTTAAATCTCCTTGATAGTTTGCCTGTAAAATCTAACCCAAGAGCTTTCTGGTAATGATGGTGGCTCTCAATTTCCTTTTGGGACCAGCTCTGTACTTCTCCATCCATATTTTGTGAAAACCGATTTCGAAGAAACTGCTCATAAGAATGCCTCGATCGCAAAAACTGTTCATCTTCAGCAGTGACTTCGGTGTTTTTCTTGTATCGGTTATTGTAAGTATGGCTTGCAGCATTCCCAAGACTGATTTTGGCATCAGCAAAGCTAAAGTCTCGAAGGTTCTGTCGTACGGTGTTGCCTTTCATTTTGGGAGCTGATTTGAATAATTTTTGTGCTGTTCTCTGACTCATTGGCCTTTGTCTTTTGACCTCTGTTCTTGCTTTTCGAGAATGATCTTGACGAGGGTAATTGTGTCGAATGTTCTTACGCCAAGTGTAACCAAAGTTCTCAATTTGCTCTTCTTCGTCGGAAATGTACTGACCGAAATCTTCCCCCTCATAGTCTTTGTAGAGAAGGGTTCCGGAATTTATGCTTGAACTGATTTGGTCGCAGTCTTCACTTTTAAAGTCAATGGTGATCTCATCCTCATCATAATCTGGTTCTGGAATAAACGGCTCGGCACTCTCTTCAAAACGAGACTCTGTATTTGTCTTTTGAGAAAGATAATCTGACTCAACGGTGGCGACTACTGTTAACTGGTTCGGCATATCTTGACTTTTGGTTGATTCACTAATATCAGCATTAAACAAAGGGTTTTGTGTTGACGAGTTAGCCAACTCAGGAGGAATTTCTATCGACATCTCCTCCATATTTTGAGATATCTGATCGAGTGAAGACTCGTCAGTTGAACTCAAAGCATGTCGAAATTGAGTAGGCGGTGATTCAGAATTAAGAGTGGTTGTTGAAGAATGGTAAAGAGGATTAGACGTCATTTGGTATCCAAGAGGTGGGGTCTCAGCTGGTTCTATGTCTGGAGAATTGGTGATGGAATTCCTTGTGTTTTCAACTCTTGGATTCACCATGGTTTTCTTGTCACCAATAATCATCGGACCTCTGCTGCTGTTGTCCATTTCTATTGGAATCGGTGGTAGTTTTCGTCGGGCTTTGGATTTATCTAGAGGAAACTCATTGGGTTGGTCACTGTCTCTGTAGACAAAGTTTGGATAGGCACTGTCTAATGCAGCATGATTGTCTTTAAAAGTTTTGGGGATGTAAAAGCCAAGTTTATAGGACTTGTTTTTGCGACCAGGCATTTTGGTATCCTTGGCATACAAAATTTGGTAGTTGTGATTTTGGACAAAGTTTGGAGCGCTAAGTTAAAAGCAACAGTCAAGAATATCACTTTTTCATCTGCAAGACATTTGTGGGTAGAATCAACAAGGATTGGTCTTTTCAATATATAAGATATTATTTTGCCTGATGTCTGGTTTGATCTGAAAGCAGAAAAAAAAAAAAAATTAGAATAAAATTACAAGTAACATTGTTGATAAACTGATGACGAACAAGGTAAATAATGTTGTTAGAAATTAATTTTGATCAACTGATTTTAATGGCGTGTCAACCCATTTAGGGTTATTTTATGCCAATACATTTGTATATTGTACATATTAACCAACCCCACATCATAAGTAGGATGTGACACATGGTCAATATCTTAAGCGGAATTCAACAGGTTTGAATTCAGTATTTTCCTCTCGTAGACTGGTTCCCTAATCAAGATAAAAGAGCAGAGTCCACCCTACTATTTACTCATAACTGGAAAGAGAATAGTTGGATGCATACCTTTGGTGGCGTTAGTATTTAGCCAGAAACCCAGAAATTCTGAATTCTTTCTTTTTCCTCTCGGGCTGGCAACCATTTCACATGGCTTAAGCGTTTGTGTCTTTAACCCTTAAGTGGGGGGCTTTGCCCCCAACCAGCTACCAGTAAATGACATTCCTTATGACACAAGTCCTACACCTACTTTCTTTATGCATGTTTATATATTTACCTTGAATGTATTTCTCCATGTGCTCAATAAAGTCTGTTATTATCTTATAACTTTGTCGGGGTATTTCATGTACACACATGTACCCATGTTGGAAGGTTACTCTGAGTCTTCCAGCCTTATTATAAGAACTTTACATCTTTTCAGGGTAATTCCATGTCAAATCATCCAGAAAAAAGTAAAATTGTTACCCACCCGCTTCAATTTTTCTGAATTTTTTTTCACGTATGGACTATGTTAACGTTAGACAATCCCCAAAATTTGAGGTTCCAATTCCAAAAAGGTATATCAATTTCTAGCTCTCCAAATTTGGTGGGTTTGGTAAAAATGGCAACTTTTGTAATCTATTTTTGTCAGTAAAATAAGTTCTAGAGCTTCCCTACTCCTAAAAATTGGTTTATAAAAGCATTTTGACCAAAGGAATCCAAAAATGTTATCAAAAAGTCTTAAAGACAACCAAGTTATTAATGATTTCTGATTTGCAAAATTTTACTGATGTTGTAGCTTCAATTTCTTTTTGGTACAAATAATGTTCAATGTATGTAAAATAATAATAGAAAAAGTTTTTTGTCATACATGTAGTGCCACATCGGGATATTGATCCTGTTATGAAAAATATCAGAAATCATCAATAACTTAAAATTGGTTGACTTTAAGATTTTTTGATAACATTTTTTGATTATTTTTATAATTACTTTTATAAACCAATTTTTAAGAGTAGGGAAGCTCTACAACTCATTTTACAGACAAAAATAGATTACAAAATGTTTTGCAAAACAAAAAGTTTTTTGTGATCCCCCACCCAAATTTGGAGAGCTAAAAATCGACATAACTCTGCCAATTTTTGGAATTGGAAGCTCAAATTTTGGGAATTGCCTAGCTTTAACATAATCCATACCTGGACAAAATTTCAGAAAAATTGAAGGGGTGGGTGACATGTCCTGGATGATTTGACATAGAATTACCCTTAACTTAGTTTGGCAGCGAGCTAAAAGTGTCAGGCACCCTGTGAGAATGAAACTCACTAACAATGGTTTACTAACATAGTTTGCTAACAATTACTCCACTAGTAACCCACCTATAGTATTAATAACTGTAACTTGTTGTTGAAGATTGATCACCTGAGAGAATTGCTATAAAAAAACAATTAAATTAAAATTAAGATGAAAGAAAATACTAGTCAGAACTAATGGTTGTCAAAGTTTCATCTAAAAATAAAAATGAATAAAAATATTATTAATTATGTTAATATTGACAAAGTATAGGGCTGGGTTAGCTCAGTCGGTAGAGTGGCTAGAAACCACAAGGTTCCTAGTTCAATACCGTCCCTCGCCAACTCAGCATATGAGTAGCACAGGGATCTGTGGGGTAAAGTAAGGAGCTGATGGTATGTGTGGCGCTACTCCTCAGACGCTAAAATATTCTAGTACTAGTGAAAAGGGGATAGACTCCCTCACTGATTGGTTGATACCGACTTTAGGCCACCCTGACGACTTTACTTACTTATTACTGGTTATTTCCTATAAGTCTAACATAAACAAAGGGGAACAACTCTTGACTGATAAATTATTTATTTATTTATTGATCTACTAGGAAAAAGAAGACGGGGTTAGGGTTAAGGGTGAGTTTAATGGGAAAATAAATAAATAATTTATCAGTCAAGAGTTGTTCCCCTTTGTTTATGTTAGACTTATAGGAAATAACCTTATTATCTATAAATAAGTACACCATTAACAATTGTCATCTACAGTTAGTTTTCTTTGAAACCAAAGGTACCAGTTTTTTTTAAATTATTTCTATATTTATTGCATAAAAATATCAAAATCTCATAAAATCTAATGATTATAGTGACACAACAATTGGAGGCACAAGATGTAATGGTTATCATCATAGAAAATAGATAACCCAAGTTCAATTCTTAGATGAGGCTGTTTGCATTTCATATAGTGAGGAGTGAAGGATTTGAATAAATCCGAGAAAATGTGGTTGGGAATAGAGGGAAATGTGGATATAACAACACAGACAGCATAAATTCTTCTTCAGAAAACTTTATTGACAGAAGTACACGTACATTCTGCTATTACAATGAAAAGGTGAATGGGTGAGGGGTGAGGGAAAGTCAGGTGGGGTTGCGTTGTAGGGACTTTTATTTTTCTATGGGTCAGTCGGTTGACTTAAAAGAGGAATTTGATATTTGGAGTGTGGGTCAAATGTGTTGATATGTATCAGAGGAAATTTGATAGTCGGTGTGGATCAGTGTTATGAGATAATACCCTTGAGAAAGTTATGCATCCAACTATTCTCCCTCCAGTTATGGGTAAATAGTAGGGCAGCCAGGGCTCATTAATTTTGGTTAGGCAACCAGTCTAGGAGAAGGAAAACTCTCAATTCAAATCTGTTAAACGCTGCTTAAAAATTTACCTCGTATTGTATACTGCTCAATGGTGGAGGGGTTGGTATATACATATACAGAAGAAAAAAACTTTCCCCAATTATTGCATATACATGCACACACACACACACACACACACACACATACATACATGTGTGCATGCACACACACGCATGCACACACACACACACACATATGCTCATGCGTGCACACACACACACACACACATGCACACGTTATTTGCTCTTCATTCATACGTATGCCAACAAGTGTGGGCATGTATGTATATATGTATATTCATAAACATTGATATATGATAATTTATTCGTTTATTTTTTTTCGTGCAAGATATTCATTTGAGAATTCTAATCAAGCAAGGTATTTCAGGTGAGTTGATCGAGAAACCTACAATCCGAGAGAACCGTTTTGCCTGGGAGTCGACACTGGAAAAGGTAAACAAATAATGAAAAGTTAAAAGCAAATGTCCGTGGGAAAATAAAAACTAGATAATTAATTGAACGACTCACACAAAAGATCTACATCATCAGCTGTTAAGAAAGTTTAACAAGTTATTTTTACAACTTTCTACAAATAAGAGAAAAAAATAAACAAAAGAAACACATTAACCCTTTTAAAACTCATATAAAATCCAAACACAACTACTTCACCCTGTGACCATCTTACTACAATGCAACAAAATGTTTCCTATAAGTCCAACATAAACAAAGGGGAACCACTCTTGACTGATAAATTATTTATTTATTTATTGATCTACTAGGAAAAAAGAAGACAGGGTTAGGATTAGGGTTTAGGCTTAGTTTAATGGGAAAATAAATGAATAAATAATTTATCAGTCAAGAGTGGTTCCCCTTTGTTTATGTTGGACTTATAGGAAATAACCTCAAAAATGTTTGTGAATTTACCTCCCTTATCTACTAAAGAATTTCTACTTCTTCACCTTGAGATCATCTTACTACAAAGTTTTTGCCTCTCATCCCACTTATGAGGGTAGGACACAAGAATATTTTTATGTGGGCCCACCCACAAGCCGAAGCTCATGGGTGGTAGGCACAAAAAATGCATTGATCCTGTTGTCATTCCCTGTCAATGGGGGTGCCTCAGGCACTGGGCAATAAACCCAGCCCTGCTCCTTTAAATCAATGGGGCAGGTATTGCCCACTGGGATCAACGCTGTTAATTTTACTTAGCCGCTTCAGAGGCCAAAGCACTCTGAAGCAGGCTAGGCAATTACTGACCATCAAATTCTACAATTCACCAAAATGTTTGTGGAATTACCTCCCTTGTCTACTAAAGAATTTCTACTCATAACCACTAGATGGCATTGCTAAAGTAGTTTAAAAGTAAAATTAATTTTTTTACTTTTAAACCTTTTTCCCTTGTTAGATCTAAAGACGTTCATAGTACGTATTCTACACTTATTATAAATAGAAATGGTGTTAATATATCTCCTTTTAGGACTCCAGGGACAATGTCAAAGAAATCTGTTTCCTCATCAGATAAATGAACCATTGCTTTAGTGTCTTTGTGGGACATCATTATAGCAGTAACAGTTTCTTTGGGGAGACCATATGCTAGTAGAATTTGCTCCATCTTTCTTCTATGTGTTTAGCTCAGTCAATAGAGCGTCTGACTAGAAACCACAAGATTCCGGATTTGATACTGGCTGTCGGCAACTCAATGTATGAGTAGCACAGGGATCTGTGCAGTAAAGTGAGGAGCTAATGGAAGGTGTGGCACTTCACCTCAGACACCAAAACAATCTCCTTGGTCTAGCGCTAGTGAAAAGGGGATACACTCCCTTGCTGTCTGGCTGATACCGACTTTAGGCCACCTGGACAACTTTACTTTTTAACTTATAGAATCAAATGCCTTGGAGAAATCTACAAACAAAAGCATTGCCTTGAGATTTTTTGGCTTGAACCCCTTCTAGAATTTAAATCCGAGAAGTAGGGGATTGGTTTCTTGGAAATCCGTTTTGATTTTTGCTTATCATTTTCTCTAATTCAGGTCAGATGTGTCTGAGATAAAGGGCATTATGAACCTTAGCAGCTATGGCAGTAATAGTTAGACCTTTATAGTTCTTAGCAATTCTGAGGTCACCTTACAAGGTCAAGAATGCCTTAAAAACATGACCTTGTCTTATCCTCCAGGGAGAGAGACATTTTCATCTCCTATGAACCCTGTGTTACATTGAACATGACACTACAATATAGTACACAGCATACAATGACCAAAACTTACTTGCATACACAGGAGATAATAATTCTACACAACAAACAAATTAACTCTTCTCAAATATGTAAGTCTCTCATCAACCTTAGAAATTTCACACAAACTTCAATAAGAAGAACATTTCTACATACACACCTCCTCCACTCTGACCCGGAGTGGTAGTATTTTTTAGGGTCCCATCTATGAGTTAGATAGAAAGAAATGAGTTCTGAAATAATGTGTTTAAAAAAAATTGATAAAATAATTTTCAATGTGTAAAACAATTTCCACTTCCATTTTTATATATACTTATAGTATTTGCTTTGTCATTATATGTCATCATTTGAAAGTTTTGATCTGTGGGGATTAAAAAAACAAAAATAAAAATAAAATTAAAATAAAATGAAATAAAAACAACTCCCATGGGGCTTTTCACCGGAAGAACCCTTTGCGCATGTTCAACAAAATGGACTGACTCCCTACCCCCAAAAGGATACCTTGGTCATTTGGATTTAGGCCGCAACTGAGGTAGTCACTTCCTGGCCAGGGGATATCCCCTTGCCATGGCCGACTATGACCCGGTCAATAAAGCCTAAGTCATAAAGCCACCTTCTGCCTTTCTCTCTTTCCTTTCTTGTTCTTTGAATGCCTTCTTTTCAGCACGCCCACTAAAAATTATGGGGGTTAAAAGCAAATGCGAGGAACACACACCAAAAATATTCGGATACCTACATTTAACCTTAAAACACCCAAAACCACTTATACCTCATAATTCATATACACCATAATATACTTAAACCCCAAAGATCTTAACTTTATAATGAAAACAAATAATAATTAATATACATTGATGATACAAAAATAAAATGAAATATTATTTATACTAGCAAATATATGCACCCTCCGGGTGCAAGTATTTAAGTTTTAATGTGATAAAATATTGTATTAAATTAGAAAGGCTAATAAAACTAAATAAGAATGCAGATAAAAAGATTTGAAACAGAGGCGGGTATAATAAAAAAATAGAACAACTGAAACTTACTCTTCCATCACTCTCGTCTTTCATTGTTATTTTTTTCTAATTTAAGTATTTAGTTAAAAGAGGAAGTAAAGAATCAAATGACAGTTATTTTTTCTTGTTAATGGATTTCATTTAAGATTCATTGAAGAGATTTTTGCTTATATTCATTAAAATAAAACCAAACAATCAGAAATCAATAATACCAAGCACATATTTATTAAAATCACATTTTTAATATCAATATGCAAATTAGCCTTCCCATTCACACTGTAAACCGCTATTTTTTGTATATATAAATACAATTGCATGTTATTTGTATGTAGATATGGACAACACTAATAAAAAGGTGAAGCAATTTTATTAATAATTGAGGTTTAAATATAAATAAAATCATGGTGAATGTGATGTAAATAACAAAGGGAATTGTGACTTGAGTAGTAATATAGTTTCGGTTACAGACAGAAAAACACACAATCTCCATTATAATAAGATTTTGAAATTGTTATATATTACTAGAATTTGGACCAACTATTACTTAAAGGGCCAGTTTAGCTCAGTCGGTAGAGTGTCGGACTAGGGACCACAACGTTTTGAGTTCAATATCGGCCCTTGCCAACTCAGCGTATGAGTAGCCCAGGGATCTGTGCAGTAAAGTGAGGAGCTGATGGTAGGTGTGGGACTCTTCCTCAGATGCCAAAAACAATCTCCTTGGTCTACCGCTAGTGAAAAGGAGATAGACTCCCTCGCTGTATGGACAATACCGACTTTAGGCGACCCTGACGACTTACTTTATTACATAATGCTACTCATGGTGTAAAGTCATAGAAAGACAAGGAAAATATTTCAATGTCTGAATGTTATGAATTTACAAGGATAAAGGACTTTTTAAAAAAATGCTGTAAACTTTTGAATTAACCTTGTATATGAATTGTACAGTGTAGATTATATCCGTCAAGTAGCTGGTTATTTGGGCGTATAATGTTGTAAAATAAAATGGAGTAATAGGCATTTATTGCCTTAGGCATGAGCCAACCTGGAATGCATGACAATCATTCAACAATTTTTTTATTGTCATTCACTCAGTACAATTTTTGCATTCCATTTTGCTTTACTTCTACATGCGACAAAAACATCAGATAGAAAAAGCAGTATTGAAATCATTTTAATACATTTTTATAGTAAAAATTATTTCCAATTATTTTCTATTGTGAAATCATTTCCAATGCATTCCCATAGTAAAATAATTTCCAATGAATTTCTATACTGAAATAATTTCCAATGATTTTCTATTGTAAAATCATTTCCAATGAATGCTTATGATAGAATCCTTTCCAATATATTCCCATAGTAAAATCATTCCCAATGCATTCCTATACTAAAATTATTTCCTATGCTTTCCTACAGTAAAATCATTTAAAAGTTTTTCTTCTGGAGTCTGTTCAATTAATAACAGTTTCATTCAGCAAACTGCCCTCCCAGCAACCGGGTTCCTCACTTTGTTCTTATTTTCCCAAAAACACAGTAGTCTGCTGAATTTCACCTCTTTCGCAGTCACTTACTTCGTTCCTGTTCCTGAGTGTCAGCGACCGTCCATTTTTATTATGGCTCGACTACCATTTATGCAAATTCAGTCTCGTCCCATCCGGGTCTCTTGTGTACAGCACAAGCGATTCTTTGCCACTTACATTGGGGGGGGGGGTCGGCCATGTCCATTACATTCCCATAATAAAATCATTTCCTATGCTTTCCTATACTAAAATAATTTCCAATACTTTTATGCTTTAACTCTTTCTTGTCTTATCTCTGACAGTCTGAATAATTGTGATAAAAGCAGACAGAAATTAAGATGAAAGACAAGTTAAAATTGCATAATTCTTTGTTTTATTATTTAATTCTTAGAATAAGGTTTGCAATGAATAGTAGAGCAGACTCATCTCTTTTACTTTGGTATCACAATTGGCCTAAGAGAAGGAAAACTCTAAATTTAAAACTTTTAAACTTTGCTTAAAAATTGACTTTGTGTTGCATCTTGCTCATGTGAAGGGATTGGGTAAATAACTTACCATTGATTTCATTTTTATCTATTTAATTAATTTCCATGTTACACAACAATATGCTACATTTGGTATCAATGTGGGAAGATGAAGAAGAGAAGTTCATAGGAAATGTTTTTACTTTTGAGGCATTCATTGATTTTTCTTATCTAAAATTTATAAAGTGATGATCAGAAAAAGTGATATAACAACTGCTTGTTCAATAATCATCATTACTAGCAATAAAAGTAAAAAAAGTAAAATCATTGGGGTGGGGGGCCTAGAGTCGGTATCAGCCATACAGCAAGGGAGTCTATCCCCTTTTTACTAGTGCTAGACAAGGAGATTGCTTTTCGTCTGAGGTGCGCACACCTACCGTCAGCTCCTCACTTTACTGCACAGATCCCTGTGCTACTCATATGCTGAGTTGGCGAGGCTGGTATCGAACCAGGAACCTTTTTGGTTCACAGCCGAACACTCTACCGACTGAGCTAAACCGGACCTAATACTAGCAATAATTCCTCATAATACATAACATTATTAAGTGGAGGAGGGTGAGCTCTCAAAGTAGTTTTCTTTCTCCTAGACTAGTTGCCTTCATGCGGCTATTTGCCTTTCACATAGCGCTAATACACTTGGGAAAGGTAGGAATTCAACTATTCTCACTCCAGCTATGGATAAATAGTAGAGCAGACTGGGTTCTTTAACCTTGGTTAGGAAACTGGTCTAGGAGAAGGAAAACTCTAAATTCAAATGAAAGGGACTCTCTTCTTGTTAATCAAAACCACTTTGAGAGTTCTCGCTCACCCTCCAATTATATATGATATTATGTGAAGAAAAAATGGAAGTGAATCCGACAGTATGTAATATTGTAAAAAATTGAAAAAACACAAATTTACAAATGAATAATGTTTATTGCACCTATGCTGCACTGTTTCGGTCTGTTTCGATAGGTTTGCGTGGTTTTAAAAATTTTAAGACACTGGCTTTTGTCAACAATTTTAAATAGATTTTTTCTTCCTCACATTTGAACATCGACAAAAAGAAGCCCAATATACCAAAAACAGAGGCTCACAGACTTTTTATTTTCAGTAATAATTTATTTTTCCTTATACCAATGAAAGCCCTGATGAAGGTCTATCAAAACAGACTGAAACACTGCAGTGTAGGTGCAATAAACATTATTCATTTATAAACTTGTGTTTTTTCAATTTTTTACAATATTACATATATTATATACACTAGGGGTACAAAGGTATTAGGCAATAAAACTGATCCTAAACCACCTGATGTGGGTATGTATTTGCCCTACCCTCCACCATGGGGAGCAGGATATGATACATGGTCAATTTCTAAGTGGAGCAGAGCTGGTTTGAATTCAGTTTTCTTTCTCCCAGATAGGTTGCTTCTACCAGAGATAAAGCACCTGGCTTGCCTGACTATTCACCAATAGTTGGGAGCAGAAAGATAGTTTCATGGATTTCCCAAATTAGCATGAAGCGAAATGTAATCAGCCTCATCAAGGATTTGAGGCACAAGCAAACAGCCGTGACCATTTCCTATGATGATAATCGTTACGCCACATGCCTCCACATGGGTAGGTACTACCTGACATTGAAGTTCTTTATCTATTTCATCTAGCAAATGTCAGATCAATGACAAGATAAGGAGTTTTATACAAAGATAAAACTTAACAGATGATAAAGTAATGTACCATGTAAAAGTAAAGAAGAAAAGATAATAACATTTTATATTGAAAAGTTGGTTGGATCAGTTGGAAAGCCACCCAGTCAGTGGGCTGACTTCTGATTTAGGTTGGAAAATTAAAATGGAAATTTTTTTGGTGGTACCCAATGACAGTTTAACTACAGTCTATGAATTAACATTTTGCGAATTGGGTTATGGTTTTAGGGGATTAAGGTTGTTTTTAATTACGTATTGCTTAAAAAAAATTAACAGCAAAAAACCCAAATTACTATACATTTAATGTTGAAAAATATTTTTTTAAACTAAGTTTAATTGAAATTATACATTGCAATACTAACACAAACAACTGTCTCAATAATAGATTCAATAATTAATTACAATGGTTAATTAAATGTATAGTAAATCAAAAGTCAGCCGTCAGTGTAACATAATTAAACAGTATAGAAAATTTAAATTGAAAAGAAAATGGTAATCACATTTCTGGTTGGTTTATTAATTTTAATGGCATATCAACCCGTCTGGGATTATGTCATAACTAATGGTTAGGAAGTAATATATGTTGTGTATTTATATGTATATATACATACATAGATGCGAGAGCTTGATATGGCCAGTCGATCGATCAGAGGGGCCTTCTCCGACCATCCATCTAGCTTAAATAAGAGCCAAAGTGGAGTGTTGCATGTCATGGACTACTAATCCACCAGGATTCATGAGTTGCCACCCACAGCCAACAGGTGGCCCCATTGAGGGTATTTTACCCCGCTGCAGAGGTGCAGTCAGTGTATTCTACTGCCTCAGCTGACAGGACACTAATGGTATTGGATAAGAATACATAAAACCATATAAAACCATATTTGGTTTGGTTTCGTTTCTTTTTTTAATGGCATATCAACCTTCATTGGTTATTTAATGCCAAATCCATCCCTGTAGAAGAACAGTAATAATATTATTTAACTCATAGATGGGAGATAAGAGGGTTCATACCTTTCCCAAGAGTATTAGTCCAAAAGTGAACATAATAACACAACTGGCATTTAAACTTGCTTACTACGATGTTGTTTGACAAGCAAGGACGAACTCCTAAGTGATGTCCCCCTGTGGAAACCAGAAGATGGGCACACCAGTTTGGGCCGCCCAGCATAGACCTACATTGACCAGCTCTGCACGGATACTGTATGCTGCATAGAGGACCTCCCGAGGGCAATGAATGATAGAGATGGTTGGCAAGATCTTATCATGGATATCCATGCTACTAGCGCAACATGATGATGATGATGATGATGATGATGATGTTGTGGAATAACATATGCTTCATCATTCTAGGTGGGTCAGAGAATCTTTTCAATACCCCCCCTCATATTGACTCACTGATTACCTCGGCCCCACCTTCCATTGTAAACCAGTTTTCCTATTGTACTTTGAGTACAGAAGAACGTTTTAAGAATAAAATAAAAGAATTTGTCATCTTTTCTGTAAACATTAGATGTGTGTAAAAGTTCACAGCACATTCTTTTTTAGAAACTAGAAAGTGAATACACAGAAAAACCATTTCCCCATAAAAAATGTGGGGGTGGGGGAGTATTTGTGGCATAATGGAGTTTCACATTGTAGAAACCGAATTCAAACTCCAGTTGTGCTATTATGTTCATTTTCAGACTAATATTCTTGGGAAAGGTATGAACTCCCTCATCCATCCAGCTATGTTTTTGATGATAATTTCCAGTTTTCTTTTTTTTAGGAAAACATCAAATGATAAATTATGTGTGGGGGATTAAAATAAAAATTAAAATAAATTTAAAAAACCCAAAAAAACAACAAACTCCCATGCGCCTTCAATGGAAGAACCCTCTGCATGTGCGACAAAAAGGACTGCTTTCCAACCCCCTAAAAGATCCCTCGGCCATTCAAGTTTAGGCCTTAACTGAGTGTTGTCGCTTCCTTGGCCAGGGAGATATCCCCTTGCCACGGACTCTAACCTGGTCAATAAAGCCATAAAAGTCATAAAACTACCTCCTGCCTTTGTCTATTTCCTTTTAATTCCTTGAATGCCTTCCTTTTCAGAGCAACCACCAAATGGGTAAAAAGCAAACACCCAAAGAACACGCAACCAGAATATCCAGCTACATTAACCTTAAAACACCCCAAACCTCTTGTTACCCATAGATGGCAATTCAATTTCTTTGCAATATCACAAACTGATACCTCACAAACATTGTATGTCACAATTTGATCTTTTTTCAAACTCACACAACTGCTAACTAGAGACTAGGTTGTGTCAGAGAATGCTGTGGGAACTCAAGTTCTTGGTAGGGTCACCCAAGGCGGACAGGTCTGGCACCAGTTGTATTAGGATCACAACCTGGCCAAAGGTGCTCTGGAGAAAATTCAAAGGCTGGAATCAATGACTTTTGGTGTACTTGCACTGCGTCTGTGGAAAATTTATAGCAAACAAGAGCATCTTCCTCTGACCAAAATATGCATTTGGGGGTTGAGTCCGTTAGTAAATTTCCTATTCCCTTGTTACTCCTTCCATGAATTCACACAGGTGAATTTGTTGGTTAGAGCCGGCTCAACTGACCCAGGGTAAATGCCATAACAGAAACAGGAACACCATAACAACCTCTTAGATGGTTTTAATATCCCAATATTCTTTGCTGATATTTAAATATTAACTACAAAACTACAAAAGACTAATTACAAATTAGGATATCAAATCAGTAAGTAAAAGTAAAGTCGTCGGGGAGGCCTAGAGTTGGTATCAGCCATACAGCGAGGGAGTCTATCCCCTTTTTACTAGTGCTAAATCGGCTCTTATATCAAATCAAGGAAAAGAAAATTCTAAGAAATTTCCTATTTTTAGAATTTCTGAGAATTTTCTTTTGAGTAAATAATGACTCTTTACTAAAACTAAGGGAATTTTGATTAACAGTAATCATGGGAAATAGGTGAGGGGGGGGCGTATAATAGATTTTAGGGAATTCATGAGGCCCTAGCACTGACCCTCTGTGTGTGTGTGTGTGTGTGTGTGTGTGTGTGTTGGTAAAATGAAAACATTTATAAAATAAAAATTTAACACTGTTTCTTTTCACATCCCAGATTTATTTTAGATTCCTTGTAAGAAATTCCTTTTGGTATTTACCATTCAGTTCTTTTGTGTGAAGAATTAGAGTAATTTAGGTACAAGTGCCTGGCCAAGTTAAGTGTTACTGAGTTGGGGTGATTGTAAAGTACTTTGATATTTCCGAGTTCTAAGAGCCACTTAGAAAAGTGTTCTTCCTCAAGCAAGGCTGATGGTGAAAAGAAAGAGGAAAAAAAACAAAAAACAAACAAAACAAAAAACCCAAACAAACAAAGGGAGTGCTTGACCCTTGACCAGAAATTTGGAGCCTATGGGTCTTATCTTTTTCTATATCAGCACAATTAAAAGTGTTCATGGTGTAATTGTTACCAACATAGGAAATGGACACGAGTTAAAATCCTGAGCCTGTTTGCATTTTATATTGTACTAATACCCTTAGGAAAGGTATGCATCCAACTATTCTTCCTCCAATTATGGGTAAATAGTCAGGTAGACTGGGAAATTAAACCTGTTAAATTCAAGCAGAATTTAACAGGTTTGAAGTCAGAGTTTTCCTTCTCCTAGATTGGTTGCCTGACCAAAGTTAAAATTTTGTGTCACATTCTACTTGTGTGGAGAGATTGGCACATATATAATCAAGGAAAATAATCACTTCCTATGTGTGTCTAAGCCATTGAGATTTCATTAAAATTTGTGGCAATAATAAAAAATGCTTCAGTTTTTTTCAGCTATCTGTTTTTTGTTTTTTTCTTTTTCCAATTATATAACTTGCATTATTTAGATTTTTCGGACTGTTGTCCTCATCTTTATCATTATATACACGATGTTTTGACTAATGTTCCCTCCGGCTTTCTTTAGGTGTTTCTTGTCAAACCTGGGAACCTTCTTCTTAAATTCAGGAGCCTTCATGTCGTAAGCAGGAGGCTTCATGGAACTTTGATCTATTATGTTAAGTGTGCCTCTATCACTTGATACATTTTAGTCAAGTTTTTTTGATAAAAGAAAAAAAACTTGAGTGAAATGTAAAAAAACTTCTTCAAAAAAAAAAAAAAGAAAGAAAAAGTTCAATAAAAATTAAAACAAAAAAGTCATATCCTACTTTGTTGGACTTTGATATTTTCAGCAAAAGAAATCATTCCAGATTTTAAATCACTACATAAATAAATTGAAATGCTGTTCTATTGGTGATAATTTTATTACAATTTGAAAAACTACTGTAAAAATTTGTATAGTGTTAATTCATAGCTAACACTGAACTCTCATAATGCATTAGGTTATCCAAAAGAGGGTAACCTAACACAGAATATTCGGTTTTGAAAAATACAAGTCAATTAATACAATATAACATCTAACTTGCTACATTGCTTAGAAAAAGCAGCAAAAAACATTGGCCTCTATGTGAACTCTGATAAAACAGAGTTCATAAGTTTCAAAAATAAAGGAAATATCTCCACACTCAACGGCAAGCCTCTTAAGCCAGTAGAACAATTCACGTACCTGGGTGGTAATATCTCCTTCACAGAGAGCGATGTTAATACACAGATAGCAAAGGCATGGTCGGCTACAAATAGATTATCAGTCATATGGAGGTCCGATCTCCCTGACAAGCTAAAGCGACAATTCTTCCAGGCTATGGTTGTGTCGGTGCTGCTATATGGCTGCACCACCTGGACCCTAACAAAGCGCCTTGAGAATAAGATAGATGGGAGCTGCACAAGAATGCTGCGCACAGTCTTGAACAAGTCATGGAAGCAGCACCCCACAAGGAAACCACTGTACGGTCATCTGCCCCCCATTTCACAAACTATCCGAGCGAGACGGACAAGACATGCAGGACACTGCTGGAGAAGCAAGGATGAACTCGTGAGCGACGTTCTTCTGTGGAAGCCAACACATGGACATACAAGTGTGGGGCGCCCAGCAAGGACGTACATTGACCAGCTATGTGAGGATGCTGGCTGCTGTGCAGAGGAGCTCCCAGGTGCAATGAATGATAGGGAAGGTTGGCGAAAGATTGTCATGGATACCCGTGCTGTATGCGCGACATGATGATGATGATATAATATACAAAGAGGGAAGCAAGTTCCTGTCCCAAACTACAAAAGAGTCACAAGGTGTTCAAGGAAGATGAAGAAGGGTTTAAAAAACAAAGGGGTGGAAACCACTTACTATTTTTCAGGAGGTCTGGGAACAAAAACAGACATTCATATACACCACTGCTGAGGAAGCAAAAAGATGTCTTTTGCTTCCAATGTTATTTGGTCAAAAAAAGTGATTCTAGGGTTCACCTTGTCTCATGACCAAAAATGAACATTTGAAATGGGGAAAGCCCCTCCTTCAATGTCAAAAGTAAAACAATTCTATTTTGTCGCCCAACATGTCTAAAACACCAAAGGCAGATAAATTTCTTATCTAATAAACAAATCAAATGCAAATTTATGAGGAGTGTTTTAGCTATGACATTACCAACATTGGACTCATTTCTATGGTTACTGACAGTTACTCCTTAACACCTATGAGTCACTTGTTTTTATCTTTCTTAACATTGTAAAACATGAATATTTAACTCTTTTCAAACTGAATTTATTTCTAAATTGTATAAGTTTTAAGGTAGATCAAATCTAAATTCAATTTGGATCCTATCGATTCAAGTTAACCCGTCTATACATGGGTGCTCCCTTTAAATAGATTATTTACCTCATCCTGTGATCAAATGGAATTGGTAACCCAAGTTCAAATCCTGAACTGAAATCCTGTCAAAATCCTGACTATGCAGATGATCTAGCACATCTCCTAAATACACATGCATAGGCCGAATCACTGCTCCATTGCCTAGAGAAGGCAGCAAAAGCATTGGCCTCTATGTGAACTCAAATAAAATGGACTTCATGTGTTTAAAGCAAGATGGAAGCATAAAAAATAGCTCATTTACCCCCCACTGGATCAAATGGAAACAATGATCCAAGTTCAATTCTTAGGTGAGGCTATAAACAGCCAAAATTTTGTGTAGATAACAATAAAGATGAGGACAATAGTCCAAATAATCCAAATAATTTACATACAGTTAAATGGTTTCAAATATTCTTATCTAACATTAATAATTCTATTTAATAATGATCACTACCAAACGGGGAGAGTCTCCATGGCGCAGTAACTAACATGCTGGACTACAAGATTGTAGTCAGTGAGTTCAAACTCCAGTTGTGCTATTACATTTACTTTTGAACTAATACCCTTGGGAAAGGTATGAACTCTCAAAACCCTTCAGCTATAGGTTAAATAATACCACAAGGATGGCTTTGGCATTAATTAACCCACAAAGGTTGATATGCAATTAAATAAAGACACCAAACCAAACCTAACCAAACTAAAACAATTATATGATTTAAAATAACTATTCTTATTTAATAATATTCATTTGTTTTCACCTAGTTATATGGTTTTACATATTTAATTAATTATTTTATCTAAATAGTAGGGCCGGGTTAGCTCAGTCAGTAGAGCGTTTGGCTAGAAACCACTGGTTGCTAGATCGATACCGGCCCTTGCCAACTCAGCGTATGAGTAGCATAGGGATCTGTGCAGTCAAGTAAGGAGCTGATGGTAGGTGTGCCGCTCCACCTCAGACACAAAAACAATCTCCTTGGTTTAGCTCTAGTGAAAAGGGGATAGAGTCCCTCGCTGATAGGCTGATACTGACTTTAGGTCACCCCGACGACTTTAACTTAATGAGTGAACTATAAGAATATTTGATATACTCACTGAATGATAGTTAACATATAGTAAGCGAATAAAGAGTTGTTGAATTATATTTAAAAGGCTTAACTTAGTCTGGCACATGGAGTACCCTTTCTTTGTCATTAATCTCAGGTCCACTCTGGACTAGAGTGGTTGAACCGGTTAGGATCACATTTATGAGTCAAATAGATCTGTTTAAAAATTATTCATATTAGATAAAGTGTATGAGTAGCACAGGATCTGTGAGTAAAGTAAGAGCTGATGGTAGGTGTGGCTCTCCACCTCAGATGCAAAAACAATCTCCTTGGTCTAGCGTAGTGAAAAGGGGATAGACTCCCTTACTGATTGGCTGATACCGACTTTAGGTCACCCCGACGACTTTACTATTCTTCTACAAGGATGGCTTTAGGATTAAATAACCCATGAAGGTTGATATTTCATTAAAGAAACCAAGAAACCACCAAATGCTGATTAGAGTCATACCAATGACAACTTTGTGGGGGGGGGTCTTGTGAGTGGGGGGTCTTGTGAGTGGGAGGGGGTCTTGTGAGAGGGGGGGTCTTGTGAGTGGAGGGGGGGGTCTTACTACTTTGCAGAGGAGGATACAGTTGGATTATTCTAAGCCCTATTGGCACGTCTTTCAAAAAGGAAAAGTAATTGCAGCAAATCTAAAATGGAGTGGGTTTTTTTTTTTCGTTGTTTTTTTTAAAATACTAATACAATTCACGTTCACACATAAACGTTTATAAAAAAAAATTTATTGAGGTTTAGCAGGTGTAGATCTGAAAGACATTGAGTCATAGAACGAACTAAAAAAAATCTTTGTCTTTCTTTTCACTTTTAGTTTTTAGTTCTTACAAACTTATAAGTATCACGAAGAAAGAAAGAAAAAAAAAAAACAATTACTTTGAAGTGTAAGTTCATTTCACACAATGCTCTATGCTCTCTTCATCTTGATTGTCCATTGACAGAACTGGTCGTATAGAGAAACAGGAAATTGAATTTTTTTCTAGCAGAGTTAATTGTTCTTTCATAAATCTCAAACTATGGCCTATTCTCTAAACATAATTATATCTTTGGACCATATTACCTTTAGGCACCCTTTTTGATCTCGATTAAGAAAGGACATGTTTTTCATTTACACCGTCAATATCCGGTTGTTTGTTAGGGGTTAGGGTTAGGGTTAGGGATAGGGGTTAGGGTTAGGGGTTAGTTTTATAATTTAAAAAAAAAAATCTAAAAGTCGTCTGTTAAAACAACCGGATATTGACGATGTAAATGAAAAACATGTCCTTTTTTAATCGAGATCAAAAAGGGGTGCCTAAAGGTCATATGGTCCGAATCTTCTCCCACGTGTATGCTCCGTTGCTCTCAACACATTTCTATAATTGTCCAACAGGTCAGCCTTTAGTGGCTTTTACTTTTCTTTGTCTGATTTGGTTTGTTTTGTTTTATGGCATATCAACCTCAGTGGGTCATTTAATGCTGATAAAGTTTTGAAATAAATCAAGTCTTAATGGATAATACAATTTTTTTTATTAACAAATTTTTCTATTTAACCCATAGATGGGACCCTAACAGGTACTACCACTCCGGGTCAGAGTGGACCAGGGAGCAATGGTGATGAATGGGGTGCTCCACATTCCCCAAACCTCCAAAACTGGAACCTCACCATCAGATAGAGTTTAACGTCATTCCCAGGACATGTAGACCCTCAGTCGCCGCCTTCTAGCACCCATATGATAAAAAGGGTGGGGCTTGCCATAAGGGCAATAGGGTTGGGGAAATCATATAGGTGCTAGGGCTTGACGTGACCAGCCGATTGATCGGAGGCGGCCTCTCTGACCGCCCGTCTAGCCCAAGATAGGGCCAAAGTGGAGTATTGCATGTCATGAACTGCTCATCCACCTGGGCTCTATCCTTAAGCATCACGAGTCGCCACCCACGGCCAACAGGTGGCCCCATTGGGAGAGTCTTACCCCTCTGCAGAGGTGCAGTCAGTGCATTCTAATACCCCACCGACAGGGCGGTTCTTTGTCTGAATTTGTTAGACAAAGTGTTACTACATTGTGTACGAGGGTATATTATACATACGGTATATATTATCTTATACACCTTTATTTTTTATACACCTTTATTTTCAAACTTTGTTGAGGTTTTTTCATCAATTTTTGAGACTTTTAGGTTTAAAAATAAAATTTACATTATTTTTAAACCAAAATGTGTTTTTTATGTAAATTTTTAAATTCCAGCCCAGAGCATAAGCGTTAGTTGAACTTCTCATGTCAAACGTTAAATTTCTCTTTATTCATTCAACAGAAAATGAACAAGACTAGTGCTTGTACAATGTCTTTTACAATTGTTTTTATTTTATTTTTAAAATTTGCATTTGAATTACATTTTATAAACACCATAGAGTTGAAACAGATAATTATTGGCACAAATTATACTATTGTTTTTCTTTATCTATACCTTATACTGTCAGATTTGATTCCATTTTATATATACTTTCATATTATCTTATATATATTCATGAATATGAATAAATATATTATAATACTAGACAAAACGTGACCCATTGGGTCACCCATTCAGCTCTGAGTAGATAATTGAGATTAGGGAAAAGGGAGTTAGGAAGTAAACATTGATTAACTCAGCTTTAGTATGATAATAATATATATATATATCAGGGAAAATGGGAATAAATCAGACGGTATGTAAATATATGAAATATGAAAAAACAAGGTATTCCGAGGATGATTTTATTATAGTTGGAAGTATCAGCCAACATTAAAACGTTTCAGTTGGAATATCAAGACTTTATCAGGGCATCATTAGTTAAAAATCACATATCAACGATGCCCTGATGATGGTTTAATATACAAACCGAAATGTTTTAATGTTGGCTGATACTTGTAAATATAATAAAGTGATCTTCTGAATATCTTATTTTTCTTATTATATATATATATATATATATATATATATATATACATAAGTAAATAAATAACAAAAGACTTAGAGATTTTGCATTATAGTCTATTTCAGGGAGCTTAGACAAAGTGTCTAATTCTCCCAACTCATCTGATGATATTTCTTTACTTATAAATTTGCTCTGTGACTCTAACAATAAGAGCACACATTGAGCTCTCAATCTGTGACAGGTTGTTTTAAAAAAAACTCCTATGTCGTAAGGAAGATTTCTTCTCTGGACTTTTGGATTATATATATATATATATATATATATATATATATAAGATAATCTACTGAGTCAGACGAACCTACTATTAGTTTCGCATAAAGCTCTTCAGGGCTAAAATCTGACTGTCAGATTTTAGCCCTGAAGAGCTTTATGCGAAACTAATAGTAGGTTCGTCTGACTCAGTAGATTATCTTTATTACTTGGCTCTACTTAGGTATCGAGCGCTTTTTACAAATTAGCTTCTCCTAGCGGTTATATGAATATATATATATATCTTATATACATATATATACATATAAATTGTTTTTCTTTTGGCCAAATACTATACCAATAGATTATTTTTTGTTGGTACGAATATCTTGGTCTTTTCTTTTTTTCAAAAATTTTTTCTTCCTGGTTGATGTTTGGTAGTATATTTTTACAAGCAAACTCTCTGACGGGTTTTTTCTCTCCGCAAGGATCTACCAACACGCTTGGTATATTAAATTATATATATATATATATATATATATATATATATATATATATATACATTATAGCATATCTCACAACTCCTGCTTGTTCTTACAAAGATTATAATGATGCATTCAGTTGTTAGTCAGTTTACTTAGTGACAATCTTATTGAAAAACAAGTTTCTTAAGGGTTCAATGAACATTTAATATAAAACCTCACCTGATTATTCATGACTGTTACGTTTTTTGGTTCTATAGAAATCTATCACACCCAGATTTGGGGACCGGTTTTTTATTTTTATTTTCCGTTTCATGACAACTACCCAAATTGACAAAGCATATTGAATTGTATTGAAAACTTTATCACAAAAGAAGATAATCTGATTGGCAAGGAATAGAGAAATGTAGAAGTGAAATGATGAATTCCTTTATTTTGATTTTGGACGATATCAATTCTAACGTATCAAACAATCAAAGAATTTTTAGGTTGTGTAACGGTTATTGTAAAAGGAAATAATCAAATTCAAATATTGGACAAGGCTGCTTGAATCTCACCTCTGGCAGATCTTGTTATTACGAGGAATATGAATCTTGCAAGCATTATCCTCAACTGCACATACCACAGTGCAGATTGTGACTCTGATTACTCCATGGTGGCCAGCAGGGAGCAAAAGATACCCAAAAAGATTCACCACACTAAGAAGAGGGGTCGATCGGACAAGGCTGCTTGTGTTTTATTTCATTCTGCAGCAGCATTTCCCAACCTTTTTTACCATTGCAGAACCCTTAAAATAAATTACATGTCTCAAGGGGTAATCTGAACATTAGCTACCTAAATGAGAGTAACCTCCCCTTGTTTTGTTTTTTTCACTTTGAGGAAGCCGTGTGTTTTGTTTTGTAAAACATGGATTTTTAAAAAAATCACCTGTGGGAGATTTTAAGCATATGCTGATGGGATGGTGAACATGTGGAGACTGTTTGAAAATATATTAAAGGTATTCCTATAAAGGTGTTAACATTTTTAAATTGATTTAAAAAAAAAAGATGTTAATATTTCTATGAAAGTACCTGTATATTAGAAACGTATAGGTATATCCAATTTGTTGAAAAACTTTTTTAACAAAACACATGGCTTTACAAAACAAAACACATGGCTTCCTCAAAGTGAAAAAACAAAAAAAACAAGGGGAGGTTACTCTCATTTAAGTAGCTAATGTTCAAGATTACCTCTCAAGGAACCCTTGCACAAAAACAAAATTATATACCATATCTTTCTCATTTTATTTCTCTTATGAAAAAGGACGTTTTTTGCTCAGTCTGTAGAGCATTTGGCTCAGAACAACAAGGTTCTGGTTTCAATACCAGTCCTCACCAACTCAGCATATGAGTAGCATGGCTTGGATCTGTACAGTAAAGTGGGGAGTTGATGGTAAGTGTGGCACTCCACCTCAGACGCAAAAACAATCTCCCTGGTCTAATGCTTGTGAAAAGGGGATAGACTCTATAGATGTCTGGCTGATACCGACAATAGGCCATTCTGCCTGCTTTACTTACTTTTACTTATATATTTTTGAATAACTGGTTTAAGGAAAAATGAATACTTCTTTTACCAAATTTTTCAGTAATGCTAAAAAAATTCTTATTGTTTGCCGTATAGACATCACTAAATTTATTCCCAATGATGTTATATTTTTTAATAACATAAAAGGTTAAATAGAATGATGTCTATATTACAATATTACAATAACCAAGAATATATTGTGCGTGTTTAGTAATATTACATGTATGAAATTAAATAAAAAATCAAAAGTACATTAGATTATCTCAATTGTTTTCGCGGAACCCTTAGAGACATTTTGCAGAACCTTAGGGTTCCAGGGAACCCCCATTAAGAAATGCTGCTCTAATGCCTTTAGGATACACATAAATCTATTTAATTATTGCCAGCTATGTATAAATAGCAGGGCAGATTTGGTTCTCTAGTCTTGGAAGTGTATCTTATCTATGTAGACAAAAAGGTTTGACATGCCATAAAAAAACCAAACAACCCTATCTCTAGAGAACCCAAATATATATATATATATATATATATATATATATATAAATTACACAGGCGCGTCTGCAGACTTTGCATCTTGCACCTATCCAGGAACACAGTGTGGCTATCCAAATGAGTATCCATTAAGAATGAATTTAATTCAAAACTTAGTCGGCATTAAATGACCCACTGAGGTTGATATGTCGTAAAACCAAACAAAAAATCCAAAGATATTAGTCCAAAAGTGAAGAAGAGTTCAACTTTAGGCCACCCCAGCAACTTTACTATCTATAGCAATTTTCAACTTTTTTTCACCAATTTTCATTGGAATGATCACCCCATCCTTGAAGTGAAAGTTCCCAGGAGAATTATTTACCGAGAGTAACCGATGACAGTTACCATTAATCCATGTATTTACCAGGAAAGTGATATACAACTGGTATACGTAGTAAATATCAAAATTCATGAGAAGTGAAAAGGTGTTTGTTTTTGCTTTACTTTGTAGCCACTTGTGGATTAAGGGATGGTCGGACGATATATTCAGGTGGAGAATAAAAGCAGTCTGTTCTCTGTCAATATCCTGATTTATTATATATGTGAGTTCGTGCATAGTCGTATATGCATGCACGAGTGCAGATGTTACTTTGAAATGAAAGCATTTAATCAGAATTGTTAAACTGAAGAGCAAATACTTATGGGAAAGAGGACATTCCAATAAGTGTTTTCAGCTGAAATCACATAAAAAATTTTTTAGTTTGGTTTCTTCATTTAATGGCACATCAACCTTTGTGGGTTATTTAATGCCAAGGCCATCCTTATAGAAGAACAGAAAATGGAAGCGCGTGGTGTAATGTTTAAAGTCATGGGAAATGGACTCGTCGCCCCGAGTTCAAATTCTGGATGTGGTAATTGCATTTCATTTAGCGCTAATACCCTTGGGAAAGGTATGAATCCTACTCTCCCTCCAGCTATGGATAAATAGTAGGGTAGATTGGGCAATTTAACCTGGGTTAGGCAACTGGTCTAGGAGAAAGAAAACTGAATTCAAACCTGTTGAACTCCGCTTAAGAAATTGACCTTGTGTCACATCCTGCTTGTGCAGAGGGGTTGGTAAATATATATATAGAAGAACAGATAAAAAAAAGTGAAGTGGCTAGACTGAACTATTGTCGGTATCAGCTAGACAGTGAGGAAGTCTATTTCCTTTTTCACTAGCACTAGACCAGGGAGATTGTTTTTGTGTTTGAGCTGGAGCAGCACTCCTACCATCAGCTCCCAACTTTACCACACCAAGCTTTGCAACTCATGCACTGAGTTGGCGAGGGCCAGTATTGGTTTGTTTCTTTGTTTAATGGCATATAAACTTTTGTGTTGTTATTTAATGCCAAGGTCATCCTTGTAGAACAACACTACATCAGCTCCCAACTTTAACCACACCAAGCTTTGCTACTCATGCGCTGAGTTAGTGAGGGCCAGTATTGAACATGGAACCCTCTACTGACTCAATAAACCATAGTAGTAAATTCAACCATAGCTAGGGGGATGAGGGGGTTCCTACCTTTCCCAGTAATCTTGAACTTTAAGTGACTAAATTCCTGCGATAAAATTGTACTTACACATTATTTGAAATGAACTTAATTGGGTAAAGAAGAAACAATTTCCTTGTAAAATTCCTACCATAAAATAACTGAACCTCATTTTATGTCCGTGTTTTTGCAATAAATGTTTTATTTTTCTTTGCACCCGTATTTTCTATACTAAATATATTTTCTTGATTCTTTATTCTTTCATTAAAGAAAAATGATATTTAGTATCATGAAATAACGGGTGCAAGAAAAATAAAACATTTATTGCAAAAAACACGACTAAAATGAGTGTTCAGTTTTTATGGAGGAATTACGAGGAATTGTTCTTTTTACCCTTAATGTTTAATTGGTCAGAATTTACGGTGACATATCAAAGTGTTCGAAACTAAGACCAAAGGCAATGGGATGATGTCCCTTGTTCTTTTATTGTGAAGAAAACCGGAAGTTAATGGTCTACCATATGATCACTGTAAAAAAAAAAAGTAACGTTTCGGGGAAGCCTAATGGTCGGTATCAGCCAGACAGCGGGGGAGTCTACTTTCCCTTTCACTAGCACTAGACCAAAGACTATCTTAGCGTCTGAGGTGAGGGCCACACCTACCAACAGCTTCTTACTCTTAACACACAGTCCTGTGCTACTCATACACTGAGTTGCGAGTGCCGGTATCAAACCAGGAATCTTGGTGATTCCTAGCCGAACGCTATACCGACTGTGCATTGTTTTAACATAAATATCATTAAAATGTGTTTTAAAACAATTAAGTTCATTTTCAAATAATGCGCAAGTACAATTTTATCGCTGAATTTAGTGCTTAAAGTTAAGATTACCTTTTCCGAGGGGATTAGTCAAAAATGAGCATAATAGCTAACTGGAGTTCAAACTTGCTTACTCAATGTTGCAGTTCAGCAGTTGCAACAACTCCTCATAAATTTTGTGTCAAAGACTGATGAAGGACATGCAATTCTTAAAATTTAGTAGATATATAGTTTGCTATATTTATAAATAAGGAGTGCTCAATATCATTGATAGAACATGTATATCTAAGTTTATCTAAGGGTAGCGAAGACATGAAGTTAATGGCACTTAGTAATTGTCAGTTTCTCGCCTGATTTTGAAACCAAGTGAATTATTTGTGGTCCTATTTTTCCTTATATACTCTTGTGTGGTGCATCATGGGAAGGATTGGTCGAGCTCTTGGGTCATGTAGGAAATCGTGAAACTGATACAACAGTAGACTAAAATACACTTCCCATCATGCCCAACAAACTAAACTAGCCTCCCACCCTTCCTAGGTGCTTAACCATCTTTTCCATGATGCACCACACAACAGTGATGTTTGGGGGCAAAAGTTTACACAAAATATATGAGAACATATTGAAAGAATTTTCAAGTTTTTTTTTATTAATTTTGAACTGGTTTAATGTTAAAAAATGTGTAATATTTTTGTGGAACTCAGAGTTTTGCCCTTTTTGGAAAAACAATCATCATAGATATTCTTAAGCTTAGTTTAATATGTACACACAACTAGTGTGGTTCAAACTAATGTCAGTGAGACAAAATTGTTAACTACTACCCAAACAAAGTGACTATTCATCCATATAAATATGTATGCTAATAGCAATAGCATAATCTTTACAGATCATTGCCGTCCCTCACAATCCTATAACCCCACCACCAGAACCTTTCCTCTCATGAGCTCTCAAATAACTGATCAAACCCACTGAAGATCCACAAAATTTGATGCAAATATGACATAGGAAGGACGTCCTTCCCATTGTATCAGATGATAAAATTTGATGCTTATGCACCACCATATGTTTCTTAAGACTAGAAGCTGACTTACAGACTTTGTTACAGATTGCACAAGACACATTGTTTGTTCCTGGAGTTTGCATGAATTGTCCCTGATGAGATTTCCTATGATTGACATATCCAGCCTTAGAATTCGACCACATGTCTGACATTTCCAACCCTCCATGTTCTCTCCAATATGACGGTGTATCCCTTTCGAAGTTGACATTTGAAGGTTTTTATGCTTAATTCTTTCACTCTCAAACTGGTACAGCCATCATCCGCATGAATTTCCAGTCAGTTCTCTTCAATGCGCTTTTCCCAGTTGTCAGGATTATTTTTAATTTTTTATGTATGCTAATACAAGGACACATACAACATACATACATAATGTTGTGTGTGTGTGTGTGTACTGAAATTAATATGAAAAAATATTTATCAAAATGAATAATAACGATTGTTTCTGTTTCCTTTTCTCTGTGACAAAACTCATTGTGTAAAGATAAAATATTCAGGTTTTTCTTAGCTTTTTCTGCTTTTATCCAATTTCCAATGGCAATTCCATGGCAAATCATCCAGAAAAAAGTAAATTGTCACCCACCCACCCACTTCAATTTTCCTGAATTTTGTACAGGTGTGGACAGTGTTACAGTTCCTTAAAATTTGAGCTTCCTTTCCAAAAATTGGTGGATTTATGTCGATTTTTAGCTCTCCAAATTTGGTGGGGTTGGCAAAAAAATGGCTACTTTTGTTATCTATTTTTGTCTGTAATATGGGTCCTAGAGCTTCCCTACCTTAAAAAGTAATTTAATAAAAGCAATTTGTACCAAGAAATCCAAAATGCTATCAAACGGTCTAAAATAGTCCCAATTTTAATTATTGATGATTTTTTATCTTTTCATAGCAAGATTTCAATATCCGATGTAGCACAGAATCTAAGACAACATTTTTTCTATATTTTTCACATAATTGGATGTTATTTGTACAAAGAAAGTTTGGTGTTAACAGAACCGAAGCTACAACATCAGTTTAAATTTTATGATCAAAAATCATAATAATTCAAAACTGGTTAATTTTTCAGACTTTTTTGGGTGAACTTTTGGATTGCCTTGGCAAAAATACTTTTATAACGCATTTTATGAGTAGGGAAGCTCTAGAACTCATTTTACAGACAAAGTAGATACAAAAGTCGTCATTTTTCGTGACTCTTCAAAATTTGACAGTTTGTTAATTATTTTTCTAATGTTACTGGCGCTGCTCAGGAATTGAAACCAGAATCCAGAGATAACTGTCACTAGAACTGTCCTTACCGCAACTAACCTTATCCACTAGGCCATGTGTCCAACAACTCCTACTCCACTCTGGTTAGCGGAATGAGAACAGGCATACCCCGTGGACTGAATAAGGGGTTAAAGTTCAAAGTTTCCATGATGGCTCTGACTATGACAAGAAAGTTCGAGTCCAAAAAGAGGTTCGCCCGTGAGTCGACAAAATACCTGAAGAAGGCGGAGGCATATCGTCCGAATGTTGTACAAATAACAATAAGATGGGGACAATAGTCGATAACCAGATAATACTGATAAATAGAAATTCTAACAAACAGTAAATGACAACAGAAACTTCTAATGCAACAAGAAACGATGATAAAGACTTCTATTTACAGACATCACAGACATCTGTAAAAATAGACTTTCAGTCTTCAATCAATGCTCTATTAATGATCTAGCGATAGAAATGTGTTGAACAAAAACCTCTAAAGAAACAACTGCACAAAAATAGTAAGTATTAAGATACACAATTGAATCAATTCCCTAACCTCTAGGCATCAAATACCCTAGACAGGTTATAAGTAAAATAAAGTTGACAGAGTAGTCTATGTTGGTCGAACTGGATACAAGGGGAGTCATCCCCTTTTGTTAGCCACTAGACTAGGTGCATTGCTTTTTCTCAGAGGTGAAGTGCCAACTACCGTACAGCTCCCCACTTTACACACAGATCAGATTAATAATCCAATCTGTGCATCATATGCTTAAGTTGGCAGGCGACGGCAGATTGAACCAGGAACTTAAGATTCTAGCGGCTGCTCTACTCACTGAGTAAGCCATTAATATCAATTAATCAATCATCAATTAATCATCAAAGTATATCTAGGGCAGGAGTAATCCACTTTGGGGGGTGAGACTAGCATACTTTAAATTCTCCATGATTTCATTTTTATTAAACTCAGTTATTAATAAAATTGTTTTATATTATTAATAACGTTGTTCCATGAAGGAGGAGAAAATAATAGTCTCCCTTCTGGACGTTCTGTTGAAAATGTTCTCGTCCTTGTGAAAGTATTTACGCGTAAGCCACCTTTTACTGGCC
>CM042146.1:120870625-120885284 GCA_023376005.1 Doryteuthis pealeii | reverse complement strand
AGAAATAAGATTCAGCAGATAAGCGACACAAAGATTAATCAGTATTTACAATTTTTGCATTTCATCATTGGATGTTCTCATTTTAAACAGAGGGTTTGTAAGATGATAACAGATGAAGAATTTAGGAACAAGCATATTTAATATAGTTATTTGAATCTGAACATTAGCTACATAAATGAGCAGTAACCCTCCTCTTGTTTCTTTCACTTTGAGAAGGCACTTATGTTTAGTTTGGCATTTTTCATTTTCACTGTAAATTACACTGAAAATACGACTTGTTTGAATCAATATCAACTGCATGTTTTAAAACAAAATATCTAAAATGTGTTCATTAATTGTGGCTTTGCAATTATTTGAAATGAACTTAATTGTAATTAAGGCTTTCCTCAAGGAAAAGAAACATGCCCCCCCCCACACACAAACTGGTTGATGTTATGGTAGGAGGTGTTGAGGTGTATGGCCAGAGTTTGTAGAAATGGACTCGTGCCAGGTTTCAAAATCCTAGACAAGACTGTCTACATTTCCATAGCATGGAAAGGTGTGATTACATCTGTTCTCCCTCCAGCTATGGGATAATAGCAGGGCCACTGTTCATTATCCTGTTTAAATTGTTAGCAAGAAAATAACATGTGTGTCAAACTTATGATAAATGAAATGTTGCTTTTGTTTTTTAATCTTGAAGAGGAAGGGGAGGGAGGGAGATTGAATGAGAGAGAGGGAGAGAGAGGAATGGAGAGAGATCATTTATTGTATGTAATATAGAAATGAAATAAGATTCTTTTTTTAGTTACAGGAATTTAAATATTATTCAGGTTTTACATAAGAAATAAAAGGTTTTAATTTAAATCAGAAAAATTTTTGAATGTAGAAAAAAAGAAATTAGTGTTAAATTAAAAATAAATATCATTTTTTTTTTCTTTAATAAACAGAACTAAGATAAAAGAATAAAAAGATATTCTTAATAATATGATTGTCAGAACCAGAAAGATTTTTTTCTTTTTCAGTCACTTAAAAGCTGTTTTTAACTATGGAAATACAATAGCGTTTGAACTGGGCTCCTTTTAAACCTCCCCCCATGTTTAGGCAACCAGGTCTAGGAGAAGGAAAACTCTGATTCAAACCTGTTAAAACTTCCCCCCTAAAAATATTGACTTGTGTCACTTCTGCTTGTGTGGAGGGTGGGGTAAATATGTACTTCTGAATTATGTTTTCAAAGCTAAAGATTAAGTAAATATCACGCTAGGACACATTATGTTATGGAACAGAATGTAAGCCTAACCTTATAGATAATTAATTACGTTCGTACCACTACCTTCACATCCATACATTACCTACACATTTACCACTTAAAACCCTTTTTCTGTTGTTTTTGTTGTTAACTGACTTGTTCCTGTGACCCATGTAATTGGGGTTGGACATGTTGGCTGTAACGCACACAAGATTCGTATGTGAACATTGCGTCCTTTGCAGCGCTTTGGATCAATTGAAAATATCTTCAACACGGCACACAAAGAAACTCTGAGTAAAGACGCATCTTCCAAATCTCTCTATTAGAGCTGAACATTTTTTTTACTCCTCTTATTTACGGTCTGTAAGAAATTTGAACCTTTTTCTTTGTATTATTTTGTAACTGTTTGTTTGTGTTGTCAATACATAATTTATCGTCTACATTCATTCCCATAGTCGTTCAGTTTTCTTTAATGTTACTGTTTTTTGTAGGACCGTGCTGGTTAAAACTATTGTCAAGTACCCAGTCTAACAGCATGAATAATTACTGTAGTGGGTTCAAATCCTTCACAGAATTGCCCACATACTTGTAGTCTTGTACTGTATATGAAGCTAAGTATATAAATGAACTAATCAAATGTGGATTACCGTGAGTTGCTCTGTTAAGGATTGACAATCATGAAACTTCATCTTTTCCTAAAAAGTATTCTCACTGCAATCGGTCCATCTTGTTGTACATTCTATTTCTGAAAATGAAAACAGAAGGAAATTCTCAATAAATCAATTTAGCAATGTACAACAACAAAGGGGGTCGAACGTTCAAAGTTTTGTGCTCTTTCCACCCATGTTGGTCTGATATTATATATGTGAGCACAGCATTAGGCTGGGCTGCTTCGAGGATTGTAGCGTACCTCACTATTCCTTGTCTGTTTTATTGTATCTTCTACAATAAACCCCTCTATCTTAAATCTGACGACGTGTTGAGTGGTCTTCCACCCGATTACAACTTGTCTTTATTGGATCCCTTTCTAAGGACCAACAAAAGACCCAGAAGTAAAAACAAGCAGGGGCCTGAGGCCTTAGAAATTTAACATACCGAACTAAAGACGGTTTAACTTAGATGGCGGTTAAAAGGATTGGCTGAATAACAGACTTTGCCCCCTTTTTTGCCTCGGCTGAAGGGAACAAACTGACCAGAAGGAAAAAACTTAGTGTTTTATGTCATTTGTAATTACCTTACATGACTTGCACCACTAAAAAGAAATGTTTTTCAACAACTTGTTGTACGTCAAAAAAGATAAAACCTCTTTTGAATATCTATTGTCTTTGTCCTTTCTCTCAGTAATATGGATTACCGTTAATAATTTCCCACACAATTTCAATTCCCCTGGTAATACTGGAGCCTGTCAGTTGGGGCTTATAGAAATACCAACTGCACTCTGCAAGGGTAAAATCCCTTCCCAAAGGTCACCCGTTAGGCTCGATAGGGAGTGGAGATCGAGGGCCCCTTTTGATCGTTGACTGGCACAGTCAATGGCTAGCAGGAATAAGATTGTCTTGGCTATTGCTCTTATGACCAAACCACTAGTAAGGGCAAAGAGGAGTGTGCATGTCATGGACAGCTCATCTCAGGATTCTGTCCTTTAAGCATCGCGGTGTCGACAAACTTACGGCCAACAGGTGGCCTAAATTAGAGGGGATTTTACCCCCTCTGTAGAGCTCGTTGTGTATTCTACTGCCCCATCAGCAGGCATTCTTTTGTTGGTATTTATAAAAAATAAACAGAATGAAAGACAATTGACAATGACTGAAACTTACTCTTTATCTTCAAGTGAATATTATATACTATATATTAATATATGTTATTGTACATTACAGGAGCAAACATTTCTATGCAGTCTATTCAATATAAGCACTGGAATTTCAGTAAAATTATTCTTTAAATTTAAGTCGCCTAGTGTAATGGTCAGCAACTCGTTGTATGCTCCATACTTGTGAATCTTGTGTCACATCTTACTCGTGGCGAACGTGTTTGGTAAATGAATACCCCTACCTGCAATTTTCAGGAATACAACTTAGTATTAATTTGAACATGCAAATAAATAATCTATGATTTTTCACCATTTAAATTGACTTAGATATTTTTAGCAGGGCGAGGGGGCTAAATATTTTACACTTTACTGATCGAAAAAATAGGGCTTACTTTTTAATGCCTTCAAACAATAAAAAAAAATATGACGATAAAACGCCTTCATCCGCTAAAAAAAAAAAAAAAAATTTTTTTCGTATATTTCATTTTCATTTCATTTTATTTTTTTCGACAATCAATTACAATAAAAAAAATCAAAACATTTTTTCGGATATTTTTATTTTATTAGGCAGGGAGGCCGGAGACGGAATTCTGCGATAGCGCACCGAAAATTCTTAGTGTTACTGTTGACTATAATAAAAAATGATATTTCTAAATTGGAAACAAAAATAATTATCGACATACGCACTAGTTAACTCAGACCAACTTCACGAAATACGATGTATTGTGATCATGACATGTTATTCAGTACGCACTTTTTGTTAAAATCCCTAAAAAGGAAGATATCAGCTTCCTATATAGCAAACATTCTGATAGAAGAGCCGAGTTGTTGGAAAATCTTTAAAGGCTGAATTCAGACGAAAACAAAAAATTCGATTTTTTGCACCCATCGATCAAAGTTTTTTTTTTGAACTGAGAATCGATCTCGAAAGATTAAAATAAATTAACTCGGAATTAAAGCTTAGCAGGTATTTCCATTAGTATTTTAATTTTAACTTTTAATGCGACAATACATTAAACAAACTTATCTTCCGATTTTAACATGTTGTTAACGACATGCAATGAATGAGGGTCTGAGAGTGAGAATATTTCCTTTCTTTCTTTTTAATTACATTTTTACTAAGTAGGAATTGTAATCCACAAAGAAGAACTTTTCAAACTTTTAATAAGTTATTACAAATTAACGCATGTAAAAGAAAAATAGAAATATGATACTCAACAAAACACCCTTAAATGTCCCTGGAGTTTCTGATAATCAAACCATTGTGCCCATATTATAAGAGAAAAATTTCTAAATTTATAGGACGGTGTTAGGTTAAATTGCGACTTCGAAAACGAGAACTACTCTTCTTTCTTTTTCATCTTTAGAAATTTTCCAAGAAATTTTGAAATTTGAAACTAACAAGGTATTTATTTCAAACTGAGTTGAAAAATATTTAGTCATTTGTTTATTTTACAGAATAAGCACGTCAATATAATTAAAGTTTGAAATTAATTTAACACACTATCATTATTTATTTTATATGAAATTTCAACAAGAGAAATATTTCATCCTTTCACGGTTTTTAGAGTTATCTCCCTTTAACAAATGCTAATGTGTGTAGAAAAAACTTTAGCATATTTAATATTAAACTCTAAGGATGGAACATGGAAAATTGAAGAGAATAAAATTGATCAGATTGAAGGATGATGGAATCGATATATAGGTAAAATGTTTTATTTACAAATGTTTACAAATGGCCTTTTGTTAGTTGGGTTACTCTAAAGAAAACTTATATTACTTCGAAATTACCCTAACAGTTTCCAAACGGGCTACATATTTTCAAAATATTATTTTAATCTCAGAAAAAACATTCCTTCTTTCGCAGGGGGCCTTTAAATTACCGCGGAAAAAACTCGTGTATTTCGTAAGTAAATAAGTTTCTTTAGAGTTACCAACTAACTAAAAGCCATTTGTAAACCATTTGTAAATAAAACATTTTACCTAAATTTCGATTCCATCATCCATTATCTGCATCATTTTATTCTCTTCATTTTCAGTGTTCAATCCTTTAGATTTAATATTTACTATGCTAAAGTTTTTTCTAACACATTCGCATTTTGTTAAAGGGAGATAACTCTAAAAACGGTGAAAGATGAATAATATTCTCTTGTTGAATTTGCAATATAAATAAATTAATGATAGTGTGTTAATTAATTTCAAACTTTAATTATATTGACGTTGCTTATCTGTAATAAACAAATAAAATATAAATATTTTTTCAACTCAGTTTGAAATAAATTACTTGTTAGTTTCAAATTCAAATTTCTTGGAAAATTTCTAAAGATGAAAAGAAGAAAGTAGTCTCGTTTTCGAAGTCGCAATTTTAACCTACACGTCTATATAAAGCTTTAGATTTTTCTCTATATAATATGGGGCACATGGTTTGATTATCAAAACTCAGGGAAATTTAAGGTGTTTGTGAGTATCTATATTCTATTTTTTCTTTATACAATTGCGTTAATTTTATAACTTATTTAAAAGTTTGAAAGTTCTTCTTTGGTGGAATTTACAATTCTAGCTTAGTAAATGTACATTAAAAGAAAAAAGGAAATTATTTCTCACTCTCAGACCCTCATTCATATGGCATTGTGTTTAACAAAACATGTTAAAATCGAGAAAATGTTTGTTTACTGTATTGTCGCAATTAAAAGTTAAAATTAAATACATAATGGTAATACCTCGCTAAAAGCTTCTAATTCCGAGTTAATTTTATTTTTATTTCTTTCGAGATCGATTCTCAGTCAAAAAAAAAACTTTGATCGATGGGGTGCAAAAAATCGAATTTTTGTTTTTCGTCTGAATTTCAGCCTTTAAGTAATTTTTCCAACCAATCGGGCCTTCTATGAAATGTTTGCTATATAGGAAGCTGATATCTTCCTTGTTTATAGGGATTTTACAAAAGTGCGTACTTGAATAACATGTCATACACAAATACATCGTATTTCGTGAAGTTGTCTGAGTTAACTAGTGCGTATGTCGAAATTTTTTTGTTTCCAATTTAGAAATCATTTTTTTATTATAGTCACAGTAACACTAAAGAATTTTCGGTGCTATTCGCAGAATTCCGTCCCGGCCTCCTGCCTAATAAAATAAAATACCGAAAAAAATGTTTTGATTTTTTATTTGTAATTGATTGTCGAAAAATAAAATGAAATGAAATGAAAATACCGAAAAAAATTTTTTTTTTTTTTAGCGGATTGAAGGCGTTTTTTATCGTCATATTTTTTTTTATTGGTTTGAAGGCATTAAAAGTAAGCCCTATTTTTTATCGACAAGTAAATGTAAATATTTAGCCCCCCTCCCCCTAAAATATCTAAAGTCAATTTAAATTGTGAAAAATTCATGATTTATTTATTTGCATTTCAATTAATACTAAGTTTGTATTCCTGAAAATTGCAAGGTAGGTAATTTCTATTTACCAAACACGTTCGCCACGAGTAAGATGTGACACAAGGTCACAAGTATGGAGCATACAACGAGTTTGCTGACCATTACACTACGGCGCCTTAAAATTTAAAGATATAATTTTACTGAAATTCCAGTGCTTATATTGAATAGACTGCATAAGAAATGTTTGCTCCTGTAATGTACAATACATATATTAATATATTATATAATATTCACTCTGAAGATAAGAGTAAGTTCAGTCATTGTCAATGTCTTTCTCTGTTATTTATTTATAATACCAACAAAAGAAGCCCTGCTGAATGGGGCAGTAGAATACACAGACTGTAGCTCTACGGAGGGGTAAATCCCCTCAATTAGGCCACCTGTTGGCCGTAGTGTCGACCCGCGATGCTTAAGGACAGAATCCTGATGATTGAGCTGTCCATGACATGCAACACTCCTTTTGCCTTACTTAGTGGTTTGTCATAAGAGCAATAGCCAAGACAATCTTATAGCTGCTAGCCATTGACGTGACCAGTCAATCGATCAAGGGGGCCTCCGATCTCCACTCCCCTATCGACCTAACGGGTGGCCCTATTGGGGAGGGATGTTTTACCCCTTTGCAGAGGTGCAGTTGGTATATTCTACAGCCCCAACTGACAGGGCTCCAGTATTATCCAGGATTTGAACTTGGTGGGAAATTATTAACGGTATCCCATATTTACTGAGAGAAAGGACAAAGACAATAGATATTCAAAGAGGTTTTATCGTACGTATCAAAAGTTGTTAAAAACATTTCTTTTAGTGGTTGCAAGTCATGTAAGGTAAGTTACAAATGACATAAAACACTAGTTTCTTCTTTGCTGGTCATTTGTTCCCTCAGCCGAGCAAAAAAGGGCAAGTCTGTTATTCAGCCATCCTTTTAAACCGCCATCTAGTTAAACGTCTTAGTTCGGTAATGTTAAAATTTCTAAGGCTCAGGCCCCTGCTTGTTTTTACTTCTGGGTTTACTTTTGTTGTGTCCTTAAAAGGGATCCAATCAAACAAGGTTGTAATCGGGTGGAAGAACCACTCAACACGTTCGTAGATTTAAGATAGAGGGTTTTATTGTAGAGAGATACAATAAAACAGACAAGGAATAGTGAGGTACGCTACTAATCCTCGAAGCCAGCCCAGCCTAATGCTGTGCTCACTATATATATAGTCAGACCACATGGGTGGGAGAGAGCACAAAAACTTTGACTTCGACACCCCTTTGTTGTTGTACATTGCTATATGTGATTTATTGAGAATTTCTTCTGTTTTCATTTCAGAAATAGAATGTACAACAAGATGGAACCGATTGCAGTGATGAAATTACTTTTAGGAAAAGATGAAGTTTCAATTGATTGTCATCTTACCAGAGCAACCATCAGGTAATCCACATTTGATTTAGTTTCATTTATCTACTTAGCTTCATATACAGTACAAGACTACAAGTATGGGGCATCTGGTGAGGATTGAACTCACTACAGTAATTATTCTATGCTGTTAGACTGGGTAACTTGACAGATAGTTTAACCAAGACGGTCTACAAAAACAGTAAACAATTAAAGAAAAAACTGAAGACTATGGAATGAATTAGAACGATAAATTTATGTATTGACGAACACAAACAAACAAGTTTACAAAATAATACAAAGGAAAAAGTTCAAATTTCTTAACAGACCGTAAATAAGAGGAGTAAAAAAATGTTCAGCTATAGAGAGATTGGAGATGCGTCTTTACTCAGAGTTTTCTGTGTGCCCGTTGTTGAAGATATTTTCAATTGATCCAAAGACGCTGCAAAGGGACGCAATGTTCACACGACTTGTGTGCGTGTACAGCCACATGTCCAACCCAATTACATGGGTCACAGGAACAAGTCAGTTAACAACAACAACAACAGAAAAAGGGTTTACAGTGTGTAAATGTGTAGGTATGTATGGATGTGAATGGTAGTGGTAGAACAGTAATAATTATCTATAAGGTTAGCTTACATCTGTTCCATAATAATGTGTCCTAGTGATATTTTACTAATCTTAGCTTTGTAAAACATAATGTCAGAAGTACATATTTACCCAACCCCTCCACACAAGCAGAATGTGACACAAGGTCAATATTTTAGGGGGGAGTTTAACAGGTTTGAATTCAGAGTTTTCCTTCTCCTAGACTGGTTGCCTAAACAAGGTTAAAGAGCCCAGTTCACGCTATTTATTTACCCATAGTTAAAAACAGCTTTTAAGTGAATGAAAAAGAAAAAAAATCTTTCTGGTTCTGACAATTCATATTATTAAGAATATCTTTTTATTACTTTTATCTTAGATTCTGTTTATTTAAAGAAAAAAAAAAATGAATATTTTATTTTTAATTTACACTAATTTTCTTTTGTTTCTACTTCATATTTTCTGATTTGATATTTAAACCTTTTATTTCTTAATGTAAAACCTGAATAATATTTAAATTTCCTGTAACTTAAAATAAAGAATTCTTATTTCATTTCTATATTACAACATTTATGAGTCTCTCTCTCATTCTCTCTCTCCCCCTCTCTCTCATTCAATCTCCCTCCCTCCCTCCTTCTCTCTCTCAGATTAAAAACAAAAGCAACAATTTTCATTTATCATAGTTTGACACTACATGTTATTTTTCTTGTCTTAAACAATTTAAACAAGGATAATGAACCTAGTGTGCCCTGCTATTTACCCATAGCTGGAGGGAGAACAGATGTATGCACACCTTTCCCATGCTATGGGAAATGTAGACAGTCTTGTCTAGGATTTGAACTCTGGTCTACGAGTCCATTTCCTACAACTCTGGCCATTACACCTCACACCTCTATCCATACATCCAACCAGTTGTGTGTGTGGGGGGGGGGCATTGTTTCTTTCACTTTGAGGAAGCCTTAATTACAATTAAGTTCATTTCAAATAATTGCAAGCACAATTAAGAACACATTTTATGATATTTTTGTTTTAAAACATGCAGTTGTATTGATTCAAACTAATTCGTATTTTCAGTGTAGATTTACAGTGAAATGAAAATTGCCAAACTAAACATAAGGCTTCCTCAAAGTGAAAGAAACAAGAGGAGGTTACTCTCATTTATGTAGCTAATGTTCAGATTTCCAAATAATCTATATTTTAATATGCTTGTTCCTAAATCTTCCATCTGTTATCATCTTACAACACCCTCTGTTTAAAAATGAGAACATCCAAGATGAAATGCAAAAATTGTAAATACTGATTATCTTGTGTCGCTTATCTGCTGAATTCTTATTTCTTATGAGTTGTAACCTCAGCTAAATAATGGACCATTCCATTTTTGTTATACAAAAAAGAATGGACATGCAACACATGTTATAATATAAGAAAGAGAGAAGGAGAAAGATAGAGAGAGGGGGTGAGAATGCGAAAACAATAATCCTAATCTGTTTCAATTGATGATGAAAAGAAGGAAAGAATGAAAAAAAGAGTGAAAGAGAGTTAAATCAAGATTATCATACATTTTACATATTGATCTAATTTGCAATAACTCTTAAGTAAACATATCAAACATTGTAATAATTAGATTATCATACTGTGGTATATCCACAGGTCTTGATAGTTCAGATATATTGTGTCATCCTGTTACCTTAATTAGATTCTTCTTTTCTTTTCTTTTCTTTTTAAGGGACTTTGATCTTTATAAACAAGGATATGAAGAAATGACATATGACAGTGACGGAGGTAGTTGCTGCTCATTTTCATTGGCTGATCCAGAAGACAAAGATAATGTCATTATTCCGGATTGTTCTGCTTCTCATGAAAGTGTGGATGCTACGCAGCCATGTGACAGTAACGATGAAGGATCAATGGAACAGAATGAAGATGCCAATCCAGAAGAATTGATGAAGCAATGGGGTTTGCCTACATCATTTGTAAGCGGCAACATTGTGACCAACATTGAAAATTCTACCAAGGTAAAAAAAAAAAAATTTTTTTTAAGATGTTTTAACACCTACACAAGGGGTATTGAAAAGTACTAAATTTAATCAAGAAGGGAATTTTTTTTTTTTTCTTTTTTAATGACTTTTTAGTGGATTTTCTTATGTACAGGTTTCGGGGCTGAAAGAGTGTGAAGTGCTAAGGATTTTAATGTTTGGTTTAAAGGTCTCTTGTTATTTTTGGTGCATGTTCACAGGTTTTCCTTTTAATATTTGGTGGTCGAGCTGAAAAGGAATTAAAGGAAGGAAAAGGAAGAGACAAAGACAAAATGTAGTTTTAGGATCCAGGTTTTATTCATGGGTCATAACTACCTCGTGGAGAGGAAATTTCTTCATCCAGTAATAGTGTCTGATCGCAGTTGAGACCTGAGTTCAAATAGCCGCGAGATTCTCTTTGATAGGAAGTGGGTCCTTTTTCCTGCACATGCTCAGAGGGCTCTTCCTGTCTGAGGGCTCATGGGAGATTGTTATTTTTTAATCCCCACAAGAGTTCTTTCTCCAACCAAGAAATCAGACTTTTTTTTCTTTTTTTTTGAAAGGGTTAAAGAAACTTTACAAAATTTTTGCCAAGTGTGTTAAATTGTAGAATGAATATATGAAATAGTATTTATGTTTCATGGTTCCTGGTTATTCTGTTAACTTCGTTAACACACACACACACACATATATATGCGACACATGTTTCTGATCTGTTGTCTTCTTCAGGCATTGAGTTATTATTTTGGCAGAATATGTCCATTATTTGATAGGTTGTGTGTGTTTCTGCAACTTTTCTATTATAATAGAAAAGTTGCAGAAACACACACAACCTATCAAATATCGGACATATTCTGCCAAAATAATAACTCAATGCCTGAAGAAGACAACAGATCAGAAACATGTGTCGCATATGTAAGATAAAAAGAATTTAAAAAATTTTTTCTGAGAACATAATACATTTTGCGGACCTTCTTCTTTTTTATAAAATATTAAATTTTCTCCCGTTGGAACCAGAAAAACATTTTTTATACATAAGAAAAGTGAGTTTGCAAAGTGAATTATATTTTTTTAAATAATAAATATGACTGGAGAATATAGAAAAGAAACATTAAAATATATATAAAAATGGTTGAGGGGTTGCCATAAGGGCAATAGGGTTGGGACAATCATATAGGTGCTAGGGCTTGATGTGACCAGCTGATTGATCAGGAGAGGCCTCTCCGACTGCCCGTCTAGCCTAAGTAAGGACCTAGGTGAAGTGTCATGGACTGCTCAGCCACCAAGGTTCCATCCTTAAGCATCACAGGTCACCATCCATGGCCAACAGGTGGCCCCATGGTTGTAGGTCAGGGGGATAGGCTGCACCACTACATTTAGGAAGGGGATAGTTCTTCAAAACCAAGAGCTGGAGTCCCTAAAGCAATCCAATACTGTTTTCAAGGTCTTTCTGATAACTGATGCCAACTTTTATTGGCCTTTATCTTTCCTTTGAACAACACTGGTGTTTTAGTGAGGGGAGACTTGCTGCATAGGCAACTCCTGGTATTCCATACAACCTTACCCAGGCTTCTGATTAATCAATGGGGTGAATGTTGATTGGTAAAAAAACAAAAGTTGAATTTTAACTTCTAATTTATACTATTTGATCATTAACTTTTTTCTTTTCTTTTTTTTTTGTGATAGAAAGACAAGAAAAAGAAAAAAAAGCCCAGAAAAAAGCAGAAGAAAAGGAAAAAGAAAAATGCCACTGCCAGCTGCGAAGATCCTGAGTCTGGAGATTTAAATAATCCAGTGGCAGACAATCAAGGAACCTCAGAAATTGAGCCGTCTTTGCTGGTACCAGAAATCCCTGCCGAGACATTTTCAGTTGTCAATCAGCAATTATCAGATGTAGACAGCGTGTGGCAAGACTATTGGCTGAAATATGGAGAGTATTTAGTATGGCAGGGATGGGTGACCAAATACCCTGACCAATTAGACTTGCAGAATTCTACATATGTTGTGCCACCAATTGCTGAAGTAGAAATTGAAACAGAAGACATGGGCGTGGATGAAGTAGAAGAAGGGGAAGATAACTCTTGTCAGAATACAAACCTTGAATCTGTAGATGATCATAAAGATAATCAGAGTGATTATAATTCTTGTCATGACTCATTTGGAGACATAGATTCAGAAATCTCACAAAAATCTCAGCTGGTCGATTCGGATATCAAATGTGAAAGTCCTGATCAGTGTGCATTGAATGATGATGGCTTAACAAAGATCAAAACCAATAATAAGCCTTTGGCTAATAATACTGACTGTGATAATATAGCGGAAGGTTCAAGTGTTCTTACAGACGTTTTAAATACTGACTCAAATCCCGGTGTTAGTAAGAATATGAGTTCCCTTGTTACTAAAGAAACTGAAAAACCACTTAATGGTTTTTATAACACAACAAGGCAGGAAGAAGATTTGTTAAGTCAATCATCTGACTGTACAGTTAAGTCTGAGCAAGTTGGCTTACTAACGACTGATTCAAATTCAGCCAATCAAGAACCTACTAGCAGGACTCATAGTATCTCAGCTCAAAGTGAGCCACAAGTCTCTGGATCAAATTCTGCTACCGATCAGCTAAATAAGCAAGGTCAAGAATCTGTGACCAATCCAAATGAGGAGGGAACAAGCCAAACTGATGGAAGCATCAGAAATCGGTCCAATCCACCATTATTGTGGACATTCCGAACTCAGGGGCGTTCATTTGATGATGCTGTTGAACGAACAATGAAAAGCGTTAGTGAACTGAGTCAAGAAGAGATGCTGGAAAATATCTCTGAGTCTTACGAGGACACGGGAAGTCCCGATGCCAACAATCGAGCTAATGAGAAAGCAGAGCTCGTCCAGATGATGCATTGTTATTCTTGCCCCCAGGAGAGCATCTCTGAAGTTGCTGACTTAGATGAGACACCAAACGAGAGCATCAGGAAGGAAGACGAAGAAGCTGTTGTGGAAGAAGATGAAGAAGAAAAAGTTCAAACATATGATGAAATCTGGAAGGATCTTTGGAATGAGCACTACCAAGAATGTTACTGGTTTTATTACAACCAGTTTCATGCCGCCTATGAACGACACATCCCATCTTCTCAAGTACCACGAGAAAATGATCAGGCAGATGAACAAGAAATGGACTGTGTAGTCGATAAAGAACCTTTGTATAATATCCAGCCGCAAAGCTTTGGCGATCACTGTTATAATGTCTCTGAGCCGCAGGAAAGGACTGAGGCCGATGCTGAGCAAGAACCGCAAGGTACTGACACTAAAATGCCTGAATCTTCTCCGATTGAAAGTATCACTAAAGAGATGACAACGATTAGTGTTGGTGAGGATGAGATAGAATTGTAAGGGAAGTAACTCTTCAGAGAATCACCCCAAGATGGAGGAGGACATAAAAGAAAAGGATCTTCAAATCAATCAACCCCATCTCAAAAGACATCATCATCATCATCGTCATCAGGTAAGAGGCAAATTTTATTATTCTAGTCAATCTTATGCTAAAAGCATATCGTTCCATCTTTTCAATCCCTATATCTTTATTTTTTTTCTTACCTACTTGGACAACTAATACAGTTAGGCTTGTACAAAAAACATTTGAAAGTAATGCCCCCCCCCCCTATTTTACCGGGATGAGTTTTAAAAAATTTGCAATATCTTATTATAATGGAGAATGTGTGTTTGACGGTCTGTAATTAAAACTATATTACTATTCAAGTACAAATCCTTCATTATTTACGTCACATTCTCCATGATTTTATTTTTATTTTTAAACCTAAATTATTAATAAAATTGTTTTACATTATTTATACTGTTGATCATATCTACATACTAATAACATGCAATTGTATTTTATATTACAACAAAATAGGGGTTTACAGTGTGAACAGAAAGGCTAATTTTGCATATTGATATTAAAAATTTGATTTGAATAAATATGTGCTTAGTATTATTGATTTCTAATTGTTTGGTTTTATCTTAATGAATATCAGCAAAAATCTCAGCGATAAATCTTAAAACTTAAATTACATTAAAACTTTTCTTTCTTCCTTTGGAAGTCCATCACAGACGACTATGACGTTTACTCTATATCTTCATTTGTGAACCCTATTGGTGCTCATTAGTCCAATTCTAGCTTGCAGATGCAGTCAACACATTGCTGGGGAAATTCCATCTACAT
>CM042146.1:120809634-120870425 GCA_023376005.1 Doryteuthis pealeii | reverse complement strand
AAACTCCAGTTGTGCTATTACATTTACTTTTGAACTAATACCCTTGGGAAAGGTATGAACTCTCAAAACCCTTCAGCTATAGGTTAAATAATACCACAAGAATGGCTTTGGCATTAATTGACCCACAAAGGTTGATATGCAATTAAATAAAGACACCAAACCAAACCTAACCAAACTAAAACAATTATATGATTTAAAATAACTATTCTTATTTAATAATATTCATTTGTTTTCACCTAGTTATATGGTTTTACATATTTAATTAATTATTTTATCTAAATAGTAGGGCCGGGTTAGCTCAGTCGGTAGAGCGTTTGGCTAGAAACCACTAGTTGCTAGATTGATACCGGCCCTTGCCAACTCAGCGTATGAGTAGCATAGGGATCTGTGCAGTCAAGTAAGGAGCTGATGGTAGGTATGCCGCTCCACCTCAGATGCCAAAACAATCTCCTGGGTCTAGCGCTAGTGAAAAGGGGATAGACTCCCTCGCTGATAGGCTGATACTGACTTTAGGTCACCCCGACGACTTTAACTTAATGAGTGAACTATAAGAATATTTTATATACTCACTGAATGATAGTTAACATATAGTAAGCGAATAAAGAGTTGTTGAATTATATTTAATAGGCTTAACTTAGTCTGGCACATGGAGTACCCTTTCTTTGTCATTACTCTCAGGTCCACTCTGGACTAGAGTGGTTGAACCGGTTAGGATCACATCTATGAGTCAAATAGATCTGTTTAAAAATTATTCATATTAGATAAAGTGTATGAGTAGCACAGGAATCTGTGCAGTAAAGTAAAGAGTTGATGGTAGGTGTGGCTCTCCACCTCAGATGCAAAAACAATCTCCTTGGTCTAGCGCTAGTGAAAAGGGGATAGACTCCCTTACTGATTGGCTGATACCGACTTTAGGTCACCCCGACGACTTTACTATTCTTCTACAAGGATGGCTTTAGGATTAAATAACCCATGAAGGTTGATATTTCATTAAAGAAACCAAGAAACACCAAATGCTGATTAGAGTCATACCAATGACAACCTTTGTGGGGGGGGGTCTTGTGAGTGGGGGGGTCTTGTGAGTGGGAGGGGGTCTTGTGAGAGGGGGGGTCTTGTGAGTGGGGGGGGTCTTACTACTTTGCAGAGGAGGATACAGTTGGATTATTCTAAGCCCTATTGGCACGTCTTTCAAAAAGGAAAAGTAATTGCAGCAAATCTAAAATGGAGTGGGTTTTTTTTTCGTTGTTTTTTTTTAAATACTAATACAATTCACGTTCACACATAAACGTTTATAAAAAAAAATTTATTGAGGTTTAGCAGGTGTAGATCTGAAAGACATTGAGTCATAGAACGAACTAAAAAAAATCTTTGTCTTTCTTTTCACTTTTAGTTTTTAGTTCTTACAAACTTATAAGTATCACGAAGAAAGAAAGAAAAAAAAGAAAAACAATTACTTTGAAGTGTAAGTTCATTTCACACAATGCTCTATGCTCTCTTCATCTTGATTGTCCATTGACAGAACTGGTCGTATAGAGAAACAGGAAATTGAATTTTTTTCTAGCAGAGTTAATTGTTCTTTCATAAATCTCAAACTATGGCCTATTCTCTAAACATAATTATATCTTCGGACCATATTACCTTTAGGCACCCCTTTTTGATCTCGATTAAGAAAGGACATGTTTTTCATTTACACCGTCAATATCCGGTTGTTTGTTAGGGGTTAGGGTTAGGGTTAGGGATAGGGGTTAGGGTTAGGGGTTAGTTTTATAATTAAAAAAAAAATCTAAAAGTCGTCTGTTAAAACAACCGGATATTGACGATGTAAATGAAAAACATGTCCTTTTTTAATCGAGATCAAAAAGGGGTGCCTAAAGGTCATATGGTCCGAATCTTCTCCCATGTGTATGCTCCGTTGCTCTCAACACATTTCTATAATTGTCCAACAGGTCAGCCTTTAGTGGCTTTTACTTTTCTTTGTCTGATTTGGTTTGTTTTGTTTTATGGCATATCAACCTCAGTGGGTCATTTAATGCGATAAAGTTTTGAAATAAATCAAGTCTTAATGGATAATACAATTTTTTTATTAACAAATTTTTCTATTTAACCCATAGATGGGACCCTAACAGGTACTACCACTCCGGTCAGAGTGGACCAGGGAGCAATGGTGATGAATGGGGTGCTCCACATTCCCCAAACCTCCAAAACTGGAACCTCACCATCAGATAGAGTTTAACGTCATTCCCAGGACATGTAGACCCTCAGTCGCCGCCTTCTAGCACCCATATGATAAAAAGGAGTGGGGCTTGCCATAAGGGCAATAGGGTTGGGGAAATCATATAGGTGCTAGGGCTTGACGTGACCAGCCGATTGATCGGAGGGGGCCTCTCCGACCACCCGTCTAGCCCAAGATAGGGCCAAAGTGGAGTATTGCATGTCATGAACTGCTCATCCACCTGGGCTCTATCCTTAAGCATCACGAGTCGCCACCCACGGCCAACAGGTGGCCCCATTGGGAGAGTCTTACCCCTCTGCAGAGGTGCAGTCGGTGCATTCTAATGCCCCATCGACAGGGCGGTTCTTTGTCTGAATTTGTTAGACAAAGTGTTACTACATTGTGTACGAGGGTATATTATACATATGGTATATATTATCTTATACACCTTTATTTTTTATACACCTTTATTTTCAAACTTTGTTGAGGTTTTTTCATCAATTTTTGAGACTTTTAGGTTTAAAAATAAAATTTACATTATTTTTAAACCAAAATGTGTTTTTTATGTAAATTTTTAATTTCCAGCCCAGAGCATAAGCGTTAGTTGAACTTCTCATCTCAAACGTTAAATTTCTCTTTATTCATTCAACAGAAAATGTGCTCTGAAGAAAACTAGTGCTTGTACAATGTTTTTTACAATTGTTTTTATTTTATTTTTAAAATGATTTTGTTTGAATTACATTTTATAAACACCATAGAGTTGAAACAGATAATTATTGGCACAAATTATACTATTGTTTTTCTTTATCTATACCTTATACTGTCAGATTTGATTCCATTTTATATATACTTTCATATTATATTATATATATTCATGAATATGAATAAATATATTGTAATACTAGACAAAACGTGACCCATTGGGTCACCCATTCAGCTCTGAGTAGATAATTGAGATTAGGGAAAAGGGAGTTAGGAAGTAAACATTGATTAACTCAGCTTTAGTATGATAATAATATATATATATATCAGGGAAAATGGGAATAAATCAGACGGTATGTAAATATATGAAATATGAAAAAACAAGGTATTCCGAGGATGATTTTATTATAGTTGGAAGTATCAGCCAACATTAAAACGTTTCAGTTTGAATATCAAGACTTTATCAGGGCATCATTAGTTAAAAATCACATATCAACAATGCCCTGATGATGGTTTAATATACAAACCGAAATGTTTTAATGTTGGCTGATACTTGTAAATATAATAAAGTGATCTTCTGAATATCTTATTTTCTTATATATATATATATATATATATATATATATATATATATATACATAAGTAAAGAAATAACAAAAGACTTAGAGATTTTGCATTATAGTCTATTTCAGGGAGCTTAGACAAAGTGTCTAATTCTCCCAACTCATCTGATGATATTTCTTTACTTATAAATTTGCTCTGTGACTCTAACAATAAGAGCACACATTGAGCTCTCAAACTGTGACAGGTTGTTTTAAAAAAAAACTCCTATGTCGTAAGGAAGATTTCTTCTCTGGACTTTTGGATTATATATATATATATATATATATATATATATAAAGATAATCTACTGAGTCAGACGAACCTACTATTAGTTTCGCATAAAGCTCTTCAGGGCTAAAATCTGACAGAGTCAGATTTTAGCCCTGAAGAGCTTTATGCGAAACTAATAGTAGGTTCGTCTGACTCAGTAGATTATCTTTATTACTTGGCTCTACTTAGGTATCGAGCGCTTTTTACAAATTAGCTTCTCCTAGCGGTTATATGAATATATATATATATCTTATATACATATATATACATATAAATTGTTTTTTCTTTTGGCCAAATACTATACCAATAGATTATTTTTTGTTGGTACGAATATCTTGGTCTTTTCTTTTTTTCAAAAATTTTTTCTTCCTGGTTGATGTTTGGTAGTATATTTTTACAAGCAAACTCTCTGCCGGGTTTTTTCTCTGCAAGGATCTACCAACACGCTTGGTATATTAAATTATATATATATATATATATATATATATATATATATATACATTATAGCATATCTCACAACTCCTGCTTGTTCTTACAAAGATTATAATGATGCATTCAGTTGTTAGTCAGTTTACTTAGTGACAATCTTATTGAAAAACAAGTTTCTTAAGGGTTCAATGAACACTTAATATAAAACCTCACCTGATTATTCATGACTGTTACGTTTTTTGGTTCTATAGAAATCTATCACACCCAGATTTGGGGACCGGTTTTTTATTTTTATTTTCCGTTTCATGACAACTACCCAAATTGACAAAGCATATTGAATTGTATTGAAAACTTTATCACAAAAGAAGATAATCTGATTGGCAAGGAATAGAGAAATGTAGAAGTGAAATGATGAATTCCTTTATTTTGATTTTGGACGATATCAATTCTAACGTATCAAACAATCAAAGAATTTTTAGGTTGTGTAACGGTTATTGAATCAAAGGAAATAATCAAATTCAAATATTGGACAAGGCTGCTTGAATCTCACCTCTGGCAGATCTTGTTATTACGAGGAATATGAATCTTGCAAGCATTATCCTCAACTGCACATACCACAGTGCAGATTGTGACTCTGATTACTCCATGGTGGCCAGCAGGGAGCAAAAGATACCCAAAAAGATTCACCACACTAAGAAGAGGGGTCGATCGGACAAGGCTGCTTGTGTTTTATTTCATTCTGCAGCAGCATTTCCCAACCTTTTTTACCATTGCAGAACCCTTAAAATAAATTACATGTCTCAAGGGGTAATCTGAACATTAGCTACCTAAATGAGAGTAACCTCCCCTTGTTTTGTTTTTTTCACTTTGAGGAAGCCGTGTGTTTTGTTTTGTAAAAACATGGATTTTTAAAAAAATCACCTGTGGGAGATTTTAAGCATATGTTGATGGGATGGTGAACATGTGGAGACTGTTTGAAAATATATTAAAGGTATTCCTATAAAGGTGTTAACATTTTTAAATTGATTTAAAAAAAAAAGATGTTAATATTTCTATGAAAGTACCTGTATATTAGAAACGTATAGGTATATCCAATTTGTTGAAAAACTTTTTTAACAAAACACATGGCTTTACAAAACAAAACACATGGCTTCCTCAAAGTGAAAAAACAAAAAAAACAAGGGGAGGTTACTCTCATTTAAGTAGCTAATGTTCAAGATTACCTCTCAAGGAACCCTTGCACAAAAAACAAAATTATATACCATATCTTTCTCATTTTATTTCTCTTATGAAAAAGGACGTTTTTTGCTCAGTCTGTAGAGCATTTGGCTCAGAACAACAAGGTTCTGGTTTCAATACCAGTCCTCACCAACTCAGCATATGAGTAGCATGGCTTGGATCTGTACAGTAAAGTGGGGAGTTGATGGTAAGTGTGGCACTCCACCTCAGACGCAAAAACAATCTCCCTGGTCTAATGCTTGTGAAAAGGGGATAGACTCTATAGATGTCTGGCTGATACCGACAATAGGCCATTCTGCCTGCTTTACTTACTTTTACTTATATATTTTTGAATAAGTGGTTTAAGGAAAAATGAATACTTCTTTTACCAAATTTTTCAGTAATGCTAAAAAAATTCTTATTGTTTGCCGTATAGACATCACTAAATTTATTCCCAATGATTGTTATATTTTTTAATAACATAAAAGGTTAAATAGAATGATGTCTATATTACAATATTACAATAACCAAGAATATATTGTGCGTGTTTAGTAATATTACGTGTATGAAATTAAATAAAAAATCAAAAGTACATTAGATTATCTCAATTGTTTTCGCGGAACCCTTAGAGACATTTTGCAGAACCTTAGGGTTCCAGGGAACCCCCATTAAGAAATGCTGCTCTAATGCCTTTAGGATACACATAAATCTATTTAATTAATGCCAGTTATGTATAAATAGCAGGGCAGATTTGGTTCTCTAGTCTTGGAAGTGTATCTTATCTATGTAGACAAAAAGGTTTGACATGCCATAAAACCAACCAAACAACCCTATCTCTAGAGAACCCAAATATATATATATATATATATATATATATATATATATAAAATTACACAGGCGCATCTGCAGACTTTGCATCTTGCACCTATCCAGGAACACAGTGTGGCTATCCAAATGAGTATCCATTAAGAATGAATTTAATTCAAAACTTAGTCGGCATTAAATGACCCACTGAGGTTGATATGCCGTAAAACCAAACAAAAAATCCAAAGATATTAGTCCAAAAGTGAAGAAGAGTTCAACTTTAGGCCACCCCAGCAACTTTACTATCTATAGCAATTTTCAACTTTTTTTCACCAATTTTCATTGGAATGATCACCCCATCCTTGAAGTGATAGTTCTCAGGAGAATTATTTACCGAGAGTAACCGATGACAGTTACCATTAATCCATGTATTTACCAGGAAAGTGATATACAACTGGTATACGTAGTAAATATCAAAATTCATGAGAAGTGAAAAGGTGTTTGTTTTTGCTTTACTTTGTAGCCACTTGTGGATTAAGGGATGGTTGGACGATATATTCAGGTGGAGAATAAAAGCAGTCTGTTCTCTGTCAATATCCTGATTTATTATATATGTGAGTTCGTGCATAGTCGTATATGCATGCACGAGTGCAGATGTTACTTTGAAATGAAAGCATTTAATCAGAATTGTTAAACTGAAGAGCAAATACTTATGGGAAAGAGGACATTCCAATAAGTGCTTTCAGCTGAAATCACATAAAATTTTTTAGTTTGATTTCTTCATTTAATGGCACATCAACCTTTGTGGGTTATTTAATGCCAAGGCCATCCTTATAGAAGAACAGAAAATGGAAGCGCGTAGTGTAATTGTTAAAGTCATGGGAAATGGACTCATCGCCCCGAGTTCAAATTCTGGATGTGGTAATTGCATTTCATTTAGCGCTAATACCCTTGGGAAAGGTATGAATCCTACTCTCCCTCCAGCTATGGATAAATAGTAGGGTAGATTGGGCAATTTAACCTGGGTTAGGCAACTGGTCTAGGAGAAAGAAAACTGAATTCAAACCTGTTGAACTCCGCTTAAGAAATTGACCTTGTGTCACATCCTGCTTGTGCAGGGGGGTTGGTAAATATATATATAGAAGAACAGATAAAAAAAAGTGAAGTGGCCAGAGTGAACTATTGTCGGTATCAGCTAGACAGTGAGGAAGTCTATTTCCTTTTCACTAGCACTAGACCAGGGAGATTGTTTTTGTGTTTCAGCTGGAGCAACACTCCTACCATCAGCTCCCAACTTTACCACACCAAGTTTTGCAACTCATGCACTGAGTTGGCGAGGGCCAGTATTGGTTTAGTTTCTTTGTTTAATGGCATATAAACTTTTGTGTTGTTATTTAATGCCAAGGTCATCCTTGTAGAACAACACCTACCATCAGCTCCCAACTTTACCACACCAAGCTTTGCTACTCATGCGCTGAGTTAGTGAGGGCCAATATTGAACATGGAACCCTCTACTGACTCAATTAAACTGTAGTAGTAAAATTCAACCCATAGCTAGGAGGGATGAGGGGGTTCATACCTTTCCCAGTAATCTTGAACTTTAAGTGAATAAATCCTGCGATAAAATTGTACTTACACATTATTTGAAATGAACTCAATTGGGTAAAGAAGAACAATTTCCTCGTAAATTCCTACCATAAAATAAACTGAACCGTCATTTTATGTCCGTGTTTTTGCAATAAATGTTTTATTTTTCTTGCACCCGTTATTTTACTATACTAAATATATTTTCTTGATTCTTTATTCTTTAACAAATAAAGAAAATATATTTAGTATCGTGAAATAACGGGTGCAAAAAAAATAAAACATTTATTGCAAAAACACGGACATAAAATGAGTGTTCAGTTTATTTTATGGTAGGAATTTACGAGGAAATTGTTCTTTTTTACCCTTAATTGTTAATGGTCAGAATTTAGTCACTTAAAGTTCAAAACTACCCAAAGGCAATGGGAGTGATGTCCCTTGCTTCTTTTATTGTGAAAGAAACCGGAAGTTAATGGTCTACCATTATTGAATCACTGTAAAAAAAAAAAAGTAACGTCGTCGGGGAAGCCTAATGTCGGTATCAGCCAGACACCGGGAGTCTATTTCCTTTCACTAGCACTAGACCAAGGAGACTATCTTAGCGTCTGAGGTGGAGGGCCACACCTACCAACAGCTTCTTACTTTAACACACAGATCCCTGTGCTACTCATACACTGAGTTGGCGAGTGCCGGTATTGAACCAGGAATCTTGTGATTCCTAGCTGAACGCTATACTGACTGTGCATGTTTTAACATGAAAATATCATAAAATGTGTTTTTAGTAACAATTAAGTTCATTTCAAATAATGCACAAGTACAATTTTATCGCAGGAATTTAGTCACTTAAAGTTCAAGATTACCCCTTTACCGAGGGGATTAGTCACAAAATGAGCATAATAGCTCAACTGGAGTTCAAACTCACTTACTACAATGTTGCAGTTCAGCACGTTAGCCACTACACTATGGGGATCTCCTCCATAAATTTTGTGTCAAAACTGAAAGGACATGCAGTTCACTAAAAATTTAGTAGATAATATAGTTTGCTATATTTATAAATAAGGAGTGCTCAATATCATTGATAGAACATGTATATCTAAGTTTATCTAAGGGTAGCGAAGACATGAAGTTAATGGCACTTAGTAATTGTCAGTTTCTTGCCTGATTTTGAAACCAAGTGAATTATTTGTGGTCCTATTTTTCCTTATATACTCTTGTGTGGTGCATCATGGGAAGGATGGTTGAGCTCTTGGGTCATGGTAGCAAATCGTGAAACTGATACAACAGTAGACTAAAATACACTTCCCCATCATGCCCAACAAACTAAACTAGCCCTCCCACCATGACCTAGGTGCTTAACCATCTTTTCCATGATGCACCACACAACAGTGATGTTTGGGGCAAAAGTTTACACAAAAATATATGAGAATATATTAAAGAATCTTCAAGTTTTTTTTATTAAATTTGAACTGGTTTAATGTTTAAAAATGTGTAATATTTATTGTGGATTACTCAGAGTTTTGCCCTTTTTGGAAAAACAATCATCATAGATATTCTTAAGCTTAGTTTAATATGTACACACAACTAGTGTGCTTCAATACTAATGATCAGTGAGACAAAATTGTTAACTACTACCCAACAACAAAGTGACTATTCATCCATACAAATATGTATGCTAATAGCAATAGCATAATCTTTATAGATCATTGCTGTCCCTCACAATCCTATAACCCCACCACCAGAACCTTTCCTCTCATGAGCTCTCAAATAACTGATCAAACCCACAGCACATCCACAAAGTTTGATGCAAATATGACATAGGAAGGACGTCCTTCCCATTGTATCAGATAGATCAGATGATAAAATGTTGATGCTTATGCATCACCATATGTCTCTTAAGATCAGAAGCTGACTTACAGACTTTGTTACAGATTGCACAAGATACATTGTTTGCTCCTGGAGTTTGCATGAATTGTCCCTGATGAGATTTCCTATGATTGACATATCCAGCCTAGAAAGCAGACTTCGACCACATGTCTGACATTTCCAACTCTCCACGTTCTCTCCAATATGACAGGTGTATCCCTTTCAAAGTTGACATTTGAGGTTTTTATGCTTAATTCTTTCACTCTCAAAACTGGTACAGCCATCATCCACATGAATTCTCCAGTCAGTTCTCTTCAATGCCAGCTTTTCCCAGTTGTCAGGATCTATTTTTATTTTTTATGTATGCTAATACAAGGACACAAAACATACATACACATAATGTGTGTGTGTGTGTGTGTGTGTAACTGAAATTAAGATGAAAGAAATATTTATCAAAAATGAATAATAAACGATTGTTTCTGTTTCCTTTTTCCTCTGGTGACAAAACTCATTGTGTAAAGATAAAATATTCAGGTTTTTCTTAGCTTTTTTCTGCTTTTATCCAATTTCCAATGGGCAATTCCATGGCAAATCATCCAGAAAAAAGTAAAATTGTCACCCACCCACTTCAATTTTCCTGAAATTTTGTACAGGTGTGGACAGTGTTACAGTTCCTTAAAATTTGAGCTTCCATTTCCAAAAATTGGTGGATTTATGTCGATTTTTAGCTCTCCAAATTTGGTGGGGTTGGCAAAAAATGGCTACTTTTTGTTATCTATTTTTGTCTGTAATATGGGTCCTAGAGCTTCCCTACTCCTAAAAAGTAATTTATTAAAGCATTTGTACCCAAGAAATCCAAAATGCTATCAAACGGTCTAAAGTCAACCAATTTTAAATTATTGATGATTTTTTATTTTTTCATAGCAAGATCAATATCCCGATGTAGCACAGAATCTAAGACAACATTTTTTTCTATTATTATTTCACATATATTGGATGTTATTTGTACCAAAAAGAAAGTTTGGTGTTTAACCAGAACCGAAGCTACAACATCAGTTAAAATTTTATGAATCAAAAATCATTAATAATTCAAAACTGGTTAATTTTCAGACTTTTTGGGTAAAACTTTTGGATTCTTTGGGCAAAAATACTTTTATAAACCAATTTTTAGAGTAGGGAAGCCTAGAACTTATTTTACAGACAAAAGTAGATTACAAAAAGTCGTCATTTTTTCGTGACCCTTCAAATTTGAAGTTGTGTTAATTATTTTTCTATGTTACTGGCGCTGCTCAGGATTGAAACCAGAATCCAGAGATAACTGTCACTTAGAACTGTCTTACCCAAACTACCTTATCCACTAGGCCATGTGTCCACAACTCCTACCCCAACTATGGTTAGCGGAATGAGAACAGGATACCCCCGTGGACTGAATAAAGGGTTAAGTTCAAAGTTCCATGATGGCTCCTGACTATGACAAGAAAGTTCCCGAGTCCAAAAAGAAGGTTCCCGAGTCCGACAAAAAATACCTGAAGAAGGCCGGAGGGCATATCGTCCGAAATGTTGTACAAATAACAATAAAGATGGGGACAATAGTCCGAATAACGCAGATAATACTGATAAATAGAAATTCTAAACAAAAGTAAAATGAAACAGAAACTTCTAAATGCAAACAAGAAACTGATGATAAAACAGACACTTCTATTTAGAGACATCTACAGACATCTGGTAAAAATAGACACATTTCAGTCTTCAAATAACAATCTCTATTAAATGATCTAGCGATAGAAATGTGTGCAAACAAAAAAACCTCTAAAGAAACAACTGCACAAAAATAGTAAGTATTAACATACAATGAATACAATTCCCTAACCTCTAGGCATCAAATAACCCTAGACAGGTTATAAGTAAAATAAAGTTGACAGAGTAGTCTATTGTTGGTATCAACTGGATAGCAAGGGAGTCTATCCCCTTTTTGTTAGCACTAGACTAGGGCAATTGCTTTTTTGCAGAGGTGAAGTGCCACACCTACCGTCAGCTCTCCCCACTTTACCACACAGATCAGATAATCCAATCTGTGCTACTCATATGCTAAGTTGGCAGGGACCAGCATTGAACCAGGAACCTTAAGATTCCTAGGCGGCTGCTCTACTCACTGAGCTAAGCCATTAAAATCAATCAATCAATCAATCAATCAATCAATAATCTAGGGCAGGAGTAATCCCACTTTTGGGGGGTTGAGAACTACTTTTAAAATTCTCCATGATTTCATTTTTATTTAAACCTCAGTTATTAATAAAATTGTTTTATATTATTAATACTGTTGTCCATGAAGGAGGAGAAAATAATAGTCTCCCCTTCCTGGACGTTCTTGTTGAAAAATGTTCCTCGTCCCTTGTGACAAGTATTTACCGTAAGCCCACCTTTACTGGCCTCTACTGAGTTGGGATTCGTTCGCCCCCAAATCCAGAAAAGTAAACTTAATTAAATGTTTAACATTTAGAGCTCTTATGATATGCTCTGACTGCAAGATAGGAGACGAACTCAAAACAATTAACAACATCTTTGCCGACAATGGGTATCCTGAGGATTTGACTACAAAGGGGATCAACCAAACTATTTCAAATTTTAACAGCAACACGGAGTTTGGTCCACCTAAATGTCCCGTATATTTACGATTGCCATGGATAGGATTTGTTGGTCAGACATTGGCAAACAAGATCAAATTAGCCATAACACGCTGGTTTAACACAGTTAAAGTCCGAACAATTTTTACCACCATACCTGCATTTTGCTCTGCTCAAAAAGACGTCCTGCCAATTTTTAAACAAAGTAACGTAATTTACAAATACCAATGCTGGTGTGCTGTCAGTTACATTGGTAGGACAATGCAGAGGTTGAGCGTCCGAATAAACCAACACGTCCTGAGGGGTATAAGAAGCCTCCCCCAAACCACATTCGGGCTTTCCCAGGCACATGATTCTGCCATCGGTGACCACTTTCTTGTACAAATAGTTGCAAAATAAACTACAACGATCAGCAATTTTCTGTTCTACACAAGGCGAGGACAAATCACCATCTCAATGTCCTTGAGGCAGTCTCCATTTTTTTTACTGCCCGTCCTTGTGTAAACAAAGACATCCGAAACACTCCCTGGTAATTTTTGCCGGGGATGTGATTGCTGAGGTGGGAATTACTTGAAGGTATTTACCAATAAATATATACATTTTTTCCTCCCCCCTATTTGCCTTCATATTACCCCACCATTTCGTATGATTGAATCTCTCTTTTACCCATTTAATTTACATTGTGACTTTTAAACGATCTACGGGTCGTTACTTTTGACAAAGCACCGGTCGAAAGGGCCCTTAAGTTTTCATTTTCTCTTTTCTCTTTTGAAATTTGCTGATCAATAAAAGTATGTCATTATTTTGAAAAATCCTTTATAAATTCAGCTGTACCAAAAATTTGTTTAATACTGTTGACCATAGCTACATACTAGGCAATGGGCAATAGACTCAGCCCTGCCCCTTTAAATCAAGGAGGCAGGTGTTTCCTGGGGGGATGGCCCCCTAGGATCAATGATTTGGCTTATAAAGCGGCCAAAGCCACTGGACCCCCCCCCCGGTCAAAACCAGGGTTGATACATTGACCATATGTACATGGTATTTACCTGTACCCCACTTGTACAGGTTAGGCACAAGGTCCTATTAATGTGAACCACCCAAAAACCGAAGCTCATGGGTGGCGGGTGAAAAATTGCGTCGATCCCATTGGCATCCCCCTCAAGAGGGGTGCTTCAGGCACTGGGCAATAAACCCAGCCCTGCCCCTTTAAATCAAGGGGGCAGGTGTTGCCTGGGGGTATAGCCTCCTGGGATCAATACCATTAATTATAACAAACCCCATCCAAGGGCGGGTTTGCATACTAATAACATGCAATTGTATTTATATATACAAAAAAATAATTTACAGTGTAAACGGGAAGGTTAACTTGCATATTGATATTACAGAATTGATATTAATAAATTTTTGCTTAGTATTATTGATTTCTAATTGTTTGCTTTTATCTTAATGAATATGAGCAAAAAAAGAAAAAAAAGATCAACCTGTATTAAAAATGTTAGATATATTTATATGGGCAGAAAATATGGAAATGATTTCAACAGTATGTAGAAAATTAGAATAAAAAAGGATTAAAAAAGATAAATCAATTTTAGATGGTGAAGTTGATGTTAAAACGTTTTATTTTTTAAACCATCATCAGGACATTAGGATGAATAAAATGTTGTCTAAAAAAATGATGGAAATCTTTTCATAATAAAACAAGAGATGAGAAAGTATTAGAGAAAGTATTTTCTGCATATATTTATCTATACAATGTATATGTACTGAGTCAACTTTATATATACAATATATGTTAACTTATCTTGCATCACTGCATGATCTCTTATGGACTAATACACTTGAATACAATTCAACTGAATATATTTATCGTCACTACCAAAGGGAGAACAGTTCATAACATCTAAAAAAAACAACATTTAGTTGCAATTTTAAAAAAATATATCTTAGTTTCTTTTTTAAGCGTTCTGTATTGAATTCATTTTATTTCTCATTAGACACAAATTTCTTTTTTTTTTTAAATCTTCTTCTCTGTTGGGTTTAAGTTAATTGTAGAAAAAACATTAACTGAACCATATGATGTTTTTCATTTTTAATTTAAAATCTAGCTGTTCACTGTCTTAAAATGATGTATCACACCATCTGCAGTTTATATTATCAACTTTTTTTGTTTATTTTTTCTTTTAAATCTTGTACTCAACAGAACATGATTGATTTAACAGGAAGAATCTATGAAAAGAACTTTTAGATTTGGTTAATGAGCTACTTTTAAAATGACTAAATCAAAATAATCTAAATGTCTTAAAAACTGATAGATATATTTATATATCTATATATCATTTCCAACAATTTTCAGGGGAAAAAAATTACATCATGCAGTTTAAATGGGAATGCCAACATTATTTTTAAATTACGTCTTTTTCACATATTTGAATATCAACAAAAGCCGCCACATACCAAAAGCAGAGGCATGCATACTTTTGTTCACTAAGTTCTATTTCTATTTCTTTAAACAAACAAAGGTCCTGATGAAGGTTTGTTAAACAAACCAAAACTCTGCTGTGTTGGCTTATCAAACATCACCTGTCAATGAAACTTGGGTTTTTTCATTTTTTATAAAATTACATATATCTATTTATATACAGAGTATACTTTATATATATATACTGTGGGGATTAAATAAAACTAAAATAGAATTAAAATTTAAAAAAACTAACAAACTCCCATGGGCCTTCACAGGAAGAACCCTCCCCGCATGTGCAACAAAAAGGACTGACTCCCTACCCCACCCCAAAAGAATATCTTGGCCATTCTAAATTTAGGCCGTAACTGGATCTAGTCACTCCTACTGGTCAGGGAGATATTCCCTTGCCACATGCGACTATGACTAGAAATAAAGCTAAATCACAAAACCACCTTCTGTCTCTGCCCCTTTCTTTTTCATTCCTTAAATTCTTTCCTTTTCAGCGTGACCACCAAATAAGATGGAGTTAAAGCAAAAAACCATAAGAAGACGCAACTAGAATATCCAGCTACATTTAAACCTTAAAACACACAAAACCTTTTCCTACCCCATAATACAATACATGTTCACATACCTTGCATCACTATATGAACCTTTATGCCATAATAGAATACATATTCACTACCTTAATCTGATGAATTTTGCACTGAATGGAGTCATTTAGGATTTCATAGTCTGGACAGTAACTACTGGTAGTTAGCCTCAAGAAAATTGTATTTTTGACTAAATATTTTTATTTAATCATGTCCTATAGCAGTAGTGTCTACATTTTTTTACCTTACAAACTATTTTTAAAAGGACCAGGTAAAAATAATCCACATGTATTAAAAAACTGCTAAATATATTTATTCATAAAGGAGGCACATGGTCTAATGGTTAGAGTCATGGGAAATGGATTTGTTAACCCGAGTTCAATTCCTGAATGAAGCTGTTGGCTTTTCACATGGCGCTAATACTCTTGGGAAAGGTATGAATCCAATTCTCCCTCCAGCTATGAGTAAATAGCAAGGCAGACTGGGCTCTTTAACCATGTCTAGGTAACCAGTCTAGGAGAAGGAAAACTCTGAATTCAAACCTGTTAAACTCTGCTTAAAATGACCTTGTGCCGCATCCTGCTTGTGTGGAGGGGTTGGTAAATATATATATTTATTCATAAGTATATTTATTTCCATAGACGATTGATGAAAAAGTAATTTATGAAGGTACATCTGTATGTCCATCGCTCAATAACAGTGGGGAACACAATTTTTGTTGAGTTGTATCTGACACTTGTTTTTGACTATTTTTTTACTTATAGAGAGACTGTGGAACTGGTGAAGTTATTTTCTGCCCCTGCCCCTATTTGTTTCATGTAGGAGATCTAAGACACTGTAGAGTCCAGCTAAATGAAAGTGGAAATAAATTTCAGGATCAAGTCACCAATAGGCACCCCAGCTGTGAGCATTTTTCAAACAAACAGAATTTTGCTTTTCACTGCTAACTTCTGGTTGTTAGTAAACAAAATCAGCAGACGATTTTATACTAAAATAGTTTTTGATTTTAATAAAAAAAAATAGCATATGTGAAAATATTAATTTTTCACTAAAGATAAAATAATATTATTCTTTTTTTTTATTATAAAACTTTTTATGAAAGACGTTTTTATATTAAAATAGTTTTTATTTAATTAGAATAGGAATCCAATTGAGAATATTCATCAACTTCTGATTAATAAGAAAAACTTTGGATTTATTAAAGTAATACCTAAGTGTTAGAGATCTCAATTGGATTTCTCAATTGGATTGGTAATATGATCCGAATTTCATCTTTACATCGTGAAAATGAATAGATGGGGGATCAGGATCATCTCCGACAGGTAAAAGTGTTTGCTATTCATGTTCACTCTTGTGTGTCCCTGTATAGGTGTCCACAGGAGAATGTCACTTATGAGTTCGTCCTTACTTCTCCAGCAGTGTCCCAATGAAAATCTGATCTCTCTGATAAGATAAAACAAAAATTCTTTCAAGCAATAGATGTGTCAGTACTACTGTATGGCTGTTCCACTTGGACTTAGTGAAATGATTGGGAAAAAAAGACTAGATGGGAACTATCCAAGGATGTTGCATGCTGTCTGGAACAAATCCTGGAAGCTGCACAACATAAGAAAGCAGCTGTACGGCCACTTACCTCCTATCACACAAACCATTCAAGTAAAATGGACAAGACATGCTGGACACTGCTGGAAATCTATAATACCATAAATGTTAAATGTAAATGGGAGGGAGTCTACTACACATTCAAGTATGTATTGATCATTGACAAAAACGATTGTTTGCATCGCATGATGTGATTGTGAAGAATGCTTATTTCTTTAATTTGTCTGCTGCTCTCAACTAGGGCTTATTTTAAGGGGAGAGCTTATATTAAAATAATTCTGAAGAATCATGCTAGGTCTTATTTCATGTCCAGCATGTCTTGTCCATCTTACTCGGATGGTTTGTGAGATACAGGGCAGGTGGCTGTACAGCTGCTTCCTTGTCGGGTGTTGTTTCCACGACTTATTCAAGACCGCACGCAGCATTCTTGTGCAGCTCCCATCTAGCTTATTCTCAGGCACCTCTCAGGGGTCCAAGTGGTGCAGCCATACAGTAGCTCTAACACAGCTTGGAAGGATTGTCGTTTTAATTTGTCAATGAGATCGGACTTCCATATTACTTTTTCATCATTAGATTATGGATATACCTATAGTATAAGAGTATAGGGCACTTAGTGAGAATATACTTCACTATCAATGCTTGTCTAGCTTGCCAACCATTACAACATTCCAGAGGCCCAAACAATGTACCTATAGTTGTCAGTTAATAATTTAGCCAAGTTTGGTATAAGGCCAGTAGTATGGCGCACCTGGTGAGAATTGAATTCATTATCAATGCTTGCATGAATTGCTAAGTATTGTATACTGGATATTATTAGTGGATTTGCCATGAGTGATGACCAATAGGGATGAGTGGCGAGAGAGAGTCATGGGAATCCATGCTGTCAGTATGATGATGATGATGATGATGATCCAGGAGCTCAATCATGTATCTATAGTTGTTATTGGCAGAAGTATGGGGCACCCAGTGAGAATCTAATTTTCAATAAATGCTTGCCTGGATTGCTGGTTTAGCTCAATCAGTAAAGTATCTACCTCAGAACCACAAGGTTCCAGGTTCGATACTGGCCCTTGCCAACTCAGCACATGAGTAACACAACTTAAATCTGTGCATTAAAGTGTGGAGCTGATGATAAATGTGGCACTCCATCTCAGACACAAAACAATCTCCCTGGTCTAGCACTAGTGAAAAGTGGATAGACTCCCTCACTGTCCAGCTGATACCGACAATAAGCCACTCTGCCTACTTTACTTACTTACTTATACCACTTCAAGAATCCAAATATGATGTACCTATAGTTGTCATTTACTAAGTTCAGCTTAGTTTGGTATAAGGTCATGGGGAACCTACTGAGAATTACCTAGCAATGCTTACCTGAATTGTTAACTATGATACCACCAGAGTCCAAATAATGTACCTAGAGTCAATATATCTTTAGTAAGTAAGGTAAGTATAAAACTAAGTACAAACACATTTTATTATTAAAAACAGGAAAATAAATTAAAAATTTTTTTAAATCTTTCTTTTTCATGTGGAGATATATATCAAATTTCTGCACTAAAAGTGTTGTTTCGTTTCTTTGTTGTAGTAGTAGCAGTAATTCTTCGAGCGTAATCGTAGCTCTAGGTCTCAGCTTCTCGTAACTAATTCTCTTCAGTCCTCTAAACTGTCTCTATATAACTCCTGCTGTAATACACATATGTAAATGAGATAACACGCCATTGGCTATCTCACTACAGTAACTAAGTTGCTAGGTTGAATTAACAAACTGTTGCAACTTAAGTATCAGAGTTAACAGAAAAATAAGAAGAAGAAATTCGATAAGTATTAAGAATAGGGGAAAAGGTTTACTAAGAAAAGATACAACATGAACAGTTAGCAATTGAAAGGTTAAATTAACAAGTCCTGTGAAATCTCATTGTTTCTCTCTTCTGAGGTTTCATTAGACATTATTTAAAAGAAAAAAAAAACAGAAAATTCCTTTCTCATTATTTAGATACTCTATGACAAAAAGCTAATAATACTTCTTATGTCAATTTTTTATTGAAGAAAATGTAACCTTGTTTGTTATATGCATAGCAAAACAGTAGAATAGAAGAAAAGAAGGAAGAATACTTGAAGGTTAATAACCAAAAATGTTAATACTTATTTGAATAAAAAAAACAAATGTACCAAAAGAAAGAGGTTACTGTTGCCTTTACATATATATATGCACGAATGGGCATGTTGGTAAATGTGCAGATATATATATATGAGGACATATGTATATTACATGATGCAGCATTATCTATGAATATCAAAATAAAACACAAAGCAAAACATTTACATATATAAAGGGTTCATTATATATATATATATATATATATATATATATATATATATACATAGGTCCGGTTTAGTTCAGTTGGTAGTAGAGTCTCCAGCTAGGAATCACAAGGTTCTTGGTTCAATACCAGCCCTTCCCAACTCAGCATATGGGTAGCACAGGGATCTGTGCAGTAAAGTGAGGAGCTGATGGTAGGTGTAGAACTCCACCTAAGATGCTAAAATAATCTCCTTGGTTTAGCACTAGTGAGAAGGGGATAGACTCCCTCACTGTCTGGCTGATACCGACATTAGGGCGCTCCGACAACTTTACTTACTTACTTTATATATATATATATATATATATATATATATATATGAAATGTAAATTTATGCAGCAGATGTTTGTGTCTGCATGTTTTATTTAAAAGGACAGACAAGGATTTAGTGTTTAGCTTATTATATATGCACATATATAAATGGTTCATTTATGTATATATATATATATATATATATATATATATATATATAAGTATATAAAAATGAAAAACAACAAGGTGTTTAGGAGGATATTTTTAATAATTGGTGTTATGTTCTGATCCTTTAAGTCCTAAATATACCTTGATAGAGTTGTTGCATTTCTAAGGTTATTAAAAAATGAGTGTTTATGATTTGTAAATCTAATTTTGAATTCTGACTTCATGCATCCCATGTAGAATTTAGTTAGATTTGGCTTTTGGGTTGATGTTACTGAGATATTTAGTTAAACAATTTCCCTTCGTAGGGCACATTGTAGGGTTTTGACAGGTTCTGTCTATTCTTTTTGTTATTTCTATTTTGTGTGTGGTTATTTATTATTTTATCATTTGGTTTCTTAATAATCCTTTCTTCATTATCTGTGCAAGAGAAACTTATTTTTAAATTGTTCTTGTTAAAAAAATTCATGTAATATGCAGTTGACTGGAAAGCTGGATACTATATATATATATATATATATATATATATATATATGAGGAGTGAAGGATTTGAATAAATTCGACAAAATGTGATTGAGTCCACACTATTCTCAACCAACACACACACACACACACACATATATATAGATGTTAATTTTCTTGGGAACCAAAGGATTTTATCATATTGCAGGGAACATCAACCAATATGGATATTATTAGGCATAATATATATATATATATATATATATATATATATATATATATATATATATACATTGTAGTGTGGGTTCCACATAAAGTTCTTATATAGTTCAATGACAATCAACTAATGTAAATGAAAGAAAATATTGAAAAGACTAAATTTACAAATGATTAAAGGTCATGGAAGAGGAAGCATGAAAAAATAAAAATATATTAAAGTGATATTTCAGAATGAACCTCACTCTTAAAATAAATTCAAAAGTGTAGTTAGTCAATTTGAAACAGGAAGTAAATCCATTTTCAGTTTTTGTATGGTGACAAACAGGTTATAAAAGCAGATTTTTATTTTTTGCTCAATATATTTCTGGCCCATATATATATATATATATGTATGTATATATATATATATATATATATATATTGGTTTGGTGGTTGGTTTTGAAGGCTATCACAATGCAAGTGTAAAGAAAAATAAGGTAACTATGGTGTTATTTGTTAACCTGTAATTTTTTTAAATTATTTCTTAATATTTCGGGATAAAAATCTCTTCTACAGAAGATCTCTGAAACTGAAGTTGCTGTTAGTGTTTAAAAAAAAACCCCAAATGGACAGGTTAACAAACAACACCATAGTTACCTTATTTTTCTTTACACTTGCATTGTGATAGCCTTCAAAACCAACCACAAAACCAATATAAACACAATGCTTCAAGCAAATTATAAAACCCTTATATATATATATATATATATATATATATAGTCTTTTGTAAACTATCTGATGAGACCAGACTTATATTGAGTCTCTGGTCAAAATAAATTTATTATATTCAAATGACAGTTTGTTAAGCTTTTCTTTCTTTGAAAGTTAAATATTGTATATATATAGTTAATTTATTAGTCATTATACATTGAGCTCTCTTAGGGATTTATAAAAATCCTTGTATAAATCTATAAGTTTGCACCTACATGAGCATACAGTATGGATGTACAGTGAGATTTTGATGATCCTAAATAGAATCATCCCTTACTTAAAAATCAATTGGGTTATTTTACCTATATATATATATATATATATATATATATATATATATATATATATATATAGGTAAAATAAACACCTGAGTGACAAAAACAAAATAGTAGTTTAGACAAAGAATAAACAGCCTTGATAATGGTTCAGAAAAGAACTCAAAATACATTCGGACAACTCATTAACACCTTTCAAGATGATAACATGAAAAAAATTGTAAGAAAACTTAAAGGAAAAAGAAAAAGCTTCAAAACAATAAGGATTCCATAACTTTAACCAAATTTGGTTGAAAAAAAAAAAAAAAAAAAAAATATATATATATATATATATATATAGAGAGAGAGATAGAGAGAGATAGAGAGAGAGACACACACAGACAGACAGAGACAGAGGGAAAAAGATAGAGGGGGAGAGACACGGAGAGAGTTAGCAACAGAGAGACAGAGAGAGAGAGAGAAAAATGCATAGAGTTGAGAAAATCTAATTGTTTTTTTTAATAATATATTTTTATTTGTATTCAAAATAGACCAGTTTTATAAACATAAGAAAAACACACATGTAATCTTTAGCCTAATGTAATTATAACATAATGAAAATATAAAACATTAGGTTTGATGAGTCTCATTACTACCAACTCAATCAGAAAAACAAAACTTATCCAACTTTATATAGGTATAATACAGTTGAAGAGTATTAGACAGAAACATACAAGGCCTGAATTTATATCATTGCTACCAAGTTGGGAATAAAAGAATTAAAAATTGTCAAAAAGGGTGGATTTGGGGGCTTCTATAAGTGGTTAATCTTTTACTATTTAAACTAACAACTATAATTTTACGTATGATTTTTAAAATTTCATCTCTTTATGTTTGAGTAAAAATACATTATTATTATTATTATTATTATTATTATCATTATTTGTTTGCTATGCCTCCTTTTCTTCTTCCATCAACCTAAGAGAATGTTTGCACAGATCATTTACAATATTAATACAATATCTATATATAGATAAAATCCTATTGTTAAGTAAGTCATCTTTTTTCTTATCCAATATTTAATAATTTAAGAAAAAAAGATTTTTTATTTTGAATTGCCACTATTCTGGAGAATGTATAACATAATATTGTGGATATAATTGAACATTCTAAATGCATAAAGAAGTTCATATATATATATATACATACATATATGTTAAGAAATAAGGAATAGTGAAAAATAGAAAAATGAGGATGATTTATTGGTATATATATATATATATATATATATATATATATATATATATATATATATATATATAAAATTAAAATGTATATAATGGAATATTACAGATATAAATGAATATTTCAAATGATCATACACACACACATACACACACACACACACACACACACACACACACACACATATATATATATATATATATATATATATATATATGTATTAACCTATTTCATCATTTGAAATATTAATTTATATCTGTAATATTCCATTATATATATAGTATATACACATATATATTTATATATATATATATATACATTATATATATATATATATATATACATACATATATATATATCTATATATATATACATACCTATATATATATATATATATATATATATATATATATATATATATATATATATATATAACATTTTGATTAGACTCTGCATTGATAATAATTGTGAAGTTTATCCTGTAAAGAAAATCTTTAATAAAACCTACCTTGAAAGAGATCGCCATGAGGGCGTGAGTGGTGGTGATTTTAAAGGTGAAGCCATCCTTACTCTGATATGAGTTAAATCCTTTCTTAAAAAAAATGATATCACCAAGGCAAGGTAAATCCCCTCAAAAAATCTCAATTCATCTTTCTTTCTTTTTTGGTTGGTAATGTTTCCCCTTGTAATGAAAACATTCCAATAAATTTCAAGTTGCCCAAATATTGTAAATCACATTTTGTTCTCTCCTAAAAACTGGAGTCAAGAAAGACAGTTGTCTGACTGATATTAAAATCTCCCTAAGTAGGTTCAATCTTCTTTCTAACTTAACAGGTTGTTCTGTCAGCAATGCCAGCTTGAACAGTGAGTTGAAGAAAACACCCATCTATGGAAGCACATACAAGTCAAAATATTAATATCACAAAAAAAAAAAAAAAATCTATGGATGTGTGAAAGGGATAAAACTTATTACATTAAAAAAAGATTGGTCAGTCTAATTAGACCATGTCAACAGTAATTCTAAAGATGACAGCTTTTTGTTGCTATTGTTTCAGCAACTAAGGTAATTATGGGAGAGTGGTTTGTTTAAGTGCTCACTTTCCCACTGTCAAGATTTATTAGAGGATGATACCTTCTTGCTGCTAATGCCTGTAATAATTATTAGTATTAGCAAGACCTGTGGATATACCATAGTATGATAATTTAATTATTACAACATTTGATATGTTTACTTAAGAGCTATTATGAAATAGTTCAATATGTAAAAAGTATAATAATCTTGATGATGATTTAATTCTCTCTCTCTCTCTCTCTCTCTCTCTCTCTCTCTCTCTCTCTCTCTCTTTTAATTTTTGATTCTTTCATTTTCTTTGATTGAAACAGATTAGCATTGTCACTTCCATGCGTTCACCCTCTCTTTCCCCTACTCTCTTTCTTTCTTTCTTTCTTTCTTTCTTTCTAATTATATTTTTTCTGTGTAGTATGTCCTTTTTATTTCTTTATAATAAAAACGGAATGGTCCATTATTTAGCTGAGGTGATGACCCTCATCAGAAATATGATTTTGGCAGATAAGCAACACCAGATAATCAGGATTTACATCTTTGCATTTCATCTTGGACGATTTTGACAGTCTCATTTTTAACCAGAGTGTGTTACAAGATGTTAACAGTTGTAGAATTAAGGAACATGAGTATTAATTAATATCAGTATTAGATCAGATATTTTTCTTAAACTTGTCAAAGATTTCTTTCTTAATTTTTCTATTTTATTCTTTATTCACATCAGACTTTTTGTACTAGTTTATATATTCCAAAATATTTATTTGGATATTTAGAATATTGCTTTGTTTAATGGCCTATCAACTTTCATAGGTCATATCTTTGCGAATCTGTGTTACACCTCAAAGATACATGGTTCAAAGTTAACTGACCTGAAAAAATGTAAAAGTTTTTAAATAAAATAACTATTGCATTATATCTTTTATCCCTTAATATATCAACACTGAAAACTTCATTAAATTCGGTTTATTCTCTGATTTTTGGTATTTTTTTCTTTCGGCTTGGTGACATATGATGGTGGAATTTAGCTCTGTTAAAACTGATACTCCACTCTGAGCATTTCGTTATATTTTATGTAATATATCTATTTATCACTAGCATAAGTACCCAGTACATGATTGGACTAAAATAATTTTTAGGAACACCAGGGAGTAAGAGAGCAAGGGTAAAGAGAGGAGTTAGAGAGGGGGTGAAAGGAAAATAATTTAGCAAATTCCTTATCAAACTAAAAATAGTTCATTAAAAATTCGTGTATTATAATATCTATTTTAGGAATTATTTCTTTTTTGTTTATATTTAAAATATCGTCTTAAAAAATGAAATCCTTGACTTTCGAGTATTTTGAAACATAATTTTATTTTTTCAAAAACTTTTTGGTACATATGACAAAAAATTAAATTAAATTTATTTCTTAAATGCTTGTTGAGTTAAAGCGTTAAAATAGACCATGTGTCATATCCTGTTTATGGTGGTGGAGGGTTTGGACAAATAAGTACATGTCTGGTGGTAGGAAGGAAATGATGACGGATCAGTGATTTTATGAAGGGTTGATAGTCTGAAAATTAGTCAATCACTGGTTCACATCAACAAATATTGCAATTCTGTACCGGGGGGGGGGGGGTCCTGTGGCATAGTGGCTAATATACTGGACTGTGACATCATAGTAAATGAGTTTGAAGTCGAATTGCGTTATTACATTCACTTTTGGACTAATACCCTTGGGAAAGGTATGAACCCCCTCATCCTACTAACTATGGGTTAAATCTTATCACTACTGTTCTTCTATAAACATGGCTTTGGCATTAAATAACCCATGAAGGTTGATACGCCATTAAACAAACAAAAAAATAAACTAGATACTTTTGTAACAAAAAATGTCTGCACTTTAGGTCTTCCATAGATATAAATATGTAAGTGATTAAAATACCATAAAAAAATTAAAGGCTTTAGCCTTTAGACATTTCTCATTCATTCATAAGCGAGATTTTAGCATCCGACTGACAGGTTAGGATGTTGTGACAAGATTACACTCAATCACTGTTTGTAAAGTTTTTAAGACATAAGATCTTGCAGATTTTTTTTTTATATGATCCACTTATATTATTATAGACAAGCCTAAGCACTTCTCTGTGCAGCTGTAACTAGCAAGCTAATCTCAGAAACTAGTACTACTGTTTTATATTCAATCCTCACAGGGGACTCCCCCCCCCACACACACACACATATTTGGCTTTGTGCTAAACTAAAATAAGGGGAGTCCCTGTGGTGTAATAATTGGTTGTTAGTTTTTTGGTTATTTTGTTTTATGACATATCCACCCTTTCTCAGTCGGTAGAGTACTTGCCTAGAAATCACAAGGTTCTTGGTTTGATACTGCCCCTCGCCAACTCAGAGATCTGATGGTAGGTGTGATGCTCCACCTGAGACGTGAAAACAATCTCCTTGGTCTAGTGCTAGTGAAAAGAGGTTGCTTGGCTGATACTGACTTTAGGCCACCCTGTCGACTTTACTTACTACTTTAATTGTACCAGCAAAATTAGCAGCCACCTATTCTATTTCCAGAGTGCTCAACTCACCAGCGGTGGGGAGCATATATATATATATATATATATATATATATATATAATATATATATATAACAAAATTGTTGGTACAACTAATTTTATACAAAAAAAGGACCAGTATCATACTTTATTAAACTATGATCAGTTATTTAAATGGGAAGTTTAAAAGAGGAAAAAAAAAACAATAGAAAATTGAGATTTAGGGGTTTGTAAACTTTTGAAAATGCACTGGTCGAAAGGGCCCTTAAGTCTCAATCTTTTTTTCGTTTTTTTTGTGCCTCTTTTAAACTTCCCATTTAAATAACCCAAGTTTTTGTATATATATATATATATATATATATATTGAAAGAGGGAGAGAGAGGGAGAGAGAGAAGGAGGGATGGAGATTAAATATATATATATATATATTGTGAACCTTCTTTTATATATATATAAATCTTGAGAGCAAAAATGTATGATTTACACTGAGTTCTGAACTTCCTGTTATGTTTTTGTCAATATTTATTCCCTTATTTTATACTGAAGGCCAAAAAAAGACCCCAAGTGTGCATCAACAAAAACAACAATAACAGTATTAAGAGAAAAAGTAAAGAAAATCTTAAAACAAAATATAATAAATGTCTGGACATGGTGAAGCAGGTTGTGTTTCATTCAACTGGTTCACAATTTCTAACTTGTCACATATAATCCTCTGTAATCTAGAGACAAAGGCCACTTTAGACACTTAATCAGAATTACTCTGGCAGTGAGGGTGAAGGGGGGAGTAGGATGACACTTGGTGGGGGTGGAGGATCTTGTATGCCTGTAGGAATTGTGGGAAGGGTGAGGAAGCTTCTCAGACTTCCTAATCTCTCAACCTCTTCATTGTTTCTCGACTAAACAACTTTTCATGATATATAAATACCTACATAGGTGTACTTAGATACACATGAATTGAAATACACTTATATATACACAGTTTATACATCTATCTATCTCTCTCTCTCTCTATATATATATATATATATATATATATAATAAAAAATAATAATGAAATCTATTGTGTACAGTGCTCAGGTGCACCACAACTCATCAAAGTCTCATGTCTAGTACATAGAATAATGTATTAGTGTCAGGGACATGAACAGTTTACAATAGTAATATGCACGTATGTGCACAGAGGGGCATCAGGTATAGTGTTGGCAGACAACAGGAGGCATGGAGGCTTTGAAAGATTCAATGTTTCATCAGCCTACAACAGACGCGGGCTGCTTATTCCATGCCTCCGAAATTCTGAGCGTGAAGAAATGTTTCCGAAAGTCACGTGAGCCATGCTGTTTTCTGACTTTGTAGGTGTGTTAGAAAGATATATATATATATATATATATATATATATATATATAATGTTGAAAAAAGAAATAAATATATATATATATATATATGAGAAAGTAAATACACATGCGGTGTGTTTATGATATGGCTTTATTTAGCCGACAATTTTTGGGAGAATATGTGCTTAATTGAAGTCATACCTAATTTTGAAAGTTAATTAATTAATAATTAATTAATTAGGCGGGCATACCTATTAAATGTAAGGCTAAACAAATCGAGAAAAATCAATCTCTGTATGTACATTTCGGCCTATTAGGCCTCATCAGCAGAGCTATAGATAGAAAGACCGCCTTGTGCGTGGAGGCCTAATAGGCCGAAATGTACATACAAAGATTGATTTTTCTCGATTTGTTTAGCCTTACATTTAATAGGTATGCCCGCCTAATTAATTAATTATTAATTAATTAACTTTCAAAATTAGGTACGACTTCCATTAAGCACATATTCTCCCAAAAATTGTCGGCTAAATAAAGCCATATCATAAACACACCGCGTGTGTATTTACTTTCTCATACTGTCGTGCACAAGAAGTCACTATAAGAGGAATAGAAACCTACTTCTAAGCAAAACGGAAAATCTAAGAAGGTCCGGTTGGTGTAGAGGTTACGATACTCGCCTGTCAGCTTGACAGTCGGGTTTCGAATCACGCACAAGGCGGTCTTTCTATCTATAGCTCTGCTGATGAGGCCTAATAGGCCGAAATGTACATACAGACGTTGACTTTTATATATATATATATATATATATATATATATATAATGTTGAAAGGAAAAATAAATAAAGGAAAAAATGTTGAATGGATAAAACAGATTTACTAACACGTGTTTCGGCCAGGAGTTTGTTCATGTACACATGTATTCTATTTATTATCATCTTAAATATAAAATAAGATGATAATAATAGAAAATCAGAAAATCTTTAAGCATACAAAGAATAACGGCCTTCATCAGAGTCAAATGTTTGATAGTTGAAAATTAAAGTGATCAAAATACAGAGAATTTTGAAGTGTTTGAAAAAAAAAAATGTTTTTTGAAATTATTTGAGAAACTCTCCACAGCAATAGAAAATAGTGATGTTTGTATGCGGTTACGGTTAGAGAATATTTTTGAAGTAATGTTAGGGGGAATTTTAATTTTTAATTTTTTTGGGGGGTAATATATACATATTGCAGGATGCAAAACAAGGTCAATTTTAATGCAGTTTAACAGGTTTGAATTCAGAGTGTTTATTCTCCTAGACTGGTTGCTATACCAAGATTAAAGAGCCCAGTCTGCCCTACTATTTACCCATAGCTGGAGGGGGAATACTTGAATTCATACCTTTCCCAAGGGTATTAGCGCTATGAGAAATGCAAACCACCTTATCCTGGATTTGAACTTGTGTCCCCACGTCAATTTCTTATGACAATAACTATTACTCGACTGTATATATATATATATATATATATATATATATATATATATATATATATTTTTGGGAGAATATGTGCTTAATTGGAGTCGTACCTAATTTTGAAAATTAATTAATTAATAATGAATTAGGTGGGAATGCCTATTTAAATGTATGGCTAAACAAATCGAGAAAAATCAATCTCTGTATGTACATTAGGCCTAATGGACCGAAATGTACATACAGAGATTGATTTTTCTCGATTTGTTTAGCCATACATTTAAATAGGCATTCCCGCCTAATTTATTATTAATTAATTAATTTTCAAAATTAGGTACGACTCCAATTAAGCACATATTCTCCCAAAAATTGTCGGCAAAAAGCCATTCCAAACACACCGTGTTTACAACTTATCATATCGTCGTGTAATAAAAGTCACTAGAAGTGGAATATTAACCTACTCTAAATAAATCGTAAAATCTAAGAAGTCTGTTTGGTGTAGGGGTTATGGTATCGGCCTGTCAGCTTGGCAGTCCGGTTTCAAATCATGCACAGGGCGGCCTTCCTATCTATAGCTCTGCTGATGAGGCCTAATGGGCCGAAATGTACATACAGAGATTGATTTTTCTCGATTTATTTAGCCATACATTTAAATAGGCATTCCCGCCTAATTCATTATTAATTAATTAATTTTCAAAATTAGGTACGACTCCAATTAAGCACATATTCTCCCAAAAATTGTCGGCAAAAAGCCATTCCAAACACACCGTGTTTACAACTTATCATATATATATATATATATATACACAGGCATACATATTTATGCACACATATATTTTCACACTGATATATATATATTATGAACTCTCTCGTCGATTTTTCGACACATGAGGGTTCATACATACAATGAACACCCACACAGTGAATTTGTTTATAGTGGTGAAGGCTTGTGTTGGACCATCCACACTTTTTGACACAGTCGATAGGAAAGAATTGGTGCATCAAGGGTTGCCACAAACCCAATCAACGACCGACCTCAGGAATTTTGAATTCAGAGTTATCCCTCTCCTAGACTGGTTACCTACCCAAGGTTGAAGGGCCTAGTCTGCCCTACTATTTAACCCATAGCTGCGGGAATTTTTGAATTCAGTTATCCCTCTCCTAGACTGGGTCAAATAGTAGGGCAGACTGGGCTCTTCAGCCTTGGGTAGATATATATATATATATATATATATATATATATATAAGTTAAGAGAAAGGAAATGAATCAGACGGTATGAGTATAGATAAAAGAATATGAAAACAACACAATATGCTGTTAAAGTGAAAAGATATATGATATAAAATCTTTTCACTTTAACAGCATATTGTGTTGTTTTCATATCCTTTTATCTATACTCATATATATATATATATATATATATATATATATATATATATATATATATACCAATCCCTCTGCATGAATAGAATGATAAACAAGGTCAATTTTGTTTATTAATTCAAGATTTTCCAAACAAAATGGATATCATTAGGTATTATATATTACCAAACTCTACAGAATTGAAAGTCTGTAAGCAAAAATAAAATTGCATAAATATATTTAAGATGCAGTTATTTTTGTGTGTGCATATTTTTGGAATGACACACATATATAAGGTTTTATATATCTATATATAAATTTTCCCTCTCTCTGTTTATATGTTATGTTGATATAAAAGTTTCCAGGATTCTTTTTAACAAAAAATCTTTTATTCATAGAGAAATTCATAGCATCCTATAATCTTCAAAGTCTTTTCACACACTGTTTATGACCTTATAGCATCTTTCAGCTAATTTGTGTATTTCATCAGGATAAAAATTCCAGTTAAGGGAATTTTTTCTTAATATCTTCAACATGATGGAACTGATGACCATACAAGGTATTTTACAAACAACTTTCAAAAAAAAGAATTCCATTCAATTCTCTCAAGCACTGAGAAGAATTTTTTTTTTTTTTTTTTGGGGGGGGGGTATTTTTTTATCCTTAGGTGATTTAGTTCAAGATGCTGAAGGTCATCCTCAATTTCTTCATTCTAAATTCTTGTAATAATTCGACATTCTGAATATTTGTTGTAACCTAACAAAGGAGAAATAACCAAACTGAGGTTGAAAATGAAATGGAATCTTTATAACATTAATAAAATACAAAATTCGCCAGTGGGATGAAGAAGGTAAACCACTGCTAGTGGTATAAGACTACTCAGTCAGTATAATACTCCCATATTTATGAGGATTGATACATACCCATTAATGCTTATAGGTAGGGTATATGAGGGTTGGGACATACCTATTAATGTTTCATGGGTTATTTAGTACCAAAGCCATGCTTATAGAAGAACAGTAGTGATACTATTTCACCCATAGCTAGTAGGTCATTGATAAATGAAAACTGATCCGTGTTATCGCTTTCCCAACTTATAAAGTCTGAAAACAAAGTCTCTCCACTCACAAGAATATTGCAGCAGTCAATACCACATTCCAAAGTGTCTCACCCATTTCCCTTCTTGCATTTTATGCACAGTTGATCATAAAAAAATTTGTATGTGTGCTAACCATTCTCACCAATTCTCCTGGTTTCGAGATCACGTTTTCTTAAATTAAGGTGTTAAGGCAGCCATGTTTTCTTTCCTTTTAAGCTCTTCACTCATTATGCACACAAGACACGTTCGCATTTACTTTGAGCTTCAAGGTGAGTTATTTCTCTTGTTACAGTTATTTAATACGAAAACCATTCTTGAGCAGCAGTGGTACTATTTAACCCATAGCCGAGATGAGGGGGTTCATACCTTTCCCAAGGGTATTAGTTCTAAAGTGAACATAATTGCATGACTGGAGTTCAAACTTCCTTACTAGGATGTTGTAGTCTAGCACATTAGCCACTATGTCATCCCCCCCCAGTCTTTTGGTCATTTTATTTTATGGCATATCAACCCTCTTTCATATCATTTAATGCCAAGTCATTTACTATAAAACCTTTTTATTAACATTGTTCTTCATCTTCTTAATTTTAACTTTTTATTTAATAAACTTCATACTTCTCTCAGATCATATTGAAGCCATTTTTTGCTTTGTCTTGTGACTTAAAATTTGAGGTATGAGTAAACTTCAGATATGCTTATGTTAATAAGTTCACTAAAATATCGGACCAAGTCACCAACAGGCACCCCAGCTCAGATCAGTATAAAAATGTGTCTTTCATTTTTATCGGCTGGTGATTTTGTTTACTGACAACCGGTGAAAAGCAAAATTCAGTTCCTTTCAAAACTGATCTGGGCTCGGGTGCCTGTTGGTGATTTGTTCCAAAATATCTAAGTTTCCAAATTTATTATACCAAAGAAAATATTATTTATAAAAAAAATAAACAGAGTTGTGAATACATGGAATAAACTATCATCATCAATAGTGAATGCCCCATCTCTAAACTCCTTTAAGGTAATGTTAGATAATCTGTGGAAAGAGTATAAATATTCTGTGGAATTAAGATGGATGTTTATAAGGAACAGATGACAGGTCTCAGACCTAATATACTAGCTGAAAAGATATTATTATTATTATTATTATTATTATATTAAAACATATTATAGCACATAATTCATTATATTCTTTTATGTTTTTATGAAATATAGTGCTATTTTTCTTATTTAAGAAAACATATGTATAAAATTAAGTTTTTTTGGGGGGTTGATGGAATGGATTAATGGCATTTCAGTTTATTTCAATGGGAAAAATTGATTTGATATAGATATTTACTAACCCCTTCACATTGATTTGATAAATGAGGAAATTGAATTTTGAGTGGAACAAATTAAACTTTTAAGTCAAGGTACCACTGTATATGTTCATGCACCAATGGAACAAGTGCATTAATCTCAATAAAGTAACATAGTAGTTCTGGTAACATTTGCACAATGTTTTACTTGTGTAGTAATAAACATATTAGATTAATAAATGTTTGTACCTTACTTTTGGACATCCCTCATGAAATTTAGTTGAAAAGTAGTTTAACAGCATGAGAATATATTTTGACAAAAGAATTATGAGGGTGAAACGTATATGAATAAAACATTTTGCCAAAAAAACAACAAAACTTTTAGAAATATTTACCTTGACTGAATACATTGTTTACAATGAAAAGATTTTCTTGTTTTTTTAAATGTTCAGAAGAAAAAAATGTAACTTATTACTTTGTCAATGAAAGATTTGCATGAAACGGGTCAAAGAAAATTTTGCATGAAACAAAATGTCATGGAAAAATTTGGATGAAACATAAGCTCATGGAATGATTTGCATGAAACAGAAGTTAAAAAAAAATTTGCATGAAACAGAAGGTAAAAAAATTTTTGCATGAAACAGAATATCATGGAAAAATTTGCATGAAACAGGTCAAAAGAAGATTTGCATGAAACAGAAGGTCAAAAAAAAACTTGCATCAAAATCAAAAGAGGTTAGAGAAAATTTTGAAGGAAACATAAGGTCAAAGAAAAGTTTGTATTGAACCGATTGTCATGGACAAATTTGCATGAAACAGAAGGCAAAGAAAAAATTTGCATGGAATAGATGATCAAGGAAAAAATTTGCATGGAATAGAAGGTCAAGGAAAAAATTTGCATGGAATAGAAGGTCAAGGAAAAAATTTGCATGGAATAGAAGGTCAAGGAAAGATTTGCATTAAACCAAATGTCATGAAAAAATTTGCATGGCACAGATGGTGTAAAGAAAATTTGTATGAAACAGTATGTCATATAAATATTTGTATGAAACAGAATTTCATATTCAACCAATTCAAATCACCAATTTCACAACTTTTTCAAATTTACCATGAATCTAATTGCAAAAGTAAATATGTAATTTATTTACTGGTCTGCACACTTTGCCAAAAACAATACACAGTAATATACAGGCGGTTTTGCAAAATACAGGACTGTGGATCCTAAGATCTGGCATGGGACGGAAGGAGCTAAATACACTCATAAAGGAAAGAATGGCTTCAAATGAAGAGGGGGCTGAATAGTTCAGTAGGAAATTACAAACTACTACAGGGGCAGAATATGGTAAATCATCATCATCATCATCATCATATATATATATATGTGACCTGATTCAGGTTTGGAAGATAGAAAAAGAAAGAAAGAAAAATCGGAAGTTAAAATCTTCCGATCGTTTGGGTCAGAATTACAGGGCCGCGATCGAAATATGACCTGATCTAGGTTTTGAAATTAGAAGAAAGAAAGAATTAATAACGGAAATATAACTCGCTGGCCGACTTCAGCCGTAGATCCAAAACAGATGGGGCGATCCGAAAATGACCTCGACCGGGGAGGTCGAGGCGATAGTGGCCGGTAGTAAAATCTCAAGTAGGTCGGAACTCCAGAAGTGAGGGAAGCCGTTCTTAGACGAGTCTTTGATGTATCCAGACTTTTAGTCGCGGGGAAAAGATAAATCTTGTTTTATAGATTACCGGAACATGAAGAAACCAGGATTAAAGAGAATCTATTGTTTTTATGTTTCCCTATGGCTGGAGAATGGAGATAAACTCTTGTTGGAAATCGACATTAAAAAAAAAGGGTCGAATGTATTTAAAAAAAAACACATTCAAGTGGCCGGAAGAGATGGTACCCAGATTGGTGGGCGGAAGTAAATTTGATTGGCTCGTTGAACAAGAGGAAGGCAGTTACCCTGCTTGAGTGGGTGGAGCAGAAAAATTCCCGATGTCTTCGTGCCGGCCGGAAATAAAATTGTTCCGATCGGAGTATTATTTAACTCAGACGTTTTTGGCTTGAGAAGCAGAAGAGGCCGAATGGGCAGATGAGGCCAAACGGGCAGATGAAGTTGTGATCGCTTGAGAATCGGACTAGCTGACAAGATTAACGCAATACTGAGAGCCGAGAGTAACTGACTTCAGCTAAGACCATTTGAAAACTTAGTCAACTTACGAACTGTTTTGCACAATACTTTGCAGAAGACCAGAAGTATTTAATTATGGGCACATCACTCCACCAACCTTGAGAAGTAATTATTTGTATTCTTATATTTTCGAATATAAATGTTGTTGATTTTTTTAAAAGAAAAGATTCGTTATTCTTTTTTTTCATATGACCAATCGGCCGCCATTAATCTCGGAAATCAGTTTCTATAGCAGATTTCTAGTCGTTTGAGATCTTAGCACAACATGGGGCATTCGGCTAGATTTCCAGCAAATATAGATACCCTGCAATCCGTGGTTGATGCAGAAAATCCGATCTTGACGGCCAATTTCGGAGATTCTGTGAGCCCTTCAGCTCGGGAGCGACCGACGGGTTACATATATATATATATATATATTGAAGAAATGGATACAACAGAAACCTACTCGAGTTTCATCGCTAGAATCATCAGGGTTAAATCCACTGAATTAATCGAGTTACCGATTAATTGCAGCTGATCACATGTATGTTCATTGAATAACTTATTCAATGAACATACGTGTGATCAGCTGCAATTAATCGGTAACTCGATTAATTCAGTGGATTTAACCCTGATGATTCTAGCGATGAAACTCGAGTAGGTTTCTGTTGTATCCATTTCTTCAATATATATATATATATATATATATATTAAAAGTAAGTCGGCAAGGTGGCCTAATGTCAGTATCAGCCATACAGCAAGAGAGCCTATCCTCTTTTCACTAGCACTAGACCAAGGAGATTATTTTAGCATCTGAGGTGAAGCGCCACACCTACCATCACCTTCTCACTTTATCGCGCTTGTCCCTGTTCTACTGAGTTGACATGGGCCAGTATCAAATTAGGAACCTTGTGATTCCTAGGCGGATGCTCTACTGACTGAGCTAAACCAGCCAGTATTGAACCGAGAACCTTGTGGTTCGCAAGCAAACACTCTACCAACTGTAAATCCGTTGGTAATAGATAATAATTCTCAGTAGCACATTCACCTAGAAATTACAAGGTTCTGGGTTTAGTAGCAACTTACCAACTCAGCACATGAGTAGCACAGCTTTGATCTGTGTGCTACAGTGGGGAGCTGATGGTAGGTGTGGTGCACCGCATTATATGCAAAAAACCATCTCCCTGGCCTAATGCTAGTGAAAAAGGGATAGACTCGCTCACTATCCGGTTGATACCAATAATAGGCCACTCCGCCAACTTTACTTTTCCAATATCCATAGCTCAAGGTATTGTCAATGCAACAACTATTGTGTTTCTACCAAACAAAGTGTCGATGTTAAAAAATAATAACTTAAAGTACACACCTTGCCTCTAACCAATCCTTTCTTTCATTTTTTGAATGAAGTATTATTTTGTTGCTTAGAAAAGGTAGTTACCTCATAAGCTTATCATTTCAACCACACCCTTTAGCCAAAACCTTTTCAACAAACTCTTCAAAAACTGTAACTAAGATAAATAAAAGTTTGCTTTGCAAATATACTTACTATATATAATTTTGTGTTGGGGTGTACTTATTTTTGGACTGTTATATATTCACATTTTTGGTCGCAGGTTTTCAATTCAATAGTTTTTTATGATAGATAAAAATTAATATCTGTTTTCATTGTATGATGTTCCATTAGAAATAATTAGTAAGAATATGTGTCTTAAATATATGTATTTAAGTTTTAATGTAATGAAATATATTAAATTAAAAAGACTAACAAAATTAAATAAGAAATCATATGAAAAATATACACTTATTTCAATTATATTTTAATTGGACTCTACATAAAATCATTCATAAGATAAATTTTGATATGATTGATTTTAATATGTTGGAGAATAAAACAATAATATTAGAGATCAATAACACCAAGTAATTATTCATTAAAACCAGTTTTGTTAAAACCAGCATGCAAATTAACCACATGATATATTATGTAAACCTTTATTTCTTAGTGATATAAAAGACACATTGCAGGAGTAATCTGAGAAAATATTTGTAAGTATGAAAAGAAAATTAAGAGCAATTTACGATATTTTATTAATAACTAATCATCATTATCATCAGGTTGCACACACAGCATGGATTCTCAAGACTATCTCTCACTATCTGTCCCTATTGGTCATCCCTCTGGGTAGGTTTTCTGTATGGTATCCAGAATCTGCACAGAGCTGATTGGTGGAGGTTTTTGCTGGTTGGCTGTTGTGGACTAGCCTAGCTTACCTTTCGTAGAGAGTAAATGAGCTGGTCCAAGACTATTTGTATACTGCTGTTTTAGAACATTGGTGTGATTACTGAGACTGTGAAGATTATGGAACCATTATGCGAACTGTTTACCTCAATGTTTTAGCACTCTGTTGCAAGTTACTCTATGTCTGGTGCAAACTGTATTGGGATGTACTAGTATACTGAATATTGAATGATCCAGTATACAACATCAGCCTACTCTGGTGTGTCTACTTATACATGTCTACAGGAGAACATCACTTATGAGTTAATCTTTGCTTGTCTTGTTCATCTTACTTGAATGGTTTATACGCACACAATGACTTATAGACCAGAATAAAATCTCAGCTCTGATAAACTCAAAATTTCATTATACTGGGGTCTATTAATTCAAGGGTTTATTGTAATTATAAACCTTTTTTCCAAACTCTCCCAGATGTACATAACTGTATGCTTTTGAAAACAGATGAAGGAATATGATGACTAAAATAATAATTTTGTCATTATATTTGCTTTATACATAATTACCAACACTTCCACATGAGTAGGGTGTGACACAAGGTCAATTTCTTAAGCGGAATTTAACAGGTTTGAATTCAAGGATTTCCTTCTCCTAGACTGGTTGCCTACCCAAGGTTAAAGAGCCCAGTATGCACTACTAGTTACTAATAGTTGGAGGGAGAATAGATGGATGCATACCTTTCTTAAGTGTATTAGCATTATGTAAAATTCAAACAGCCTCATCCAGGATTTGAACTTGTATCGCCATGTCCATTTCCTACAGTGATAACCATTACACCATGTACGTCCATTAATGTTATCCTTATATGAAAAGAATTAATTGTCTCACCTCTGTTCGTATCCAAGAAGAATTGTTGACTTTATGCAATTCTGTTCAAGTAAAAGACAGCAACTTTGCTCCCTGAAAATCAAATAACAGAGAAATTAAAGATAAAATTTTCATTTTAAACAAAAGTTTCAGTTATTATAAAATTGCAACACATTGAATACAAAATTTAAAAATATCATATTCTTGTATGACTTATAAATGTTGTCACTTGATCCCATATGATGAAAGAAGATGATAAATATATATTTGTATCTTCTCTCTCTCTCTCTCTCTCTCTCTCTCTATATATATATATATATATATATATATATATATATATATATATATATAAAAAATGAAGGAAGAACTCAATACAGTGATCCCATAATAAATTTATTTCGACGAAAATTGGGGCCCATATAAATCTAAGTTGATTTAAACCGGCTCCCCAAATTTCTGTCTCATCAGATGGGTCTCAATTCACTTATGGACAAGCATATCACAAAAAACCCCAAAGAGCTGATGGGGTATCCATAAGGTCCCACTACAGGTTGAAAATGTATCAACAAAAATGGCGGTCATGTTGAAGTGCAATAATAATAAAAAATACATCTATATTAAACCTTTAAGAGTTGAACTTTTGTATGTTTTTATGAAAAGATTTTATCATTTGTACAATGTGAATTATTAATATTCAATTTTAAAACTGTTTCAAGACTTTGTGGACACCCAGTATATATATATATTATATATATATATATATATATATATATAATATATATATTTGGGCAGCATCTTTTCATTCAAACAAATTTGATTAAACAAAACAGAATCCTTATTATTTTCAAGTTTTTTCTTTCAAGTTTCCAAATAATTCTTTTGATGTTACAATCTTGAAAGGTATTAATGATTTGTCCAAAAGAGCCATTATTGGTAGACCAATTACTTTCGGTCCATTTTTTAACTATTTTCAAGGTGTATATCTGTCTATCATTATTAAAACTGTTTAATATTTAACGAAACTGTTTTTGTCAGGATTCGGTTTTGTCTAATCAAATTTGTTTGAATATATCTATATCTATCTATCTATCTATCTATATATATATATATATATATATAGATCTATCTATATATATATATATATAGATAGATAGATAGATAGATATATGGAAAATGATAGGACAAATAAAATGAAAAGCTATAATCCATTTGGAATTAATATAAAACTTAATTACTCGCCCTGGTAATAAAACATGGATGTCCCTAACACCTATATGAACAAACACATCATGTTGCATATTTATGCAACGGAAGATGAACTTTCCGGTCAAAAGACAAAATAGAAAGATGAAGAAATATATTTAAAAAAAAAGGAAAACAGAACACTTCTCTTCCGGTCAAGAAATAGATAAAAGAAAAAAGGAAAACGGAAGCAGAGTCTTCCGGTGAAGAGAAGGAAAAAGAAAAATATTTTTAAAAAAGGAAGTTGTCCATTATCAGATCAAAAGATAAAAATGCATAGGCATATTCATTGGATATAAAGACCAGATCAAAAGATAAAGATCCGTAGGCGTATTTATTGATATAAAGGCCAGAGGATTCAAGCCTACAGTCAGACCCCAGCAAACAGCCGATAGCATAACCTTGTGTCTCCCATCAGCAAACACCCCTCGGGCACTCATTGTGAACACTCGTTGCCTTCACCAGCCACCTGGCATTTTCATTGTGAAGCTCTATGCCCCTCACCACCCACAAGCCAAAGAAAATAAAGACGGGTCATATTTTTGTATATACATATCTGTTGTTTATTGAAGTCCAGTCAAGCGGCTATACAACAATCAGCCACTTGTCACCCACATCTAACTTAATATGAACCACTCCTAAACCTAATAAAAAAACTCATTAGCCAGGTGCCTTCACCACAGAGACATATGTATATATAAAAAAGGGATTGAAGATAATTTAACCAGAAGAAGGGAGAAGGGAAATGTGTTTAGAGAAAAGGCTAATAACTGTATTTTTACTGCTAAATAAAAAACCTAAGTGAAAATCCTCTAAGTGTACTAATTAATAATTTTTGACAGGTGTAGTATGTAATTTGCTTCATTTGATGTTTACCTGTTTACCTTTAGACTTTTAGGTGAAGTGGTCAATCTGGATAAAACTTGCCTCCAGGAGTGGTTTAATGGTATTATTCAGAAAGGACTCATTCAACCTATAGACTCCCTTGCTAATGGGCATTCTCTTCAGATACCTTTAAAACACTCCTTGAGGTTAAGGGAGTTCACATGTCAAGTTGATGAAACTTGACATGTGAAACTCCCTTAACCTCAGGAGTGTTTAAAGGTATCTGAAGAGAATTCAACAAAGGTGTCAGATCCTCACACCACCACCCCCTCTTGTGGTGGGTGGGGGTACACTGGAACTTTTTGTAAAGAAAATTAATTAGACAAAATTCATTTGTATAGAAAAGCAAATAAAATGATTTTTTGTTTTAATAAAATCAGCTTTAGTATTAATTTTAATTTATGCAATGTTCTCTATTTGTTTAACTCATTGCTACTTGTAACCACTCACAGCGGCTCCTCCACCACTACGATCCTACCATAACCACAGCAGCGACTCTAGTACATGTCACTTGTTTCCACTAAACAATCACTATGTGAACATCCCTGCCATCTTTTTTGTTGTCTGTGAACCAACCCTAACATTGATACTTGATACTTTTGCAATAAGGAACCAGTGTTGCATAGGGCCAGTTGGTTGTAGTAGTAGTCGTTAGTAGAACAACATATGCAAGTTGTATAGTCACAAGGGGGCTGTTTATTTCTTTCTAGACTTGTGAGTTCTTTTCGAGAGAGAGAAAGAGATAGTTAGGTCAAATTATTCTATCGTAAATCATGTTTGGAACTACAATGTGAAACTCGTATGGGGGAAACCCAGAAACCCCTGTCTGCCTCTCATGAAGGCCAACCGAAAAGAAAGAACGATTTTCTTTCTTCTTCCATTTCTTGTCCTGGGGTGGGAGGGTCACCAATTCTGCTTCAAACTTGGAACTTCTGTTTTTATTTTAAAAATCTAGTTCGGGGTCATTCGTCTGTCAATTGCTGGCCCCCGTTAAGTATTTACCCTTCCAAACTTTAACTTTGTTCTAATTTCTTTTCTTCTCTTCTCCAGAAATCTGATTACCGTTTCTTTTCAATCCCCAAATTCCTCATAGACCATAATAATTATGCTACACCAGTTGAATGGAATAATAACAAGAAAATTTGGTACAGCCATGTGGTAAATTTTGGTTGGCAAGAAATTAAATAGTCTTCTTATTACATTCTAACATCTTCTAAAATCTAAATGTCCATATCTGCTGCAATCACCCTATCAGGTTCTCTTTTGGGTTAAGGATATCTTTCCTCATTGCTCGTCTCTCTCCAAATACTCAGTTCCATTTTTGTTCTTATTAATTCAAAAACATGAGCAATATTTTTGTATATACATAGTTTTATTCAATTCCTGATACCATACTCATGCGTGAGGAGAATCAGCACATGACACAACATGCATCTGTCAACAACAGCTCTCTAGTTGAATTGAGTTAACTCTATCAAACTTTCCTAGGGCTCATCTGTCATAGTACATCCTCAGCCAATCAGAGAGGCCCACTGCAAGTGAAACAGGGTGCAAAGCTTGTCAGTCAAATATTTGGTGATTTTACATGAGTTTACATCTAAATTAACTCCTAACTACACTTCATACAAAAAAATGATAAGCTATTTCTTGATCCCAATGATACCTGCATTGGAAGAATAAGCTCTAAATATTTTGCTTCAGGTTACCCTTAACTTTTCTCAATCCCCAATGATACCTGCATTGGAAGAATAAGCTCTAAAAATTTTGGCATCAGGTTACCTTTTTCTTGATGCCCAATGATACTGCATCAAAAAATAAGATTTTTAAAAGTTTAGCTTTAGGTTGCCTTTACCATGCTTTTAAACTGGACTACTAGACAAAAGTCACATCTCAGTTTGTTTCTGGTTTTATAAGCAGTTTAGACAACCATTTCTTTAAAAGTGTTTTTTTTTTCGCCTGTCAAGCCAAGTGCACTTATTATTATAAGAGTTTGTTTAGTAATTGGGGACTAACAAAGTCCTTGCAATTGTATCGACATTTAATTAGTAATTAGTATAATTAGGTAAGGATGACATGTGGCAAAGAAAAGAAGTGGCAAAGTGTGGTCATGATTGATGTTATTAAACTGGATGTCTATGAAAATTTCTTAGACTGCCCTTGCTCCCACCACTTCACTCCTTGTGGACACCCCCCCCCCCCGCAGAGGAAATGGAATTTTTAAATCATATTTTTATTCTTCTTTTATTTATAGAAAATAAAAAGTGTCAGCTAATCTATATATTAATACTCTTGTTCCTTAATCTTCCGACTGTTATCATCTTGCAACACCTGCAGGTTAAAAATGAGACTGTTCCAAATCTTGCAAGATTTTTTTTTCTATAACAATTTTTCTCAGTATTTTGTAAAAAACTATCTGATAGATTAGACTCATATTAATTCTCTGGTTGAATTTATATTCCTCTTAAGTGACCTCACACAAACTTACGAGAAGTAAACAACATACGATGAGGAAATAAGTACTACTACTTAACAAAGCGAAGAAAAAAAAAGTCCGTTTGGTGTGGAGGTAGACGCTTGCTTTGTTAATTTGACAGACAGGTTTCGAATCAAACACGGGGCGGTTCGTATCTATAGCTCTGCTGATGAGGCCTAATAGACCGAAATGTACATACATAGATTGATTTTTCTCGTTGGTTTAGCCTTACATTTAAGTAGTTAAATCCCGCTTAATTAATTATTAATGAATTAACTTTCAAAAATTAGGTTGACTTCAATTAAGCACATATTCTCCCAAATATTGTCGGCTGAAAATAGCATATCAACAAACAATTGTATGTTTGTTACTTCTCATTATACTATATATATAATATATATATAATAATAGCAAGACATGTGAATAATACTTTTTTAGGTCATCCCAGAATATTACATTGCAAGAAGTAGGTAAAATGAGTAATGAGACACTTTAAGTAATATGTAAATGATGTACATGCATGCTGTTAACTAATTTGCATAGCATTGTTTTGCTGACTAATTTGCATAGCAATTGTGTTATTGGTCCATTGATCAATTAATGGCTTACCCTGTAAATTAAAACAATAGGTGTATTAAGCTTCAAAATATATTGTTTTTTGAAGAAACATTCAGAGAAGTTAAACTGTATTCATAAATCTGCATCATCCCAGCTTAGACTCTGACACGGAGTGGTAGTACCTGCAAGGGTCTCATCTATGGTTAAATAGAAAAAATTCAGCCACCACCTTCTAGCACATATATGAAAATAGGGTTGGGTGTTTCCAATAAGGGCATATGATTGAGACAATCATATAGGTGGCTAGGGCTTACCATGACCAGCCAATCAATTGGAGGTGTAGCCACTTCGACACCGCATCAAGCCCAAGTAAGGGCTAGCTGGATATCATGAATCTGCTCAGCCCCAAGATTCTGTCAAGTGTTATGGTTTGCATCCACAGCCAACAGGTGGCCACTTTAGGGGGGGGGGGGGCGATCTTACCCCTCTGGCAGATGTGCAGTTGGTGTATTCTACTGACGCAGCTGACAGGGCTTAATAACTTGGTAAACTAGTCTAAATATTAATTTACAGGGTGTCACAAAGTCTGGGTACATTTTGGGATTAATTTTTTATTTTATTTAAAACAAAAGTAAAAAAGGAAAATTATTATTTCTTATATTTAACTTGTTTATGTATGATTCTTATTTCTGCTAAATTACCATATTGCCTTCTCGGAAAAATAACATAAAAATACAATAGTAAATAAATTTCCATATAACTAGCTTTGTAGACATCCTGTATATAGTATTGGGGACTTGACACTTTGATACAAATATCAAAATATAGCATGTGTTTTAGGTCACATATAACTGAAAAAAAGGAAAATGTGCTACCTAAAATGAATTTTTTCATGACCCCTTGATGGGCTTAACACAACAACAACTATTGTATCAACCTAAACAAATGTGGATGTAAAATCTAATATCTTAAAGTACAACACCTTGCCTCTAACCACTTCTCTCTTTCATTTTTTGAATGAAGTAATTATTTTGTTGCTTAGAAAAGGTAGTTACCGCATGAAGCTTTTCATTTCACCACACCCTTTGTGCCAAAAACCTTTTCAAACAAACAACCCCTTCAAAATTTTGGTTTAAACCAGGAAAATAATTAAAAAAAAGTTTGCTTGCAATATACTTACTATATATATATTTTGTGTTGGGGTTCTATTTTTGGACTGTTTATATATTTCACATTTTGGTTGCAGGTTTTCAATTCAATAGTTTTTTATGATAGATAAAAATTAGTATCTGTTTTCATTGTATGTGTTCCCATTAGAATATTAGCGATAGTTTTTTGATACTGTACTGTAGAGTTTGTAATAAATAATACCCTAATAATATAACGTTTCTGAATTGTATAATGTTCCAGTGGAATAATAGAAACGCTGTATCTTTGATTTAGAAGATAAGTATTTTTTTATAATTGATAGAGGGTACTTATTTATGGGTGATTCTGTAATTGTAGGACTTTGAAGATAAATGAAGACACTTTGGAGAAGATTTAACTCACATTCTATAACGCTCTGCAAAGTGTTTATCAAAACTTATAACAAAAGATTACTATCCATATGTTTTATTGCCTACTGGTCTTTGTAAAAGGACGCATACACTTCTTTAGAGCATATAGTAAATAACACCGTGAAACTGTACAGGAAAACAAATAGCATTTATAAATGGATAACAACAAATACTTTAAAAAGAATAGGATATCTAAAAGAAATAGAAAATCTCAGAAATTGAAAGCGCTTACACTATGCCACCTGTCCCAACCAGTGCGTAAACTAAAAGGTTTGTAAATGTGAAGTTCCCCTTACCCTTTCCGGTTAGGGATTCGTAGCTGCAGAAACAGTGGTCAACATAAAAATGGTATTATAAACATATTAAACTATCTAAATTGGGATACTGTGGTTGTAGTTTAATCCTTTATAAACAAACATAACATATAAAAATCAGACATAATTACTGGTCGGTTTTAGTGGCAGTTTACACATATTATAACCAATCTCACTCATTTAAAAACTCTGTAAACAAAATTATGTATATGTAACTGAGCAAAAATAAGTACACGCCATATATATATATTTATTAATATATAATAATATGTTAGTTTTGATTACAGAGGTGAAAGCAATTTTATTTTTTGTTTCAATGGCATAGAATTTGGTAATGAATAATTTTAATAATATCTGTTTGGATTGTTAATGTTTGGATTGTATAATGTAGAAATAATAAATCTTGGTATTTTTGTTTTAAACAAAATTAACTTTTATTATTAGAAATATGGTAAAGGCGTTACTTATTTATGATACTATAAAAACTGGATGACAAATATTTAAGAAAAGAGATATAATAAATATAATTACATTAAACGGGATCTCTCCACAGGGAGATGCTGACTAAGCCAGCACTCTTGACTGACACCCACATATATATATATGACTACAAATGTATATAAAATGAAATATTTATGCACACCAAACCATACTGTTAAAATATATATATAACAACAGTTGAACAAAGTAATAAGTAAACAGGAAATTTCTTTTATGTTATTATTTTTTGGTTGTTTCTCAACTAGTTTTTTGACCCTAGATCAGTTTTTGTGAAAAGTTATTAAAAGTTTTCAAAGTAGTTAATAGCCACAGAAGAAGGGACAGAAAATGTACTGCAAAGTGGCATATCATTTGTTGAAGTTGAAAACCATCTTCTGGCAAATTGTCTTCATCACTTTTTTTATATATACATACTATCTCCTGTGGTGAAAGTACCAGGCTAATGAGGTTTTTTTATTAGGTTTGGGAAAGTGGTTACTGTTCAAGTTAGATGTGGGTGGGCCCACTGGGGGATATGTTTATTCTATCTATCTATCTATCTATATATATATATATATATATATATATATAATATTAGCAAACGCCTTTGCATGAGTAGGATGTGACACAAATGTCTATTCTTAATTTAGAGTTTTAATCAGGTTTGAGAATTCAGTTTTTGCTTCTCTTTAACTGGTTACCGCTAGGCTAAGGTTAAGATGAAGTCTGCCCTACATATTTACCTATAGTTGAAAAGAGATAGTTGGATTCATACCTTTCCCAAGGGTAATAGCATTATGTGAAATGCAAACAGCCTCATTCAGGATTTGAATTGGGGAATGACCAAGTCCATTTCCTATGATTCAAACCAATACACCATGCAAATTTATACATATTAACAATGACAAGAGGAAAAAATATAGGTGTAAAAAGTGAACAGGAAATAAATGCTGTGTGCGTGTGTTTGTATATATATATATAACTATGTATTTGTCTATGTGTTTGTCTGTACCTGTGAAATTGAAATTTGTTTGTATATAAATAAGTTATTTGGGAGAATATGTGCTTAAATGAAGTCGAACCTATTTTTTGAAATTTTAATTCAATTATTATTAATGAATTAAAATTTCAAAAAATAGGTTTCGACTTCATTTAAGCACATATTCTCCAAATATTGGTCGGCTGAAAATTAGCCATATCACAAACATCGTCTGTTGTTTAACGGTCTCATAATAATATGTATATCTTGTGTGTTCCAAATGTAAGATTTTGTGTGTGTGGTGTGTGTGTGTGTGTGTGTGTTGTGTGTGTAACGCACATGCTAAATAAATTATGAAGGTTGGTGTTGGTTGTTTACCTATTCTATTTATTTGGTCATGGTACATATTGATCTAGTCAGGTTACAGGTTTCATAGGTGCTACTTTAGTCTTGTATGGAGAAAAGATAATTGTCTCCGCATTGGATTGTGGGTGTGGCTCCCCACATCATGTTCCCTATGATCACATGTATTCAGCCCCTTAAAACTTTCTATTTAAGTCCCCTTCTTCAAGGGACAACTCCTACTGTTTTCAGTCCTCGTTCATTGAGTGAAAAGACATATTTCTCAAGTTCTAGAAATGATAGAGAAAATTAGTCTCCAACTTTGGCATATGCTTTAGTCACCTCAACCAATGAAAAATCATAAAAGTGAGTCTTTTATAACCAATCTTGTTGTTTGTTAATTGGAAATATTTTTCAATATAAAGTTGTTTGGGACATATATACTTCCCAACTTCCAGAACTGGAACTCACCATGCAGATAGGTTTTAACATCATTCCGCAGGACATGAAAGACCCTTCAGTCAATGCCTTCTAGCAAACCATTATGAATAAAAGGGCTGGGCTTGTCATAAGGGCAATAAGGTTGGGGCAATCAATATATGGTGCGTATGGCCTTGCGTGACTCGAGGGTCTTCATGTCCTGGAGAATTGTTACGTCTATCTGATGTTGAGTGTTCCAGTTCTGGAAGTTTGGGGAATATTATATGTCCGCAAACAACTTTATATTGAAAAATATGTTCATTAACAAACAACAAGATTGGTTATAAAACTCACTTTTATGATTTTTCATGGTGAGGTGAACTAAAAAGGCTATGCAAAGTTGGAGACTAATTTTCTCTATTCATTTCTAGAACTGAGAAATATGTCGCTTAATCACTCAATGAACGAGGACTGAAAACAGATAGGAGTTGTCCTTTGAAGAAGGGGAGTAAATAGAAAAAGTTTTAAGGGGCTGAATTATCATGTGATCAAGGACACATGATGTGGGAAGCCACACCCACAATCCAATGGAAGACAATTTCTTTGTCTCCATACAAGACTAAAGTAGCTACCTATGAAACCTTAACCTGACTAAGATCAATATGGTTACATGACAATATAAATAGACATAGGTAAACAACACACCAACCTTCATAATTTTATTTAGCATTGTGGCGTACACACACACACACACACACACACACACACACACACACAAAATCTTACATTGGAACACACATAGATATACATACTTATTTATGAGACGTAAAACACAGACGATGTTGTGATATGGCTATTTTCAGCCGACAATATTTGGGAGAATATGTGCTTAATGAAGTCGAACCTATTTTTTGAAATTTTAATTCATAATAATTAATGATTAAAATTTCAAAAATAGGTTCGACTTCATTTAAGCACATATTCTCCCAAATACTTATATATACAAACAAATTTCAATTTTCACAGGTTACAGACAAACACATAGACAATACATAGTTATATATATATATACAAACACACGCACACGCATTTCATTTCCTTGTTCACTTTTTACACCCTATAATTTTTTCTCTTTGTCATTTTAATATGTATAAACTTGCATGGTTAATGGTTGAATCATAGAAATGGACTTGTCATCCCCAATTCAAATCCTGAATGAGGCTGTTTTGCATTTCACATAATGCTAATACTTGGGAAGGTTGAATCCAACTACCTCTCTTTTCAACTATAGGTAAATAGTAGGGCAGACTATCTTTAACCTTAGCTAGGTAACCAGTTAAAGAGAAGAAAAACTGAATTCAAACCTGTTAAACTCTAATTAAGAAATAGACATTGGTCACATCCTACTCATGCAGGGTTTGCTAATATTATATATATATTATATATTATTATAGATAGATAGATAGATGATAAACATATCCCCCAGTGGGCACCCACATCTAACTTGAACAGTAACCACTCCCAAACTAATAAAAAACCTCATTAGCCTGGTGACTTCACCACAGAGATATATGTAATATATAAAAAAGTGATTGAAGACAATTTAGCCAGAAGATGGGTTTTCACTCAACAAATGGATATGCCACTTTGCCAGTACATTTTCTGTCCGCTTCTTCTGTGGCTTATTAACTACTTTGAAAAACTTTTTAATAACTTTTCACAAAAACTGATCTAGGGTCAAAAAACTAGTTGAGAACAACCAAAAAATAAATAACATAAAAGAATTTCCTGTTTGACTTATTACTTTTGTTCACTTTGTATATATATATATTTCTTACAGTATGGTTTGGTGTGGCATTAAATATTTCATTTAATATACATTTCATAGTCATATATAATATATGTGGGTGTCCAGTCATAGAGTGCTGCTTAGTCAGCATCTCCCTGTGGAGAGATCCCGTTTAATGTAATTATATTTATTATATCTCTTTTCTTAACATATTTGTCATCCAGTTTTTATAGTATCATAAATAAGTACGCCTTTACCATATTTCTAATAATAAGTTAATTTTTTTAAACAAAAATACAAGATTTTATTATTTATACATTATACAATCCAAACATTATACAATCCAAACAGATATTATTAAATATTATTCATTACCAAATTCTATGCCATTGAAACAAAAAATAAAATTGCTTCACCTCTGTATCAAAACTACATATATATATATTATTATATATATATATATAAATATATGGGGTGTACTTATTTTGCTCAGTTACATATACATATTTTTTGTTTACAGAGTTTTAAATGATGTAGAATTTGGTTATAAATATGTGTAACTGCCACTAAACCGACCAGTTTAATTATGTCTTATTTTTAATATAGTTATTTTTGTTTTAAAAGATTAACTACAACCACAGTATCCAATTTAGAGTAGTTTAATATGTTTATTTAATACCATTTTATGTTGACCACTAGTTTCTGCAGTCTACGAATCCCTAACCGGAAAGGGTAAGGGGAACTCACATACAAACCCTTTTAGTTTTACGCCACTGTTGGGACAGGTGGCAATGGTAAGCGCTTTCACATTTCTTTGAGGATTTTCTATTTCTTTGAGGTATCCTATTTCTTTTTAAAAAGTATTTGTTGTTTATCCATTTATTAAATGCTATTTGTTTTTTCCTTGTACAGTTTCACGGTGTTTATTAAATAACTTAATGACATCAGTAAAAGAAGTGTATTGCGTCCTTTTTACAAAGCAGTAGGCATAAAAATATGGATAGTTAATTCTTTTGTATAAGTTGTTGATAACACTTTGCAGAGGTATAGAATGTGAGTTAAATCTTCTCCAAGTGTCTTCATATACTTAAAGTCCTACAATTTACAGAATCACCCATAAATAAGTACACCTCTTAATTATAAAAAAATACTATCTTCTAAATCAAAGATAACAGGATTCTAATTTTCACTGGAACATTATACAATCAGAAGTATATTATTAGTTATTATTTAATTTACCAAACTCTACAGTACAATATCAAAATCTTATCGGCTAATTATTTCTAATGGAACATCATAAATGAACAGATACTAATTTTTATCTATCATAAAAACTATTGAATTGAAAACCTGCAACCAAAAATGTGAAATAATACAGTCCAAAAATAAGTACACCCCAACACAAATTATATATAGTAAGTATATTTGCAAGCAAACTTTTATTTTATCTTGGTTACAGTTTTTGAGTTGTTTGTTGAAAGGTTTGGCCAAAGGGTGTGGTTGAAATGAAGCTCAGCGGTAACTAGCCTTTTCTAAGCAACAAATAATACTTCCTTCAAAAAATGAAAGAGAGGAGTGTTAGAGGCAAGGTGTGTACTTTAAGTATTTTAGTTTTTTAACATCCACATTTTGTTTGGTTGAAATAAATAGTTGTTAGTTGTGTTAAGCCCAGCCAGGGGTCATGAAGAAATTCATTTAGGTAGCATTTTCCTTTTTTTTTTCAGTTATATGTGACCTAAAACACATGTATATTTTTGATATTTGTATGCAAAGTGTCAAGTCCCCAATCTTATATACAGGATTCTACAAAAGCCTAGTTATATGGAATTTTAATTTCACTATTGTATTTATTTATGTTATTTTTCCGAAAGGCAGATATGGTAATTTAGGCAGTAAATAAAATCATAACATAAACAATTAAATATAAAAATAAATAATTTTCCTTTTTACTTTTGTTTAAATAAAATAAAAAATTAATCCCAATGTACCCAGACTTTGTGGACACCTGTAAATTATATTTAGACTAGTTTACCAAGTTATTAAGGCCTGTCAGCTGCGTCAGTAGAATACACAACTGCAATCTGCAGAGGGGTAAGATCGCCCCCCTAAAGTGGCCACCTGTTGGCTGTGGATAGCAACCCCATAACACTTGACAGAATCTTGGGGGTGAGCAGTTCATGATATCCAGCTAGGCCTTACTTGGGCTTGATGGGTGGTCGAAGTGGCTACTCCAATTGATTGGCTTGGTCATGTCAAGCCTAGCACTATATGATTGTCTCAATCATATTGCCCTTATTGGAAACACCCAACCTTATTTTCATATATGTGCTAGAAGGTGGTGGCTGAATTTTTTCTATTTAACCCATAGATGAGACCCTTGCAGGTACTCCACTCCGGTCAGAGTCTAAGCTGGATGATGCAGATTTATGAATACAGTTTAACTTCTCTGAGATGTTTCTTTCAAAAAAACAATATATTTGAAGCTTATACACGGCTATTGTTTTAATTACAGGTAAGCCAAATTGATCATGGACGCAATAACACAATTGCTATGCAAATTAGTCAGCAAAACAATGCTATGCAAATTAGTTAACAGCATGCATGTACATCATTTACATATTACTTAAAGTGTCTCATTACTCATTTTACCTACTTCTTTGCAATGTATATTTCTGATGACCTAAAAAGTATTATTCACAATGTCTTGCTAATTATATATTATATATATATATATATATGAGAAGTAAACAACATACAATGTTTGTTGATATGGCTATTTTCAGCCGACAAATTTGGGAGAATATGTGCTTAATTGAAGTCGAACCTAATTTTTTTGAAAGTTAATTCATTAATAATTAATTAAGCGGGATTTAACTAGCTTAAATGTAAGGCTAAACAATCGAGAAAAAACAATCTATGTATGTACATTTCGGTCTATTAGGCCTCATCAGCAGAGCTATAGATACGAAGACCGCCCTGTGTGATTCGAAACCTGTCTGTCAAATTAACAAGCAAGCGTTTACCTCCACACCAAACGGACTTTTTTTTTTCTTCGCTTTGTTAAGTAGTAGTACTTATATTCCTCATCGTATGTTTGTTTACTTCTCGTAAGTTTGTGTGAGGTCACTTAAGGAGGAATATAAATTCAACCAGAGAATTAATTATGAGTCTAATCTCATCAGATTAGTTTTTAACAAAATACTGAGAAAATTGTATAGAAAAAAAAATCTTGCAAGATTTGGACAGTCTCATTTTTAACCTGCAGGTTGTTGCAAGATGTACGTCGGAAGATTAAGGAACAAGAGTATTAATATATAGATTAGCTGACACTTTTTATTTTCTCTATAAATAAAAGAGAATAAAAATTATGATTTAAAAATTCCATTTTCGCTCTGCGGGGGGGGGGGGTGTCCACAAGGAGTGAAGTGGTGGGAGCAAGGGCAGTCTAAGAAAATTTTCATAGACATCCAGTTTTAATAACATCAATCATGACCACACTTTGCCATTCTTTTCTTTGCCCACATGTCATCCTTACCTAATTATACTAATTTACTAATTAAATGTCGATACAATTGCAAGGGACTTTGTTAGTCCCAATTTACTAAACAAACTCTTTATAATAATAAGTGCACTTGGCTTGACAGGCGAAAAAAAAAACACTTTTAAAGAATGGTTGTCTAAAAACTTGCTTATAAAAACCAGAAACAACTGAGATTGACTTTTTGTCTAGTAGTCCAGTTTAAAAGCAGGGTAAAGGCAACCTAAAGCTAAACTTTAAAATCTTATTTTTCTGATGCAGTATCATTGGGGATAAGAAAAAGGTAACCTGATGCCAAATATTTTTAGAGCTTATTCTTCCATGCAGGTATCATTGGGGATTGAGAAAAGTTAAGGGTAACCTGAAGCAAATATTTTAGAGCTTATTCTTCCAATGCAGGTATCATTGGGGATCAGAAATAGCTTATCATTTTTTGTAATGAAGTGTAGTTAGGGAGTTAAATTTAGATGTAAACTCATGTAAAATCCACCAAATATTTGACTGACAAGCTTTGCACCCTGTTTCACTTGCAGTGGGCCTCTCTGATTGGCTGAGGATTCACTTGATCAGATGAGCCCTAGGAAAGTTGATAGAGTTAAACTAAATTCAACTAGAGAGCTGTTTGTTGACAGATGCATGTTGTGTCATGTGCTGATTCTCCTCACGCATGAGTTATGGTATCAGGGAATTGAATAAAACTATGTTTACAAAATATGTCTCCATGTTTTTGAATTAATAAGAACAAAAATGGAACGTGAGTATTTGAGAGAGATGCGAGCTAATGAGGAAGATATCCTTAACCCAAAGAGAACCTGATAGGGTGAATTGCAGCAGATTGGACATTTAGATTTTAGAAGATGTTAGAATGTAATAAGAAGACTATTTAATTCTTTGCCAACCAAATTTTACCACATGGCTGTACAAATTTTCTTGTTATTATTCCATTCAACTGGTGTAGCATAATTATTATGGTTATGAGGAATTTGGGGATTGAAAAGAAAACGGTATATCAGATTTCTGGAGAAAGAGAAGAAAAAGAATTAAGAACAAAGGTTAAAGTTTGGAAGGGTAAATCTTAACGGGGGGCCAGCCAATTGACAGACGAATGACCCCGGAACTAGATTTTAATAAAACAGAAGTTCGCAAGTTTTGAAGGCAGAATTGGTGACCCTCCCACCCCAGGACAGAAATGGAAGAAGAAGAAAATCGTTCTTTCTTTTTCGTTGGGCCTTCATGAGAGGCAGACAGGGGTTTTCTGGGTTCCCCATACGAGTTTCACATGTAGTTCCAAACATGATTTACGATAGAATAATTTGACCTAACTATCTCTTTCTCCTCTCTGAAAAAGAACTCACAAAGTCTAGAAAGAAAAATAAACAGCCCCCTTGTGACTATACAACTTGCATATGTTGTTTCTACTAACGACTACTACTACAACCCAACTGGCCCTTATAACACTGGTTCCTTATTGCAAAAGTATCAAGTATCAATGTTAGGGTTGGTTCACAGACAAAAAAGATGGCAGGGATGTTCACTAGTGATTGTTTAAGTGGAACAGTGACATGTACTAGCAGTCGCTGCCTGTGGGGTTATGGTATGGATCGTAGTGGTGGAAGGAGTGCTGAGTGGTTACAAGTAGGCAATGAGTTAAAACAAAATAGAAGAACATTGCATAAATTAAAATTAATACTAAAGCTGATTTTTATTAAACAAAATTCATTTTATTTGCTTTCTATACAAATGAATTTTGTCTAATTAATTTTTCTTTACCAAAAAGTTCCAGTGTACCCCCACCCACAAAGAGGTGGTTGGGTGAGGATCTGACACCTTTGTTGAATTCTCTTCAGATACCTTAAAACACTCCTTGAGGTTAAGGGAGTTCACATGTCAATTTCATCAACTTGACATGTGAATCCCTTAAACCTCGAAGGAGTGTTTTAAAGGTGTTATTGAAGAGAATGCCCATTAGCAAGGGAGTCTATAGGTTGAATGAGTCCTTTCTGAATAATACCATTAAACCACTCCTGGAGGCAAGTTTTTATCCAGAATTGACCACTTCACCTAAAAGTCTAAAGGTAACAGGTAAACAATCAATGAAGCAAATTACATACTACACCTGTCAAAAATTATTAATTAGTACACTTAGAGGATTTTCACTTAGGTTTTTTATTTAGCAGTAAAAATATAGTTATTAGCTTTTCTCTAAACACATTTCCTTCTCTCTTTCTGGTTAAATTATTCTTCATCTTTTTTATATATACATATGTCTCTGTGGTGAAGGCACTGGCTAATGAGTTTTTTTTATTAGGTTTAGGAGTGGTTCATATTAAGTTAGATGTGGGTGCAAGTGGCTGATTGTTGTATAGCGCGCTTTGACTGGACTTCAATAACAACAGATATGTATATACAAAATATGACCCGTCTTTTATTTTTTTGGCTTGTGGGTGGTGGAGGGGCATAGAGGCTTCATCAATTGAAAAAATGCTCAGGTGGCTGGTGAAGGCCACGAGTGTTCTCAATGAGTGCCCGAGGGGGTTTTTTGCCTGATTGGGAGACACAAGGTTATGCTATCGGCTGTTGCTGGGTTGACTTAGCTGAATCTCTGGCTTTATTAATAAATACGTCTATGTGTATCTTTATTATATATATATTATATAATAATATGCCTTGCTTTAATCTTTTGATCTGATAATGGACATACTTCCTTTTTTAAAAAATATTTTTCTTTTTTCCTTCTCTTCACCGGAAGACTCTGCTTCCGTTTCCTTTTTCTTTTATCTATTTCTTGACCGAAGAGAAGTGTTCTGTTTTCCTTTTTTTTTAAATATATTTCTTCATCTTTCTATTTGTCTTTTGACCGGAAAGTTCATCTCCGTTGCATAAATATGCACATGATGTGTTTGTTCATATAGGTGTTAGGGACATCATGTTTTATTACCAGGGCGAGTAATTAAGTTTATATTAATTCCAATGGATTATAGCTTTTCATTTTATTTGTCCTATCATTTTCCATATATCTATCTATCTATCTATCTATATTATATAATTATATAGATAGTCTATATATATTATATATTTATATATATAATAGATAGATTGTATAGATATAGATTATATTTTCAACAAATTTGATTCGACAAAACCGAATCCTGCAAAAACAGTTTCGTTAATATAACAGTTTTAATAATGATAGACAGTATACACCTTGAAAATAGTTAAAAAATGGACCGAAAGTAATTGGGTCTACATAATGGCTCTTTTGGACAAATCATAATACCTTTCAAGATTGTAACATCAAAAGAATTATTTGGAAACTTGAAAGAAAACTTGAAAATAATAAGGATTCTGTTTGTTTAATCAAATTTGTTTGAATGAAAAGAGTGCCCAATATAATTTTATTATATATTAGAAATATATATATATATATATATATATATAGCTGGTGTCCACAAAGTCTTGAAACAGTTTTAAAATTGATATAAATAATTCACATTGTACAAATGATAAAATCCTTTTCAATAAAACAACAAAAGTTCAACTCTTAAAGGAATATAGTATGTTATTTTTATTATTATTGCACTTCCATGACCGCCATTTTGTTGAATCATTTTCAACCTTATGAGGACCTTATGGGATACCCATCGCTCTTTGGTTTTTGTGATATGCTTTGTCATAAGTGAATTGAGACCCCACTTGATGAGACAGAAATTTGGGGAGCCGGTTTAAATCAACTAGATTTATATGCGGCCCATTTCCGTCGAAATAAAATTTATTATGGATCACTGTATTGAGTTTCCTTGCATTTTTTTATATAATAATATTATATATATATATATATATATATATTAATATTATATATATTATGTGAGAGAGAGAGAGAGAGAAGAGAGAGAAGATACAATAATATTTATCATCTTCTTTCATCATATGGGATCAAGTGCAACATTTAATAAGTCATACAAGAATAGATTATATTTTTAAATTTTGTATTCAATGTGTTGCAATTTTATAATAACTGAAAACTTTTTGTTTAAAATGAAATTTTATCTTAATTTCTCTGTTATTTGAGTTTTCAGGAGCAAAGTTGCTGTCTTTACTTGAACAGAATTGCATAAAGTCAACAATTCTTCTTGGATACGAACAGAGGTGAGACAATTAATTTCTTTTCATATAAGGATATATATAATTGTGCATATGGTGTAATGGTTATCACTGTAGGAAATGGACATGGCGATACAAGTTCAAATCCTGGAGAGGCTGTTTGAATTTTACATAATGCAATACACTTAAGAAAGGTATGCATCCATCTAATCTCCCTCCAACTATTAGTAACTAGTAGTGCATACTGGGCTCTTTAACCTTGGGTAGGCAACAGTCTAGGAGAAGGAAATCTTGAATTCAAACTGTTAAATTCCGCTTAAGAAATTGACCTTGTGTCACACCTACTCATGTGGAAGTGTTGGTATTATGTATAAAGCAAATATAATGACAAAATTATTATTTTAGTCATCATATTCGCTTCATCTGTTTTCAAAATCATACAGTTATGTACATCTGGGAGAGTTTGGAAAAAAGGTTTATAATTAAAATAAACCCTTGAATTAATAGACCCCAGGTATAATGAAATTTTGAGTTTATAGAGCTGAGATTTTATTCTGGTCTATAAGTCATTGTTGCGTATAAACATTCAAGTAAGATGAACAAGACAAGCAAAGATTAACTAAATAAGTGATGTTCTCCTGTAGACTGTTAAGTAGACACACCAGAGTAGGCTTATGTTGTATACTGGATTCATTCAATATTCAGTATACTAGTACATCCAATACAGTTTGCACCAGACATAGAGTAACTTGCAACAGAGTGCTAAAACATTGAGAGTAACGTTCGCATAATGGTTCCAATAATCTTCACAGTCTCAGTAATCACTACATGTTTTAAAAAACGCAGTATACAAATCAGTCTTGGACAGCTCATTTACTTCTACGAAAGGTAAGCTAGGGCTAGTCCACAACAGCCGACACAGCAAAAACCTCCACCAATCAGCTTGTGCAGATTCTGGATACCATACAGAAAACCTACCAGAGGGATGACCAATAGGGACAGATAGTGAGAGATAGTCTTGAGAATCCATGCTGTGTGTGCAACCTGATGATAATGATGATTTAGTTATTAATAAAATATCGTAAATTGCTCTTAATTTTCTTTTCATACTTACAAATATTTTCCAGATTACCTGCAATGTGTCTTTTATAACTAAGAATAAAGGTTTACATAATATATCATGTGGTTAATTTGCATGCTGGTTTTAACAAACTGGGTTTTAATGATAACTTACTTGTGTTATTGATCTCTAATATTATTGTTTTATTCTCGCAACATATTAAAATCAATCATATTCAAAATTTATCTTTAATGATTTTATGTAGAGACCAATTAAAATATAATTGAAATAAGTGTATATTTTTCATATGATTTCCTATTTAATTTTGTTAGTCTTTTAATTTAATATTTTCCATTACATTAAACTTAAATACATATATTTAAGACAAACATATTCTTTACTAATTATTCTAATGGAACATCATACAATGAAAACAGATATTAATTTTTATCTATCATAAAACTATTTGAATTGAAAACCTGCGACCAAAATGTGAATATTATAACAGTCTCAAAATAAGTACAACCCAACACAAATTATATATATGTAAGTATATTTGCAAAGCAAACTTTTATTTATTAGTTACAGTTTTTGAAGAGTTTGTTGAAAAGGTTTTGGCAAAGGGTGTGGTGAAATGATAAGCTTATGAGGTAACTACTTTTTCTAAGCAACAAAATATACTTCATTCAAAAAATGAAGAAAGGATTGGTTAGAGGCAAGGTGTGTATTAAGTTATTATTTTTTAACATCGACACTTTGGTTTGGTAGAAACACAATAGTTGTTGCATTGACAATACCTGAGCTATGGATATTGGAAAAGTAAAGTTGGCGGAAGTGGCCTATTATTGGTATCAACCGGATAGTAGCGAGTCTATCCTTTTTTCACTAGCATTAGGCCAGGGAGATTGTTTTTTGCATATAATGCGGTGCAAACCACACCTACCATGAGCTCTCCACTGTAGCCACAAAAGATCAAAGCTGTGCTACTCATGTGCTGAGTTGGTAAGTTGCTACTAAACCCAGAACCTTGTAATTTCTAGGTGATATGTGCTACTGAGAATTATTTTATTACAACGGATTTTACAGTTGGTGAGTGTTTGCTTGCGAACCAAGGTTCTCGGTTCAATACTGGCTGGTTAGCTCAGTCAGTAGAGCATCCGCCTGGAATCACAAGGTTCCTAATTTGATCTGCCATGTCAACTCAGTAAGAACAGGGACAAGCGCGTAAAGTGAGAAGGTATGGTAGGTGTGGCGCTTCACCTCAGATGCTTAAAATAATCTCCTTGGTCTAGTGCTAGTGAAAAGAGGATAGGCTCTCTTGCTGTATGGCTGATACTGACATTAGGCCACCTTGCGACTTACTTTTTAATATATATATATATAATATATATATATATTGAAGAAATGGATACAACAGAAACACTCGAGTTTCATCGCTAGAATCATCAGGGTTAATCCACTGAATTAATCGGAGTTACGATTAATTGGCAGCTGATCAAACGTATGTTCATGAATAAGTTAATTCAATGAACATACATGTGATAGCTGGGCAATTAATCGGTAACTCGATTAATTCAGTGGATTTAACCCTGATGATTCTAGCGAGAACTCGAGTAGGTCTTTCTGTGTATCCATTTCTTCAAATATATATATATTATATATGTCGCGTCGGTCGTCCGGCCTGAAGGGCCACAGAATCTCCGAAAATGGCCGTCAATGATCGGATTTTCTGCATCAACCACGGATTGCTGGGTATCTATATTTTGCTGGACAATCTAGCGATATGCCTCCAATGTTTGTGCAAGATATCAACGCTAGAAATCGCTATAGAAACTGATTTCCGAGATTAATGGGGGCCGATGGTCCATATGAAAAAAAGATAAACGAATCTTTTCTTTTTAAAAAAAAAATCCACAACTTTATATTCGAAAATATAAGAATACAAATAATTACTTTCAGGTTGGTGGGAGTGAATGTGCCATAATAAATACTTGGTCTTCTGCAAAGTATTGTGCAAAACAGTTCGTGAGTTGACTAAGTTTCAATAAATGGTTTAGCTGATAGTTACTCTCGGCTCTCCATCAGGTAATTTGCGTTAATCTTGTCAGCTAGTCCGATTTCTCAAGCATCACAACTTATCTGCCCGTTGCCTCATCTGCCCATCGGCTTTCTGCTTCTCAAGCACAAACGTCTGGTTAAATAATCTCGATCGGAACAATTTTATTTTCCCGGCCGGCACGAAGACATGGAATTTTTTCTGCTCCACCCAACTCAGCTGGGTTAACGGTTCCCTCTTGTTCAAGAGCCAAATCAAATTTACTTTCCGCCCACCAATTGGGTCCATCTCTTCGGCCACTTGAATGTGTTTTTTTTAAATAACATTCGACTTTTTTTTTAATGTCGATTTTCCAACAAGAGTTTATTCCATTCTCCCAGCCATAGGGAAACATAAAACAATAGATTCTCTTAATCCTGGTTTTCATGTTCCGGTAATTATAAAACAAGATTTAACTTTTCCCCGCGACTAAAAGCTGATACATCAAAAGACTCGACTAGAACGGCTTCTCACTTATGGGATTTTCCGACTACTTGAGATTTAACTACCGGCCTATCGCCTCGATCCCCGGTCGAGGTCATTTTCGGATTCGCCCATCTGTTGGGATCTACGGTGAAGTCGGCAGGGTAGTTATATTTCCGTTTATTAATTTTTCTTTTTCTAATTTCAAAACCCTAGATAGGTATATTTGATCGCGGCCCTGTAATTCTGACCAACGTCGGAAGATTTAACTTCGATTTTCTTTTTTCTTTTCTATCTTCAAACTGAATCAGGTAAACATATATTATTATATGATGAGATGAGATGATTTACCATATCGGCCGTAGTAGTTTGTAATTTCCATGAATATTCAGCCCTCTTATTGAGCATTCTTTCTTTGAGTGTATTTAGCTCTTCGTCCATGCAGA
>CM042146.1:120702814-120809534 GCA_023376005.1 Doryteuthis pealeii | reverse complement strand
TTACAGTCCATTAATGTTATCCTTATATGAAAAAATTAATTGTCTCACCTCTTTGTATCCAAGAAAATGTGTTGACCTTAGCAATTGTTCAAGTCAAAGACAGGCAACTTTGCTCCCGAAAATCAAATAACAGAGAAATTAAAGATAAAAAATTTTCATTTAAACAAAAGTTTCATAATTATAAAAATTGCAACACATGAATACAAAATTTACAAACAATATCATATTCTTGTATCGACTTATAAAATAGTCTTTTCACTGATCCCATATGATGAAAGAGATGACTAAATATATATTTGTATCTTCTCTCTCCTCTCTCTCCTCTCTCTCTATATTATATATAATATATAATATTATATATATATATATATATATATAAAAAACATGACAGGAAGAACTCAATACAGTGATCCCATAATAAATTATTATTTCGACGAAAATTGGGGCCACATATAAATCTAAGTTGATTTAAACCGGCTCCCCAAAATTTCTCTTCTCGATCAGGATGGGGTCTTCAATTCACTTAGGACAAGCATTATCACAAAAAACCCCAAAGAGCTTGATGGGGTATCCATAAGGTCCACTAACAGTGAACTGTACAACAAAATGGCGGTCATGTTGAAGTGCAATAATAAAAAAATACATCTATATTACCTTTAAGAGTTGACTTTTGTATGTTTTTATGAAAAAGATTTTATCATTTGTACCAATGTGAATATTAATATTCAATTTTCAAAACTGTTTCAAAAGACTTATAGTGGACACCCAGTATATATATATATATATATATAATATTAATTATATATAATATTATATAATTTGGGCCAGCATCTTTTTCATTCAAACAAATTTATTAAACAAAACAGAATCCATTATTATTCAATTTTCTCCAGTAGTTCCCAACGATGTTACAATCTTAAAGGTATTAATGATTTGTCCAAAAGAGCCAGAGTAGACATTATGCTCGTTTCCATTTAACTATTGTTTGCTGGAAGGTGATCTGTCTATCATTATTAAAAGTTTTGTATAAGATTACGAAACTGTTTGTCAGGGATCGTTTTGTCTAATCAATTTGTTTTGAATATATCTATATCTATCTACTATCTACTTATATATATATATAATATATATATAGATCTATCATATATATATATATATAGATAGATAGATAGATAGATATATGGAAAATGATAGGACAAATAAATGAAAAAGCTATAAATCCATTTGAATTAATAATAAAACTTAATACTCGCCCTGAGTAATAAAACGATGGATGTCCCTAACACCTATTATGACAAACACATCATGTTGCATATTTATGCACGGAAGATGAACTTTCCGGTCAAAAGACAAAATAGAAGAGAAGAAATATATTTAAAAAAAAGGAAAACAGAACATTCTCTTTCCGGTCAAGAAATAGATAAAAGAAAAAAAGGAAAACGAAGCAGAGTCTTCCGTGAAAGAGAAGGGAAAAAGAAAAATAATTTTTAAAAAAGGAAGTTGTCCATTATCAAGATCAAAGATAAAAATGCATTAGGCATAGCATTGGATATAAAACCAGAGTCAAAGATAAAGATCCGTAGGCGTATTTATTGATATAAAAGGCCAGAGGATTCAGCCTACAGTCAGACCCCAGCAAACAGCCGATAGCATAACCTTGTGTCTCCCATCAGCAAACACCCCTCGGGCACTTATTGTGAAACACTCGTTGCCTTCACCAGCCACCTGGCATTTCATTGTGAAGCTCTATGCCCCTCACCCACCCACAAGCCAAAGAAATAAAGACGGGGTCATATTTTTGTATATACACTATCTGTTTGTTTATTGAAGTCCAGTCAAGCGGCTATACAACAATCAGCCACTTGTCACCCACATCTAACTTAATATGAACCACTCCTAAAACCTAATAAAAAAACTCATTAGCCAGGTGCCTTCACCACAGAGACATATGTATATATAAAAAAGGGATTGAAGATAATTTAACCAGAAGAAGGGAGAAGGGAAATGTGTAGAGAAAAAGGCTAATAACTGTATTTTTACTGCTAAATAAAAAACCTAAGTGAAAATCCTCTAAGTGTACTAATTAATAATTTTTGACAGGTGTAGTATGTAATTTGCTTCATTTGATTGTTTACCTGTTACCTTTAGACTTTTAGGTGAAGTGGTCAATCTGGATAAAACTTGCCTCCAGGAGTGGTTTAATGGTATTATTCAGAAAGGACTCATTCAACCTATAGACTCCCTTGCTAATGGGCATTCTCTTCAGATACCTTTAAAACACTCCTTGAGGTTAAGGGAGTTCACATGTCAAGTTGATGAAACTTGACATGTGAACTCCCTTAACCTCAAGGAGTGTTTTAAAGGTATCTGAAGAGAATTCAACAAAGGTGTCAGATCCTCACCACCACCACCTCTTGTTGGTGGGTGGGGGTACACTGGAACTTTTTGTAAAGAAAATTAATTAGACAAAATTCATTTGTATAGAAAGCAAATAAAATGAATTTTTGTTTAATAAAATCAGCTTTAGTATTAATTTTAATTTATGCAATGTTCTTCTATTTGTTTTAACTCATTGCCTACTTGTAACCACTCACAGCGGCTCCTCCACCACTACGATCCTACCATAACCCACAGGCAGCGACTCTAGTACATGTCACTTGTTTCCACTAAACAATCACTATGTGAACATCCCTGCCATCTTTTTTGTTGTCTGTGAACCAACCCTAACATTGATACTTGATACTTTTGCAATAAGGAACCAGTGTTGCATAGGGCCAGTTGGGTTGTAGTAGTAGTCGTTAGTAGAAACAACATATGCAAGTTGTATAGTCACAAGGGGGCTGTTTATTTCTTTCTAGACTTGTGAGTTCTTTTTCAGAGAGGAGAAAGAGATAGTTAGGTCAAATTATTCTATCGTAAATCATGTTTGGAACTACAATGAGAAACTCGTATGGGGGAACCCAGAAAACCCTGTCTGCCTCTCATGAAGGCCCAACCGAAAAAGAAAGAACGATTTTCTTCTTCTTCCATTTCTTGTCCTGGGGTGGGAGGGTCACCAATTCTGCTTCAAAACTTGGAACTTCTGTTTTTATTTTAAAATCTAGTTCCGGGTCATTCGTCTGTCAATTGCTGGCCCCCCGTTAAGTATTTACCCTTCCAAACTTTAACCTTTGTTCTAATTCTTTTTCTTCTCTTTCTCCAGAAATCTGATTACCGTTTTCTTTTCAATCCCCAAATTCCTCATAGACCATAATAATTACACTACACCAGTTGAATGGAATAATAACAAGAAAATTTGGTACAGCCATGTGGTAAATTTGGTTGGCAAAGAATTAAATAGTCTTCTTATTACATTCTAACATCTTCTAAAATCTAAATGTCCATATCTGCTGCAATCACCCTATCAGGTTCTCTTTTGGTTAAGGATATCTTCCTCATTGGCTCGTCTCTCTCCAAATACTCAGTTCCATTTTTGTTCTTATTAATTCAAAAACATGGAGACATATTTTGTATATACATAGTTTTATTCAATTCCCTGATACCATAACTCATGCGTGAGGAGAATCAGCACATGACACAACATGCATCTGTCAACAACAGCTCTCTAGTTGAATTTGAGTTAACTCTATCAAACTTTCCTAGGGCTCATCTGATCAAGTGACATCCTCAGCCAATCAGAGAGGCCCACTGCAAGTGAAACAGGGTGCAAAGCTTGTCAGTCAAATATTTGGTGATTTTACATGAGTTTACATCTAAATTTAACTCCTAACTACACTTCATTACAAAAATGATAAGCTATTTCTTGATCCCCAATGATACCTGCATTGGAAGAATAAGCTCTAAAATATTTGGCTTCAGGTTACCCTTAACTTTTCTCAATCCCCAATGATACCTGCATTGGAAGAATAAGCTCTAAAAATATTTGGCATCAGGTTACCTTTTTCTTGATCCCCAATGATACCTGCATCAGAAAAATAAGATTTTAAAAGTTTAGCTTTAGGTTCTTTACCCTGCTTTTAAACTGGACTACTAGACAAAAAGTCACATCTCAGTTGTTTCTGGTTTTTATAAGCAAGTTTAGACAACCATTTCTTTAAAAGTGTTTTTTTTTTCGCCTGTCAAGCCAAGTGCACTTATTATTATAAGAGTTTGTTTAGTAAATTGGGGACTAACAAAGTCCCTTGCAATTGTATCGACATTTAATTAGTAATTAGTATAATTAGGTAAGGATGACATGTGAAGTGGCAAAGAAAAGAAGTGGCAAAGTGTGTCATGATTGATGTTATTAAAACTGGATGTCTATGAAAATTTCTTAGACTGCCCTTGCTCCCACCACTTCACTCCTTGTGGCACCCCCCCCCCCGCGAGGAAAATGGAAATTTTTAAATCATAATTTTTATTCTTCTTTTATTTATAGAAAAATAAAAAGTGTCAGCTAATCTATATATTAATACTCTTGTTCCTTAATCTTCCGACTGTTATCATCTTGCAACACCTGCAGGTTAAAAATGAGACTGTCCAAATCTTGCAAGATTTTTTTTTCTATACAATTTTCTCAGTATTTTGTAAAAACTATCTGATGAGATTAGACTCATATTAATTCTCTGGTTGAATTTATATTCCTCTTAAGTGACCTCACACAAACTTACGAGAAGTAAACAAACATACGATGAGGAATATAATACTACTACTTAACAAAGCGAAGAAAAAAAGTCCGTTTGGTGTGGAGGTAAGACGCTTGCTTGTTAATTTGACAGACAGGTTTCGAATCACACACGGGGCGGTCTTCGTATCTATAGCTCTGCTGATGAGGCCTAATAGACCGAAATGTACATACATAGATTGATTTTTCTCGATTTGTTTAGCCTTACATTTAAGTAGTTAAATCCCGCTTAATTAATTATTAATGAATTAACTTTCAAAAAATTAGGTTCGACTTCAATTAAGCACATATTCTCCCAAATATTGTCGGCTGAAAATAGCCATATCAACAAACATTGTATGTTTGTTTACTTCTCATATATATATATATATATATATATATATATAGCAAGACATTGTGAATAATACTTTTTAGGTCATCCCAGAATATTACATTGCAAAGAAGTAGGTAAAATGAGTAATGAGACACTTTAAGTAATATGTAAATGATGTACATGCATGCTGTTAACTAATTTGCATAGCGATTGTTTTGCTGACTAATTTGCATAGCAATTGTGTTATTGGTCCATTGATCAATTATGGCTTACCTGTAATTAAAACAATAGGTGTATAAGCTTCAAATATATTGTTTTTTTGAAAGAAACATCTCAGAGAAGTTAAACTGTATTCATAAATCTGCATCATCCAGCTTAGACTCTGACACGGAGTGGTAGTACCTGCAAGGGTCTCATCTATGGGTTAAATAGAAAAAATTCAGCCACCACCTTCTAGCACATATATGAAAATAAGGGTTGGGTGTTTCCAATAAGGGCAATATGATTGAGACAATCATATAGGTGCTAGGGCTTGACATGACCAGCCAATCAATTGGAGGTAGCCACTTCGACCACCCATCAAGCCCAAGTAAGGGCCTAGCTGGATATCATGAACTGCTCAGCCCCCAAGATTCTGTCAAGTGTTATGGGTTGCTATCCACAGCCAACAGGTGGCCACTTTAGGGGGGGGGGGCGATCTTACCCCTCTGCAGATGTGCAGTTGGTGTATTCTACTGACGCAGCTGACAGGGCTTAATAACTTGGTAAACTAGTCTAAATATAATTTACAGGGTGTCCACAAAGTCTGGGTACATTGGGATTAATTTTTTATTTTATTTAAACAAAAGTAAAAAAGGAAAATTATTATTTCTTATATTTAATTGTTTATGTTATGATTTTATTTACTGCTAAATTACCATATCTGCCTTCTCGGAAAAATAACATAAATAAATACAATAGTGAAATAAATTTCCATATAACTAGGCTTTGTAGACATCCTGTATATAAGATTGGGGACTTGACACTTTGATACAAATATCAAAAATATACATGTGTTTTAGGTCACATATAACTGAAAAAAAAGGAAAATGTCTACCTAAATGAATTTTCTTCATGACCCCTGGCTGGGCTTAACACAACTAACAACTATTGTATTTCAACCAAACAAAATGTGGATGTTAAAAAACTAAATACTTAAAGTACACACCTTGCCTCTAACCACTCCTCTCTTTCATTTTTTGAATGAAGTATTATTTTGTTGCTTAGAAAAGGTAGTTACCGCATGAGCTTTTCATTTCAACCACACCCTTTGGCCAAAACCTTTTCAACAAACAACTCAAAAACTGTAACCAAGATAAATAAAAGTTTGCTTTGCAAATATACTTACTATATATAATTTTGTGTTGGGGTGTACTTATTTTTGGACTGTTATATATTCACATTTTTGGTTGCAGGTTTTCAATTCAATAGTTTTTTATGATAGATAAAAATTAGTATCTGTTTTCATTGTATGATGTTCCATTAGAAATAATTAGCGATAGATTTTTGATACTGTACTGTAGAGTTTGGTAATAAATAATACCTAATAATATACGTTCTGATTGTATAATGTTCCAGTGGAAATAATAGAATCCTGTTATCTTTGATTTAGAAGATAAGTATTTTTTTATAATTGATAGAGGTGTACTTATTTATGGGTGATTCTGTAAATTGTAGGACTTTAAGATAATGAAGACACTTTGGAGAAGATTTAACTCACATTCTATACCTCTGCAAAGTGTTTATCAACAACTTATACAAAAGAATTAACTATCCATATTTTTATTGCCTACTGGTCTTTGTAAAAAGGACGCAATACACTTCTTTACTGATGTCATTAAGTTTATTTAATAAACACCGTGAAACTGTACAAGGAAAACAAATAGCATTTAATAAATGGATAACAACAAATACTTTTAAAAAGAAATAGGATATCCTCAAAGAAATAGAAAATCCTCAAAGAAATGTGAAAGCGCTTACCATTGCCACCTGTCCCAACCAGTGGCGTAAACTAAAAGGGTTTGTATGTGAGTTCCCCTTACCCTTTCCGGTTAGGGATTCGTAGACTGCAGAAACTAGTGGTCAACATAAAATGGTATTAATAAACATATTAAACTACTCTAAATTGGATACTGTGGTTGTAGTTAATCTTTATAAACAAAAATAACTATATAAAAATAAGACATAATTAACTGGTCGGTTTAGTGGCAGTTACACATATTATAACCAAATTCTACATCATTAAAACTCTGTAAACAAAAATATGTATATGTAACTGAGCAAAAATAAGTACACCCCATATATATATATATATATATATATATATATATATATGTTAGTTTTGATTACAGAGGTGAAGCAATTTTATTTTTTGTTTCAATGGCATAGTGTTTGGTAATGAATAATATTTAATAATATCTGTTTGGATTGTATAATGTTTGGATTGTATAATGTAGAAATAATAAAATCTTGGTATTTTTGGTTTTAAAAAAATTAACTTATTATTAGAAATATGGTAAAGGCGTACTTATTTATGATACTATAAAAACTGGATGACAAATATGTTAAGAAAAGAGATATAATAAATATAATTACATTAAACGGGATCTCTCCACAGGGAGATGCTGACTAAGCAGCACTCTATGACTGACACCCACATATATATATATGACTATGCAAATGTATATTAAAATGAAATATTTAATGCCACACCCAAACCATACTGTAAGAATATATATATATACAAAGTGAACAAAAGTAATAAGTCAAACAGGAATATTTCTTTTATGTTATTTATTTTTTGGTTGTTCTCAACTAGTTTTTTGACCCTAGATCAGTTTTTGTGAAAAGTTATTAAAAAGTTTTCAAAGTAGTTAATAAGCCACAGAAGAAGGGACAGAAAATGTACTGGCAAAGTGGCATATCCATTTGTTGAGTGAAAACCATCTTCTGGCTAAATTGTCTTCAATCACTTTTTTATATATACATATATCTCTGTGGTGAAGTCACCAGGCTAATGAGGTTTTTTTTATTAGGTTTGGGAGTGGTTACTGTTCAAGTTAGATGTGGGTGCCCACTGGGGGATATGTTTATCTATCTATCTATCTATCTATATATATATATATATATATATATATATTAGCAAACCCTTTGCATGAGTAGGATGTGACACAATGTCTATTTCTTAATTAGAGTTTAACAGGTTTGAATTCAGTTTTTCTTCTCTTTAACTGGTTACCTAGCTAAGGTTAAAGATCCCAGTCTGCCCTACTATTTACCTATAGTTGAAAAGAGAGTAGTTGGATTCATACCTTTCCCAAGGGTATTAGCATTATGTGAAATGCAAACAGCCTCATTCAGGATTTGAATTGGGGATGACAAGTCCATTTCCTATGATTCAAACCATTACACCATGCAAGTTTATACATATTAAAATGACAAGAGGAAAAAATTATAGGTGTAAAAAGTGAACAAGGAAATGAAATGCTGTGTGCGTGTGTTTGTATATATATATATAACTATGTATTTGTCTATGTGTTTGTCTGTACCTGTGAAAATTGAAATTTGTTTGTATATAAATAAGTATTTGGGAGAATATGTGCTTAAATGAAGTCGAACCTATTTTTTGAAATTTTAATTCATTAATTATTAATGAATTAAAATTTCAAAAAATAGGTTCGACTTCATTTAAGCACATATTCTCCCAAATATTGTCGGCTGAAAATAGCCATATCACAAACATCGTCTGTTTGTTTACGTCTCATAAATAAGTATGTATATCTATGTGTGTTCCAATGTAAGATTTTTGTGTGTGTGTGTGTGTGTGTGTGTGTGTGTGTGTGTGTACGCACATGCTAAATAAATTATGAAGGTTGGTGTTGTTGTTTACCTATGTCTATTTATATTGTCATGGTAACCATATTGATCTAGTCAGGTTACAGGTTTCATAGGTAGCTACTTTAGTCTTGTATGGAGACAAAGATAATTGTCTCCCATTGGATTGTGGGTGTGGCTTCCCACATCATGTGTCCCTTGATCACATGATAATTCAGCCCCTTAAAACTTTCTATTTAGTCCCCTTCTTCAAAGGGACAACTCCTATCTGTTTTCAGTCCTCGTTCATTGAGTGATAAGGACATATTTCTCAGTTCTAGAAATGAATAGAGAAAATTAGTCTCCAACTTTGGCATAGCCTTTAGTTCACCTCACCATGAAAAATCATAAAAGTGAGTCTTTTATAACCAATCTTGTTGTTTGTTAATGGAACATATTTTTCAATATAAAGTTGTTTGGGACATATATATTCCCCAAACTTCCAGAACTGGAACCTCACCATCAGATAGAGTTTAACATCATTCCCAGGACATGAAGACCCTCAGTCACTGCCTTCTAGCAACCATATGATAAAAAGGGCTGGGGCTTGTCATAAGGGCAATAAGGTTGGGGCAATCATATAGGTGCTAGGGCTTGACGTGACTAGCCTAAGTAATGGCCTAAGTGAAGTGTTGCATATCATGGACTCCTCATCCACCTGGATTCCATCCTCAAGCATCATGGGTCACCACCCATGGCCAACAGGTGGCCCCATTGGGGGAGTCTTACCCTTCTGCAGAGGTGCAGTCAGTATATTTCAACGTCCCAGACAACAGGACGTATATACAGTTATTGGCTGAAAGATAATTAGATGTTTTCAATAAATCTTAGGATAAGATTTAGAAATAAAAATATTTGTTGTTTAGAGTTTATGTTTTAAATGTTTAAATGTCGTCAGGGGTCGTTGGGACGGCCTAAAGTCGGTATCAGCCAATCAGCGAAGGAGTCTATCCCCTTTTCACTTGCACTAGACCAAAGAGATTATTTTAGCATTTGAGGTGGAGCACTACACCCACCATCAGCTCCTTACTTTACTGCACAGATCCCTGTGCTACTGATATGCTGAGTTAGTGAGGGTTGGTATCAAACTAGGAACCTGGTGGTTTTTAGCCGAACGCTCTACCGACTGAGCTAACCCGGCCCTTAAATGTAAAAAATAATAATTAAATGTTGATAACACTAATATAACATTTTTCTATTTATTTCCCAATTGTGTAATGTGTATACCTAAAGTAAAAAGAAAATATCTATTTTTCTTTTTGAAATTTTTCTTTTATGACCTGAAAAATGAATTTCTTTAATTCAACAATTTGTCCACAAAATTCAGTGCTGAGTAACTGATTAGAAGAAGACAGTGATTTATTTTCATACATTACACAATATAAAAGTACGCAAACAGTTTGTTTGATATGGCTATGCCGACAATTTTTGGGAGAATATGTGCTTAATTGAAGCCATACCTAATTTGAAAATTAATTAGTTGATAATTAATGAATTAGGCGAATATATCTGTTCAAATGTAAAGTGTAAACAAATCGAGAAAAAGTCATTCTCTGTATGTATAGTTCGGCCTATTATGCCTCATCAGCAGAATTATAGACTGGAAGCCGCTTTGTGTGTAATTCGAACCCTAACTGCCTGGCTGACAGGCGGGGATTCTAACCGTTACACTAGCTGGTCTAACCTTCCACACGAGCAGGATGCGACACAAGGTCAATTTGTTTTAAGCAGAGTTCAACAGGTTTGAATTCAGAGTTTTCCTTCTCCTAGACTGGTTACCTAGCCATGGTTAAAGATTCCAATCTACCCTACTATTTACCCATAGCTGGAGGGAGAATTGGATTCATACCTTTCCCAAAGGTATTGGCGCCATGTGAAATGCAAACAGCTTCATCCAGGAATTGAACTCGGGTTAACGAGTCCATTTCACACGACTCTAACCATTAGACCACGCGCCTCCATACATTACACAATATAAACAATTTCACAGAAAACAAAAAACGTAATGTTAGTTGTTGTATTAATGTGTGGAGGATGATCACTAATTAGGACTGGGACTATTCTAGTAGTGACCACCTCAGTTGTTTTTTTTTCGGGGGGGGGGGGGGTGTCAGAGTTTGAAATTTGATTATAGTGATAGTGATTAAAATTTTTCTAAAACTTACAAAACATTTTGGTTAATTTTTATATAACTTTAGTATAAATATATATATAAATTTTGTTTTATTTACACCAAATAAATGTGAAAATTTGACCACTTTTACTGATTATCTGGTGTCGCTTATCCACCGAATTCTTATATCCTATAAGTGTCGTCACCTCAGCTAAATAATGGACCATTTTATTACAAAGAAAGAAAGGAAAGAAAAAGGACATGCTACACAGAAAAATATAATAAGGAAGAAAGAGTAAGAAAAAATAGAGAGAAGGGGTGATTGAGAGAGAGTTAAATCAAGATTATTATACTTTTTACATATTGAACTATTACCAATAGCTCTTACGTAAACTTATCAATCATTGAATAATTAAATCATCATATTGTGGTATATCCACAGGTCCTGCTATTATTAAACTATTTAGCAATCTCAGTCGGTAGAGCGTTCGTCTAGAAACCACAAGATTCCTAGTTGAATACCGGTCCTCGCCAACTCAGCGTATGAGTTAATTTCTAAATATCATTATCCAAGGCACAAAAGCAAAGTTTAAAGAAAATAAAGGTTTTTTTCTATACTTCTACAATATTAGCAATTAAGAAATAATACATACTATCCAGGAACAAAATTTGTGTTACATAATGTTATCCAGGGCAGAAAAGTTAAGTTTGAAGAGAATAAATGTTTGTTTTTTTTTCTATAGTTTTACAACATAAGCAATTAAAAATAACATATACTATCCAGGAAAAAAATTTAATTTACATAGTGTTATTCAATAAACAAGATTTAAAAATTTTTTACCTCAACTTGTGTCTTACTGACAATCAATTGGAGATAAAAATATTCTTAAAATTCTATTCTAAGAAACATGACGTGTGGGTTTTTTATGCTGGGATTTTTTCAAGGTGGCATTTATAATTGTCTTTATAAATTCAATGAGACATGTGTGAATGTACTGAATGTGTCTAAATTTTATTACCCAAGACAAATTACTTTACTAAATAAATACTTCCTCTTTACTTATAAATCTATTTTGTTGATAACATCAAAACTCAATTTATATACAACCTAAGTAAAGTAAAGTTGGTGGAGTGGCCTATTGTTGGTATCAGCCAGACACTGAAGGATTTGGTTTGTTTTGTTTTACGGCATATCAACCTCAGTGGGTCATTTAATGCCGATAAAGTTTTGAAATAAATCAATTCTTAATGGATAATACAATTTTTTTTATAAATACATTTTTCTTTTAACCCATAGATGGGAACCCTAACAAGTACTACCACTCCGGGTCAGAGTGGACCAGGGAGCAATGGTGATGAAGGGGTGCTCCACATTCCCCAAACCTCCAAAACTGGAACCTCACCATCAGATAGAGTTTAATGTCATAGCAAGGACATGTAGTCCCACAGGTGCCACTTCTAGCACCCATATGATAAAAAGGATTGGGGCTTGCCATAAGGGCAATAGAGTTGGACAATCATATAGATGCTAGGGCCTGATGTGATTCCAGGACATGTAGACCCGCAGGCACTGCCTTCTAGCACCCATATGATAAAAAGGGAGACACTGAAGGTATCTATCCCCTTTTTGCTAGCACTAGACAAGGGAGGTTTTTATTTTGCCGAGGTGGTGCACCAAACCTACCATTAGATTCCCACTTTACTGCACAGATCAGATTACCCAATCTGTGCTACTAATGCACTGTATTAGCGGGAACTTGTATCAAACCCGAAACCCTACGATTCCAAGGTGGGTGCTCTACTGAGCTAAACTGGTCCCTATATACAATATATGTGTAGGAAGCGCGTGGTGTAATGGTTAAAGTTATGGGAAATGGACTCGTCGCCCCGAGTTCAAATCCTGGATGTGGTAATTGCATTTCACTTTGCGCTAATACCCTTGGTAAAGGTATGAATCCTACTCTCCCTCCAGCTATGGATAAATAGTAGGGTAGACTGGGCTCTTTAACCTTGGTTAGGCAACCGGTCTAGGAAAAGGAAAACTCTGAATTCAAACCTGTTGAACTCCGCTTGAGAAATTGTCCTTGTGTCACATCCTGCTCGTGTGGAGGGGTTGGTAAATATATATATACAATATATGTAATTCAAATTCTGTCCAATGCTGTTTGTGTTTACTTCATGCAAATGACCTTGGAAAGTAATGAATAGACTTCTCCAGACACCTATGGGTAAATAGTAGAATAGACTGGCCCTCTAGCCTTGGTAGGACAACCAACAACCAGTCTATCGGAATGACAACTCTGCAATCTAACTCCCTAACAAAGTATCATGGGTCAGTGTGGCAAAGTAGGTCTCATTACTCCCCATGTCTTACAGACCTTAGGCAAGATCTGAGTCCTGCAGTGGACAGAGAAAAAGACTGATTGGATAGAATATAATTGATATATATATCTCATCTACAGAAAGTAATGTCAATATACATATAGGAAATACATAAACTGCTATAGAAAGATTATTGATCATATGGAAATCTGATTTCTCTGATAAGATAAAGTGACAATTTTTCAAAGATGTGGCCAGTGCTATTGTATGGCTGTACTACTTCAACTCTAATGAAATTCTTAGAGAAAAAGCTAATGGGAAGTACATTTTACATTTTTTCAGGTCGGTTAACTTTGAACCACATATCTTTGAGGTGGAACACAAATTCTCAAGATAGGTGGTTCAAAGTTAACTGACCTGAAAAATGTAAAAGTTTTTAAATAAAATAACTGGTGCATTATATCTCTTATTCATTAATATATCAACACTGAAAATTTCATTAAATTCGGTTTATTCCCAGATTTTTGATATTTTTTTTATTTCGGCAGGGTGACATATGATGGTGGAATTTAGGTCCGTTAAGTTCTATTTAACCCTAAACTAGATACTTGGTAAAAGTCTGATTATATAAATTAGTGTGTGGCTAAAAGAGAATGTTTGCAGACCTTAATGAATTGTTAGACTAGGCTAACTAAATGGAAAATTGGTTCTTACAAAAGAGGTTGCCAATTGAAAGAACAGAAAAGCAATTCCTTCAAAAAATAAACACACACATACACACACACACACATACATATGTATATACAGATATACAGATATACCCTCACAACAGACATACTTATATGTATATATATATATATATATATATACATATGTAAGTTGAAAAATGGAAATGAATCTGACAATATGTTGAAAGGATAAATAAATGAAATTTAACTTCAAATATCAAACATCCTGCCCTGAAGAAGGCTGTTTTCTTTGTATACTTAAACATTTTGTATTTTTCTATTATAATTATTTCATTTCATATTTAAAATAGTAATAAATAGAATACAATGTGTACATGGACAAACTCTCAGCCAAAACACATGCTGGCATTTCATTAAACCATTTTTATCCATTCAACATTTTCTTTCCTTTATTTATTTATCCTTTCAACATATGTACATATATATACATATGTGATGTATGTATATTTCCACCCATGTGATGTATGTATATTTCTAACCATATGTATATGTACATACATATGAGCTTCTTCAGACTCCTAATTCTATTGAAATGGCAACAGAAATGGTGAGGATTTTATATATTTTGGAGGATTTTTGAACAAACTCCAGCTTCACTACACACTGGTCCTACTAATAACATGGGCCTTTCGGGGGCCTGTGTATATTAATAAAATTAATGGCATTGATCCCAGGGGGCTACCCCCCCAGGTAACACCTGCCCCCTTGATTTAAAGGGGCAGGGCTGGGTTTATTGCCCAGTGCTTGAGGTGCCCCCTTGAGGAGGAATGCTGATGGGATCAACACATTTTTTGCACCCACCACCCATGAGTTTTGGTTCGTGGGTGGTCCCACATTAATAGGGCCTTATGCCTAACCTGTACATGTGGAGTACATTGTAAATACCACACACTGGTCCTACGCTTTGGATTAAACTCTTTTGTAGTTATGCTTTGATTCTCTAAAACAAATATTGCAATAAAATAAGCGAAAGAAGATTTTTTTAAATGAGTCAAGATTATTCATAAAAATAATGTTGAATCAAAATAAGTCTTATCAGAATAAATAAAGAAACAACTGAAGAAAATAAAAAGATGTTAAAATATATTTTATGTGTTAATAATTTGTAGGATTCATTATTTGCTTTCTTTTGTATTTATTATAAGTGAGTAATTTTCACATGATAAGACATTTTTTATTGCATTTTTAGGATTTAAATGAAAATTTCCCACAATTCATAGCAAGAGAAAAGAAAATAAACCAATGAGTAACAATGTCTTTTATATTTTGTTGAACTGACATTTCTTCCTGCAACTTAACTGCAGGGTGTATGACACCGCAATTTTGGGAAAATGTTTAATGGCCAAAAGAGGTTTAGCAGGGTCTGTCTGGTGGCTGAGGTGGTTGTGTACTTCAAACTTGATACAGTAGTCAGTATTGAAGAGCCAGGGTTTTGAAAGCAAATTTTCAACGCAAGCAAACAGGCCTTCTCCGCTTAGAATACAAGGTGTAACGTGCAGAAGGGTTGGTAAATATGTTCACAGTATTATTTGGATTATTCAGACTATTGTCCTCATCTTTATGGTTATCTGTACAATGTTTCGGCTGATGTGCCCTCTAGCCTTCTTCAGGTATTTCTTGTCATAATCGGGAACCTTTAATTAACACAGCTTAACAGCTGTACCCCAGCTATGGTTAGCAGGTTGAGAACAGGATACCCCCATGGATTGAATAAAGGGTTGGTTTCAAAGTTCCATGATGGCTCCTGATTATGACGAAGGTTCACGAGTTTGAAAAGAAGGTTCACGAGTTCAAGAAGGCTCCCAAGTCAGACAAGAAATACCTGAAGAAGGCTGGAGAGCACATTGGTCGAAATGTTGTACAGATCTGAATAATCTAAATAATACTAATTATCAAGCCTCGTCTAAAAATTCAGAGAAATGTTCACAGTATTTTTCTCTTTTTCTTTAAATGACCATTTTCCAACTTAAAAAAAAAATGAAGAAATTATGTTTTCAGCCAATTAGAACATTATTTCTTTATTTTTGTTTTTTGTAATTATAGAATTTTTCTTTTTTTAAATTTATAGTCTAGGTTAAAAGCATGGTATGTGTAACCTAAAGCTAAACATTTTTTCCAATGCAGGTGTCATTGGGAACAAGAAAGGTTTTGGTAAATGGACCAAACTTTGGCAAGAATACCAAATTTTTCTCATTTCTCAATGAAGTTCCAATTCTGAAGCTCTGGAGAGTGTGTAGTATCTCTTCATTGCCATTACTCTTGGGTCTACTCAGACCCAGAGTGGTAGTACCTGTTAGGGTCCTATCTATGGGTTAAATAGATACAAAATGAGTTTTGAAGAAAATACTTAACTAAAAAGTTAATCTTTAAATATACACACATTACTACATTTTGGAGGGCATCATCAGTGATGTCATAACTTGGTTCATAGGGGAATTTCGAGTCTTACAACATCATACTCCCCTAACCAGGCAGACCATATCAGATAAGATAAAACTTTGATCCACCCTCTATGACATATAAAAAGTTTACCAAAAAACATTGAGTGCAACAAGTTTAAAAAGCCTGTTGAACTTTACTAGTTATTTTAGCAATTTTATTTTTCATTCACGAATGATAAAGTGTCTTGGGTATGATGTTAAACTGCATCTAATGGTGAAGTTCCAATTTTTTAGCTCTGGGCAGTGTGGAGTACCCCTTCATTGCTATTACTCCCAGGTCAATTCTAACCCAAAGTGGTAATACCTGTTAGGGTCCTATCCATGGGTTAAATAGATTTTTAAAAATGAGTTTACTTTTTAAATTGAATATCCAACAAGAATGGATAAAAAAACTTTTTTTGAATAAATTGATGAAATAACCCAAGGGTTAACATGCTGTAAAATCCAACCAACCAACCAACCAACCAACCAATCATTCCTCAATGATACCTGCATCAGTAAAATAAGGCCTAAAAAATGTTGGCCTTGTGTTACCATTATTGTGCTTTTAACCAGGAATGTTAACACCAGTAAAGATTTTGGTAAAAACACAATAGTTTGAAAAACAATGGTTATTGAAAAACTCAATGGTTATTGGAATATGTTGGTTAAGACAATTGTTCAGTATGTTTTGAATGAAGATAGTTTAAATTGTTTTTCATTAAAATAGCCAGTTTAGCTCAGTCGGTAGAGTGTCTGACTAGGAATCACAAGGTTCCTTGTTTGATACTGGCCCTCACCAACTCAGCATGTGAGTAGTACAGATATAGTAGATAGAATAGAGAGCAACCCTGTAATCAGTTTTAAAAAATCATTTTTTACTCTCATGGTAAGCCGGAAGTTAACGCTTTGAAAGCAGAAATAAAATGACGAAAATAAAAAGTCTGCACATTTTTAATATTTCTATTTTTTCCTTCTACCTGCGCGATCAGCGCAGGTAGAAAGGAAAAAATAGAAATATTAAAAATGATAATTTTCAACCAATCAGAAGCGTTTGCATCTAAAAAAAAAAAAAAAAGACCGATTTTGATCCAAGGGAGTCCTATAAAAAAGCAAAAGTTTTCAAACAACAATTCAGAAGACAAACTTATGCTAAATTAGTCCATGTCGCTCGACTCCAAAATATTTGCCTACCGTTGAAGATATTACAAGCTATATCTTTCTCTCTCTACAAGTTACTTCGCTGCTGATATATAGAGCATTACCCTTTCTTTTCTCTATTGGAGATAACTGAACACTTTCTTTTTCTAATACATGAACTTTTAAAAAAGCATATTCTGCAGGACTTGGATCAGTATCTTGATTACTGTAATCAATTTGTTTTAATACACATATTACTTGTTGAATTTATGAGTTATTTGTTTTTTCTGTCTTAATATATGTGACCTTATCGTGTGTTTGTTGTAATTACCAATATATATATATATATATATATATATATATCCACTCATTATCAACCACCATAAACTGGTGACACAATTAACCACCGTAAACTAAAAAAATTAAAATAAAGAATAAGCAAATATTCTAAGTAAAAAATTAGTCATTTAAAAAAAAGCAAAAACTATTTATTTATTTTGAGTGAAATAAAATATCAAATATCTAAATATTAGATCTCCATAATGTAACATGCGATGTCAGATAGTGTATTAGTCTATGGTGTTTGGTTTGTTGGATTTTTACGGCATGTCATCCCGTATTGGGTTATTTTATGCTGAAGATGTTTTGTTCTTTTCTTGATGGGTATTCAAATTTGTTTTTCAATTTCCTTTTTTTTTAAACACATTTTTTATCTACTTAACCCATAGATGGGACACTAACAGGTAATACCACTCCGGATCAGAGTGGACTTGGGAGTGATGACAAAGAAGGGGTACTCCACACTTCCCAGAGCTCCAAAATTGGAACTTCCCCATTAGATGCAGTTTGACAAAATACCCAGGACACTAAGACCCTCAGCCAGTTCCTTCTAGCACATATATGGTAAAAAGGGTTGGGTATTGCCATAAGGGCAATAGGGTCGGGTGGTGCTAGGGCTTGATGTGACTAGCCGATTGATTGGAAGGGTCCTCTCTGACTGCCCGTCTAGCCTTAGTAAATGTCAAAGTGGATTGTTGCATATCATGGATTGCTTAGCCACTAGAGTTTATCAGAAATCTGATAGTGAATTATCTCCCCCTGCCGCTAGAGGGCGGATAGCCAACATACGATGTTGGTGCTAAAATCAAACCCCGTGACTTATCTGGAGACAGTTACTGAGGAGAGACGCTAAAATAAGCACTCCCTACACCTTTTGACTATCGTACGAGAACTGACCAAAACGGATGCATCTCAACCGCATTCTACAACCACAGCGACCAGAATTCCCTTTCTCGAGCCAATTCTCCAATGAACAGTATTTCCCCTCACAGATAAATCTTGTAGCAAATGCCATTAAAATTTACAACAATTTCTGTACTATTTGATAATACATGTGTCTGTAATTTCTATTTGTGTTTGTTTCCTTCTTTCGTCCGAATAATAACCACTACTACCGGAGAATAAGGGCTCCAACGAAACCCCGTAAATACTCTTAAGTTCCATCCTTAAGCATCATGGGTTGCCACCCTCAGACAGTTAGTTATTCTTCTGACTCAACTGACAGGGCAATATCGTATTTAGTTAAAACCTAAAGGACATTTTAAAATCATTATTTATTTTTTTTGAGAAAAAAAGTTGGAGTCTTATATTTCATCAAATATGGAAGTTGATTGATTACCTTCCTTTGGCAAAAATGAAACTCAGAAACTGAAATAAACATCTTCTAAATATGCTAATTTCAAAATGTTTGCCCAGTGAAGTAGTAGGAATCATCTATACCAGTGATTCTCAACATGATCCAGCTGGACCATCTGTGGTCCACAGAACATTTCTAGTGGTTCACAGAGAGTTCGAAGCTACAAAAATGTTTTAGCCATTTCACAAAAATTTAACTAATTTAGCGCTTCTTATAATGACCCTCCCCAGTTGAAAATCTCTATTTAAGCGCACGTCGATGATCGGCGGAAAATGAATTGTCTTGTCTTACTTTAACACGTGTGCTAGCCGCTCGCAGCAACATTCAAGAAAAGTAGGATTGGTCCATGGGAATTTTTTGAATAAAAAAATGGTCCATAAGCCGAAAAAGGTTGAGAAGCACTGATCTATACATATATAAAGGGCTGTTGTGTGTATATATGTATGTGTATGTGTGTATGTCCAGAGGAAACTATGAAAATAAAATAATTAATGACAATGTAAATATATACACACATTCACTATCATCAGAGGTTGCTTTTTGTGCAAAAATAATGAAGATTTGATTTATAATTGGAAAGATATTTAAAAATTAAGATTTGAATAGTAAGAACATGGGACATCATTGGTTACGTTCATGATTAAAACATAAATCAATTATGTAAGACCAAAACAATCAATGGATTGTAAGACTAACTTTTTATTATTACCTTTCTACCCAGACAATGCCAGGTAATCGATTCTAGTGGAACAATAAATCAAAAACTATGAAAGTTCAACAGGTTCACAGCATGTAGATCAGAAATTAACACAAATAAAAGACACTATGGTGGTTGTAATGAGTATATATATATATATATATATAGTTGTAGAAAAAGTTATATCCTGACCGCGGTTTCAGTGCTACTATTACACCTTTATCTGGGGGACTAGCTCAGTCCCCCAGATGAAGGTGTAATAGTAGCACCAAAACTGCGGTCGGGATATAACTTTTTCTACAACTATTAATGCTTTATATTTACAATATATTGAGCCCTATAGGATTAACTACTTATGCTATGTTTACATAGTAGTAACCCATCAATGAGATATATATATATATATATATATATATATATATAACATATATGCAGAATATGCTTTTTTAAAAGTTCATGTAATTAGAAAAAGAAAGTGTTGAGTTAACTCCGATAGAGAAAAGAAAGGGTAATGCTCTATATATCAGCGGAGAAGTAACTTTTAGAGAGAGAAAGATATAGCTTGTAATACCTTCAGCGATAGGCAAATATTTTGGAGTCGAGCGACATGGAATAATCAGGCATAGCTTTGTCTTCTCAACTGTTCTTTGAAAACCTTTGCTTTTTTATAGGACTCACTAGAATCGAAATCAGTCTTTTTTTTTTTTTTTAGATGCAAACGCTTCTGATTGGTTGAAAATTATCATTTTTAATATTTCTATTTTTTCTTTCTACCTGCGCTGATCCTATGCGCAGACTTCTTATTTTTGTCATTTTATTTCTGCTTTCAAAGTGTTAACTTCTGGCTCACCACAACATATTCACAGTTACTGGATGTGAAATGTATGTGAGAGAAAGTGCATGCATCCTCAGAGCAAGTTTTAACATTCCTCAATACAATAGACATTCAAGGAAGGCTGGAGGGTAGGTAACTAAAACATTGTTATAAAACAAAACAACTAAAACAATGAATTTTAGTCTGAACTAACCTATATACAATGTTTGGCAGATCTTTCAGGTTTTAAATTAAACATTTTTTAAAAAGATAACATAGATCCTGTAATAATATAACCCTTTAAGAGTTCCTGCTCTTTGTCTGGGCACACCAGACCCTTCAGAAATAAAAATGGCATCTTAACCCTTAATACGTACTCTGAGTTACTCCATTTTATTTAAATATCTTACCAGATCCAATTTAAAATTTAATTTTACTATAGGAAAGAACATTTGCCATTTTGTTTTCATATTTTTATCACTTTGTTTTAAATATTATCTATTATTATACTAAAGCTGAGTTAATCAACTTTTGCTTCCTAAAGGCTTTTTTACTGTTTAGTTTAATGACACGAAAATTATACTAAATTATTCCTTACTTTTAGGATTGAATTATGTTTGAAAAAATTCTGTTTTAATTGGTTCTAATTTAATTTGTTGTAATTTGCAATTAAGTCAAAAACCAACCAATCTCTTACTTTACTCTCTGTCTATCACCCTCTTCCCTTCTATGTATCTCTTGACTACCTCCTCATTTTATAATATTAGTTTCTCTGGGGAAGAGAGAGAGAGAGAGAGAGAGAGAGAGAGAGAGAGAGAGAGAGAGAGAGACGGGAGAATTTGAAATGGATTTCTATGTTAAATTTCACAACCAGCAACCTGTAGCTTAAATGAGGTCAAACATTCCAAAATGATTTTCCGGCCGTATTTATTTAAAAAAATTTTTATTCACTTTGCTAACTCCCTTTTCCCTAATCTCAATTATCTACCCAAAGCTGAATGGGTGACACAATGGGTCACGTTTTGTCTTTGTATCATACAAACGCTACCTTCATGAGCTATATATTCCTGAAGCCTGACCCTGAAGTTCTGCAGTGAGCACCTAGCCATTACCTCTGTTATTCCTGCAATTTCATGATAAATAACATTTTTCAGTTCATTGTCTGTCCGCAGCTTATGTTTAAAGATTCCCTAAATAAAGTGTTAAATACTTTTTAGCTGTTGTAAGCTAGAACCATTAAGGCTTAAAATTTCCACCTTTTAAAAAACATAATACCATGAAGTGAATGAAAATGAAATTCCAGTTGTACTTTTATTTATTCATAAGTTCTTTCTGTTACCTGAGATGAAGTTTTGATATCCTGTTGACACATGGATGAAGTAAAGGGATGGAGTAAAAGGAGATATCTATCTGGTTACAAAATCATTAGTAAACAAACTTAGTAATACATACATACATATTATATATATATATATACAGCATATCATATTTTCTTTGTTTTATATATATATATGTGTGTGTTGTTGGCTGTCAACTCGTGTTCAAGTAAGACCATTTTGTGTTTTTTTTCTTGTTTTCTTTTTTTCTTTGCTTTTTTTCTCATAGTTGGGTGCCAGTAGCATTTGACACTGTATCCTGGTGTTTTCTCAGATAACTCACCAGGCCAGCCAGCTTCTCCCAGTCCTCCACAGCAATAGCAGTGTTCTTCAGAGTGTCCTTGAGGCAGTCCTTATATATATATATATATATTATATATATATATATATGATATACACACACACACACACACATACACACATACACACACACATATATCTATTAATAATGGAGATTTGCTTCCGGTTTTTGTCTGTAACAAAAACTATGTCACTGCCTATGTCACTATTCCCGAAATCGTCATAACATAGAATAAATACACTCAAAATTTGAGGAGTCAACATTAGACAGTCCTCATTGATTTTTAAAACAAGTTTTAATTAATAGATACATCCCCAGTATCATATATTTATATATAGTTTGTTTTATTTTAATAGATATTCAAAGTTAATAGAACTTAGTTTTGATTTCAAATTGTTTTATTTTTTTTTTTACTCCTTTAATAAATTTGATGATTTCATGATTTATAGTTCAAACTTTCCGACATTTAATTTTTAACTTCCACCTCCTCAAGCAATATCTTTTTTTTTTATTTTTACATCACCCGGAGGGCGTTTTTTTTATTTTGCTTAAATATATAACAAAGCAAAAAATATGCAAAAAGACAATCAATAAAACTTTGAATAAAAACAGGGTTCAAGCAGAGTATTATAAAAATCTGAAGTATTAATACTTTACAGTTATACTTGCAACCTCTTGTCTGGTTATTGTGTTTATTTTTCATTCATGAAATTGCCAGTCATAAAAGATGAAAGGACTATGGGGTAACAATACTTCACTTTGAAATATATATATATATATATATATATATATGTATGGGAGAAATGTGAGGAGGTTAATCCGACAGTATGTGGAGAAAGGTAGACAAACACGGGATGTTATGGAAACTGGATGTTTATTATCGACAATGCAACGTTTCAGTGTTAGACCTTCTTCAGGACTTGGATATAGTTCTTGCTTCAATGATGGACATTCTAAAAATGGTGAAACAGGAGGTCGTTAGTAGGGGGAGGGTGGTTGGGGGTGGGTAGTGGATTTTCTTCTCTCTAGATAGGGAGTGTATCAGAATGGTAATGGTGCTGCAGGTGTTAGTCCAGTATATACTAGATTGTAAGGATTGGTTAAGAGTATATGTGTGTGTGTGTGTCTATTTATTTATTTATTTTTTTTTTATATATGTATTGGGGAACTGGATTTGTCATTAAGTTGTAGTTTTGACAACCTCCTGTTCACCATTTTGAGAATGTCCATCACTGAAGCAAGAACTATATCCAAGTCCTGAAGAAGGTCTAACAGACTGAAACGTTGCATCGTCAACAATAAACATCCAGTTTACATAATCCCGTGTTTGTCTACCTTTCTCCACACACACACACACACACACACACACACATATATATATATATATATATATATATATGTGGAGGCGCGTGGGCTAGTGGTTAGAGTCGTGGAAAATGGACTCGTCGATTTGAGTTCAATTCCTAGACGAAGCTGTTGGCATTTCACATAGCGCTAATACCCTTGGAAAGGTATGAATCCACATATTCTCCCTCCAGCTATGGGTTAAATAGTAGGACAGACTGGGCCCTTCAGCCTTGGGTAGGTAACCATAGGAGAGGGCTGAATTCAAAAATCAGCTATGGGTTAAAATAGTAGGGCAGACTGGGCCCTTCAGCCTTGGGTAGGTAACCAGTCTAGGAGAGAGATAACTCTGAATTCAAAATTCCCTCCATTTATGAATTAAATAGTAGGGCAGACTGGGCCCTTCAGCCTTAGGTAGGTAACCAGTCTAGGAGAGGGATAACTCTGAATACAAAATTCCTGAGGTCGGTCATTGATTGGGTTTGTGGCAACCCTTGATGCACCAATTCTTTCCTATCAACTGTGCCAAAAAGTATGGATGGTCCAACATAAGCCTTCACCACTATAAACAAATCACTGTCTGGGTGTTCATTGTGTGTATGAACCCTCATACATCGAAAATCGACGGGAGAGTCCATAATATATATATATATAGGTTAGGGTAGCTGGACATGAAGTCAACAGTGCTTAGTTACTGTTTCTCAAATATGCAATTCTCATTTGGTTTGAGAATTACATAGGTGAGAAATTGTCAGTAATCAAGTGCTGTTGACTTCATGTCCATGCTACCATAACTTAGATATATTTGATCTATCTACAATATTGAGCACTATTTACTTGTAAATAAAACACACTACATTATCAAAAATGATCTCAGGTGCTTTGGCATTGTCCCTTCCAGCTGGGAAAATTTGGCTCAAGACTGCCCTCGGTGATGGCAGAATCTCCATAGAGGCCTGTACACGTCAGAATTCACCCTGATACAACATCATGAAGCTAAGAGGTCCATAAGAAAGCAACGGCAACAAAGCATCGGAACATCCTCATCTACAGGGACAACCTACAAATGCAAAATCTGTGGTCAAGAATGTTTCTCAAACATAGGACTTCATAGTCACAGGAGGCGCTGCAACCTCAGGGGCACACAAAAACTTTTATCATAGTCTTTTGAGACTGAATTGCCAATGATGATGATGACATTATCAATATTAATTTATCTATTATATCGGTGGAGTGGAAAAGAAATAGGAAGTTTTGTCTCTGATGTCCGTGCTGTGACGCGAAAAATATATTTGTGAGGGTTTCTTTTTATCATTCATCATTTAAAATTGAAGAAATCCTAAAAGCAAAAACATTTTATTTCAACCTGGCTTTGCTAATATTTCGCCCTGAATATGCATACAAGTAAATGAATAAGTAATGTTAAACGAACACATGAATAAGGAAAGAGATTTGAATCAAATGACAGTTTAAGAACTTTATTTTCACCTTCTCAAATTCACCAAGGTCGTGCATAAACGTTTCCTATCAAGCGCCCCACGTTACGTGTCTGTTGGTCACATGGTAATTCATCCCTTTCATAATACCTCTTTCATGTCTTTTCTTTTAAAGGGAAACGACATAAAACTGAGGAATCAATGTTTGTCTCCAAAGGCTTTTTTACTGTTTAGTTTAATAACACAGAAGTTATACTAAATTATTCCTTAATTTTAGGAATGAATTATGTTTGAAAGAAATTCCATTTTAATTAGATCTAATTAGTCGTAATTTGCCATTATTTAAAAAACAGACCTGTTTCTTACTTCACATTCTGCCTGTTACTTTCCCCCTCTCTATGTATATGTTGATTACATCCTCGTTATATATGTTAGTTTCTTAATGTGTGTAGAGAGAGTGATTGGAGAGTGGGAAATGTATCTGTATGGGAAGTTTCCTAAGCAGCCAACCCAGCCAACATCTTGGCTCTTAATAAATTTAAATTAGGTCAAACGTTCCCTTTCTTAGAAATCTTAAAAAATGATTTTAATGTTTTTTTTTCTTAGTTCACTTTTCCCTAATCCCAAATATCTACCCAGAGTTCAATGGGTGACCCAACAGGTCATTTTTCCTCTAGTATATATAGTATATATAAATATATCTAATGGGCCGGTTTAGCAGTCGGTAGAGTGTTCGGCTGGAAACCACAAGGTTCCTAGTTCGATACCGGCCCTCGCCAACTCAGCGTATGAGTAGCACAGGGATCTGTGCAGTAAAGAGCTGATAGTAGGTGTGGCGCCCCACCTCAGATGCAAAAACAATCTCCTTGGTCTAGCACTAATGAAAAGGAGATAGACTCCTTCACTGATTGGCTGAAACCAACTTTAGGCCACCTCAACCCCAACGATTTATATATATATATATATATATATATATATATAGTTAATCCTTTGTTAGTATTGGAGAAATGATAATAAAGTGCTCAATTACTTCTGTAAGAGCTGTATTTATTTATTATAGTGTACAATACATTTAAGATTTTGTTCTACCAATGGTTTCTGAGCATCATTTTTAATGACTACTCATCATCAGGAATACATGGGTCACGCGGGCAAGAAAAAGTCCATATATTCTCATAAGTGAAAATTCCTGATGACGAGCAGTCATTAAAAATGATGCTCAGAAACTATTACTAGAACGAAATCTTAAATGTATTGTACACTATAATAAATAAATAAATAAATATATATATATATATATATATATATATATATGTATTTATATATTATCCTGACCAACTTACTGGATTTACCTGTTTATTAATATTTATTTTTGTCATCCAAAGTTGAAAAACATCTTGAGATTTTTTGATTGGAAGATTTTATGATTTAAAACATATTTGCTTGTCTCAATCATTGAACTCAGGTAATGTCCATGATCAAAAAAAAAAAATCTTTCACATTCTTTTTAAAATCAAAGGATCAATCTTTTATAAAAAAAAAAAAAAAAAAAAAACATAAGTTCGTTTTTTTATACCCATTCTCTTCAAAGAAAAAACAAAAATATACCTTTTGTAGTCTAGACAAGGCGTTATTGACGTAAGACCCCACCTTGTATGACACACAATTGTATAATATCCATACACGTGCTTTCCTCCCATTAAAAACCTATGAATTTCTACTATTTTTATCACAAATTTTATTGGCTTTTCACAAAATGTCATAAAATAGAAATTTATTATCAAGAATGTAATTTAGGGACTCACACCTACATTCTTTGGGATCTTAATTTATTGATGTGATTAACACCTTACCTACCAATTCTGTGTATACCCACTTTCATACATAGGCAAAGACATCTTCTGTGCATGTCTTCAATAAAAACAACCATTCAAAATGTGAAGTATTAAGTTCTTTCTAATGAAAGGGTCCTGTATATATATATATATATATGGAGTAAAACTAGCAATAAAGTAATAGTAATAAAAAAGAGTGTATTGGCCTAATGTGTTGTGATAAAATGCAACAATAATAAAATGGAGTAAAACTAGCAATCAAATAATAATAATATTTTGGTGATATAAGGTGTGCTACAATACACAACTTATATTTATAGACTAGGCAAGGTCAGCCAATAAACAGCCCTAATGCGTGGTTGATTGACTACTTAATCACTGATACTGAGAGACGTCCATTTGCAATCATTGACGAAGGACTTGCAATACTGAGGAGCACCAAGGAACAACCAAAGGATACTTTACCAAGGATTTTTACTGGACAAGCACTCTTGTTTGGAGCCTAAAGTATGGCCTGTAAAATTGTAACAGTACTGGCAAAGAGTATTGTGATAAAAAGCAGCATTAACCTAACAGCATGGAGGGATAAAACACAGGATTAATTTTGAGCAGAGTACAGCTGGTTTGAATTTGGTTTTCTTTCTCCCAGACCAGTTGCCATATCAAGGTAAAGGAACCTAGTCTGTCCTAATATTTTACCCATAGCTAGAAGGAAAAGAGATGGATTCCTACCTTTCCCAAGAGTATCAGCACTAAGTGAAATCAAGGATTTAAACCTCAGCTCATTGGGTCCTTTTGTGTTTGACTGTGAACTAATGCCTTTAAGAAAGGTCTGAATCAATCTCTCCTGCATGCATCTATGGAAAATAGTAGGGCAGACTGGACTCTCAAATGTTGTAAGGACAAAAAGTCCAAGGAAAAGAGGACCATGAATTCAAAACCCCAACCAGCATGGCAAGGTAACCTGTAGGCCCCCTCCTATTAATTGGTTGGTCACGTCTAGCCCTAGCACTTATATGATTATCCCAACCCTATTGCCATTGTGACGACCCCCAACCCTTTTTATCATAATTATTTTTATTCATATATATTATAAATATATATAAATATATATATTCTTGTCGGACAAGTTTTTGGTTGATCCTTTCTAATTTTCAGGCCATCTTTTTGATGTTGGGGTGTAACTGGTGTAACAGTCCACCAAAGGTTTCAAAACGAGCGCTTTTGGCAATACAGTTTGCCATCATCAGGTAGGAAACGATGGTACCATGGTACCATTGTCTGTACAGTTCAACAAAACTTGTATAAAAGAAAAAATGCTGCCAAAATACACTATATATATATATATATATATATATATATGTGTGTGTGTGTGTGTGTGTGTGTGTGTGTGTGTGTGTATTTTTATTTCATTTTTTTGTTTTTTGGAGGGATACACAATGTGAACATAAAGTATGCAAATGAAATATCAGTACGGAAATTTAGAGAAATTGAGAAATTGTTTTATGTTTTTTTTTGTTTTTGTTTTTTTCTATTCCTGTCAATTTTTTATACATTGATCTATTCTTATCTATTTTTATTTTTTGGGACTCACATTGTGCACATAAGATATACAAATACATAATGCTACAGAAATTTAGAGGAACAAAATATCTATTCAATACAAAATAAAGACATTCTATACTTTCTAACAGCATTAAGTTTATCTTTTAAAAGGTTTTTATTTTTCATATATTCATCTATTTTTTGTGTGTGTGGGGGGGGACACATTATCTATATAAGAGATATACAAATGCATACCAGTACAGAAATTTTGAGGAACAAAATATATAGTTGATATAAAACAAAGACATTCTGTTATTTCTAACAGCATTTATTTTGTTTTTAAAAAGTTTTTTAGTTTTTGTATATTCATCTTTTTATTTTTATTTTTGGGGTAGGGGAAGACATAACTTATATATATAAGATATATAAACGCATACCAGTACAAAAATTTTGAAGAACAATATATATATTCAATATAAAATAAAGACATTCTGTTGTTTCAAACAACATTTATTTTGTTTCTTAAAAACTTTTTTTTATTTTCTACATATTTATTTAAAACATTTTTTTGCACATACCTTGTACGCATGAGATGTACAAATGCATATCAGAAATTTAAAGGAACAATATATTTATTCAATATGAAATAAAAGCATTTTGTTCTTTCAAACAGCATTCATTTTGTTTTGTTTTTAAAAATATTTTCTATATATTTATTCATTTTTATTTTTATTTAAGATATTCTTTTGAACATACCTTGTACACATAAGATGTAAAATCACATACCAATACAGAAATTTAGAGGAACAATATATTTATTTAATATAAAATAAAGACATTCTGTTTTTTCTAATGTTAGTTTAAATTGAACACAGTAAATATATTCATGAATGACTTGTCCATCTTCTTATTTATAATATCTTTGCTTTTATGGTCAATTAATCAGACCTTTTGCTTTTTTCTTGTTTTACTTCATAATTTTCAATTTCTTTGCACATAAAAATGGACACTGAGAAATATATTTTCAACCAACTATAATTGGATCTCCCCACACTTGGCAAGCAGGTCTTCAGAAAATTAAATATGGATTGGAAAACATTCTAAATTACATCCAGTAGTTATAAAAATAAAAGAGCAATTCACTGAAGAACCAACTCTTTCTTTTTGTTTTTTGTTCTTTTTTTCAATTTCCTCATGATGGAGCAATGGTTAGCAACCTATTCTAGAAAACTATTACAGATTTAATGAGTGTTTCTTATATTTCTCATTTCTAAACATTCTGTCCTGAAGATTATCTCCTGTTTGTATGTCTGATATTTTGTTTCTATTATTTTATTTCATTTTATATTTAAAATGATTTTAAATAGAATACTGAGTGTGTAAATGAATTTTGATCGAAACAAGTGTTGACAAATAACCATAAGGAATTTCATCCATACCAAAGTATATATATTTTTCTTCCAATTTCAACATATATATATATATATATATATAAATATATATATATATATACATATTAATAATTGGTAAGTTTGTTCATCTGTCAAACAGCCAAACAGTTTAATGTAGAGCTACCATGCTACCAAATTGTAGCCTGGTATGATTTAAGCATGAGAAATATTTGTTCATTATGGAGTAAATAGCTGAAACATTGTCATAAAGACAATAAAGATGATGGTTGGTTGGTTGGTTGGATTTTATGGCATATCAACCCTTGTTGGGTTATTTTATGTAAAAGACATTTTGTTGCTTATTCAAATGTAACCCAAAATTGGTATGGTTGTGTATTAAATTTTTTTTTCAAACTCAATTTTTCTAAAACACATTTTTTATACACATTTTTAAAACTATTTAACCTATAGATGGGACCCTAACAGGTACTACCTCTCCGGGTCAGGGTACTCTACACTTCATAGAGCTCTAAAATTGGAACTTCACCTTTAGATGCAGTTTAACGTCACACCCTCAGCCACCACTTTCTAACATATATATTATAAAAATGGTTTAGCGGAATGAGAACAGGATACCCCCATGGACTGAATAAAGGGTTAGGTTCAAAGTTCCATGATGACTCCCGATTACCACAAGAAGGTTCCTGATTACGATAAGAAGGTTCCCGAGTTCAAGAAGGTTCCCAACTCCATAAGGTTCCCGAGTCCGACAAGAAACACCTGAAGAAAGCCAGAGGGCACATCAGCCGAAACGTTGTACAGATACCAATGAAGATGAGGACAATAGTCTGAATGATACAAATAATACTACTTGCAACTACTTGTTTGCTAACATTTCTCATAATATTTAATGTAATTTTCTTTTAATCTTCACTAATATATTTCTTTACATTGACCTGTTTATATATATATATATATATATATATATTACGGCCATCATTTGATGTAAATTCCCATCTAACATTTAGAATGCAAATTTTGTTCATCTCCTGGGAATAACTAAAAGTAGGAAGCAATCTGTTTCTCTTGCTATGACAACTTTTCCTCATTCTTATTCCATAATTATTCATATAAGTTAGGTAATTCCTCATCGTAAATCTTCAATCCTTCCCAGATTTGTAATGCCCCCCCCCCTCACCAACCCTGGGTATTATTCAAGAAGAGTCTGAGAGAGTGATTAAGATATTCTATTTTGAGACTGCACAATTGCCACAGATATGGAAATCCATACCACATTCTACTTATCTAACTATAATATTATCTACCATGTCTCTTACTTAATCTCTACCTGTGTGCGTACAAGGTATGATCAAAAAGTATTGAGACTGAGGGTTTAATTTTTTTCAATTTCAAAATATAAATCATTGATTGATTTATTGATTTTAATGGTATTAGGGAGGGGGGATCTTACACCTCTGCAGAGGTACAGTCAGTGTATTCTACAGGCCCAGCTGACAGTTAATTCTGAACCACATATCTTTGAGAATCTGTTACACCTCAAAGATACTTGGTTCAAAGTTAACTGACCTGAAAAAATATAAAAGTTTTTAAATAAAATAACTGGTGCATTATATCTTTTATTCATTAATATACCAACACTGAAAATTTCATTAAATTCGTTTAATTCCCTGATTTTTGGTAATTCTTTTTTCTCTCGGCGGGTGACATACATTGGTGGAATTTAGGTCCGTTAAGTTTAATTTAACCTTAAGTATTGTATTATCTGTATGAAAAGCGAATAGAGAAAATTCTGACAAAAATTGTTTCTAAAGTTTAGAAGTGGAGATTTTTGTCATTTGACCTCTGATGGCCTCAAATGACCCACAATGTCAACCTGACATAATTTGTGTCACAAGTAAAGGTCATGTGAGTCTTCATGCCTAATGTTGTTATATATTAATGGGTTAATTGTGTTTTAGACAGTTAGTGTAAAAACAGATTTGATTTCAATCTGAAGCATTGGAGTGATTGGCATTTGATAACCTTAGCGTAACCCTCGATCCATTGCTGTTCTCCAGTGGACACCTACACATGACCATCCTGTCGGCTGCGACGTTAGAATGCACCGACTGCAGAGAGGTAAGACTCCTTTAGGACACCCCTTCATTGCTCCCTGGTCCACTCTGACCCGGAGTGGTAGTACCTGTTAGGGTCCCATCTATGGGTTAAATAGAAAAATGTATTTATAAAAAAATTGTATTATCCATTAAGAATGAGTTTATTTCAAAACTTTATCGGCATTAAATAACCCACTGAGGTTGATATGCCGTAAAACAAAACCAAACCAAACCAAACCTACACATGAACACACCTGTGTCAGCAGACCAGCAAAAACATACATCAATCAGCTCTGTGTGGATTTCGGATGCTGCACAAAGGACTTTCCAGAGGTGATGACTGATAGAGATGGCTGGAGAGAGAGAAAGAGAGAGAGAGTGCAGATTCTGGATGCTGCACAAAGGACCTCCCAGAGGTGATGACTGATAGAGATGGCTGGAGAGAGAGAGAGAGAGAGAGAGAGAGAGAGAGAGCAGATTCTGGATGCTGCACGAAAGACCTCCCGGAGGTGATGACTGATAGAGGTGGCTGGAGAGAGAGAGAGAGAGAGATTGATGGACATGCATGTTACCAGCATGTCCTGATGGTGGCAATCTTATGGTATCCCCCATAAATAAATAAACTTTATTGAAAAGAAAGTATTCATCACATATTTGAATTGATATTTTTTTTTAATATTCAATACAGTCACTGAGGTAACTGACTTTTTTTTTCAAAGTAGATATCTGCAGGTTTTTAGTTTTATATGAAGGAAGTAATAATAAATCAAGAAGAAAAACAAAAGCACACATGCACAACAAACATATACATAGCACACCACAGATAATTTTTAAAAAATCACAGCAGCAGCTGAGTCTGAAGATCTCACACACACACACAGACACACACACACACAAATAAACAAACTACAAATAGCTGAGACCTGCCTTACTCAAAAAAGAATTAAAAATAGAATAAATTTTTTAAAAACCGGATGGGCCAAATCTGGAATGATACATTGTTGGACACACACACACATACACACACACACACACACACACACACATAAACACACACACACACACACACACACACACATACAATACAACAGAAGGAAAACATCCTAGCCACAAGGTAACAGATCCAGAACTTAGCTTTCAGAAATCTTCTGATGAAGAGATCTTTATCCCGAAATATTAAGAAAATAAATCAAAGGTAGACGAACAACATCATAGATACCTCATTTTTCTTTACACTTGCATTGTGATAGCCTTCAAAACCAACCCCCCAAAAAAACTTACTTTATAACAAAGTTTAAGGTCAAGGTATTTGCTTTTTTTCTTTTTTTTTTTTCACTCTTATTTATGCTTCCTTGATCAAACACTTAAAAAAAAAATGGCTGAACATCTCAGTAATTGACTTGCCTGAACAATTGAAAACTTTTATGTTTCACTTTTGATAAATAATTTTTTTCTTTCCCCACTTACAAGGGAGGCATGTTATAAACAGATTCTGAAACACATTGATATCTTTTTATAAATGATTTTAATTTTTCTATTATTTGTATTATTCGAACTATTGTCCTCATCTTCATTGTTATGTGTACAATGTTTTGGCCAATATGCTCTCTGGCCATCTTCAGGTATTTCTTGTCAGACTAGGGAACCTTCTCGAACTTGGCAACTATCTCAGACTTGGGAACCTTCTTTTTGAACTCGGAAACTCCACTTGGGGGGCTCACTACTAGAATAGGCTCCGTGCTAATTAGTGATCTATTTCACTAACTTGGAGAGAAAATATTAGACGTTTTCTAAAAGATTTTTTTAACTCTCAAAAGTCAGTATTATTCGGACTATTGTCCTCATCTTCATTGTCATGTGTACAACATTTCGGCCAATGTGCCATCCGGCCTTCTTCAGGTTTTCTTCTCGGACTTGGGAACCTTCTCGGACTCGGGAACCTTCATTTCGAACTCGGAACCTTCTTTTCAAACTCGGGAACCTTCTTGTCATAATCGGGAACCTTCTCAGCCGAAACATTGTACACATAACAATGAAGATGAGGATAATAGTCTGAATAATCTAAATAATACTAATTATCAAGCCTCATCTCAAAAATTCAGAGAAGTAGTCTCAGTAATGTAATTAATTTTGATTTTTCTGTATCATATTTTCCACCCATCATTATTATCAAATTTTATATGGGAGTTGCACAAGAATGCTGCACAGAATCTTAAACAAGAAAACGACTGTATGGCTACTTGCCACCTATCTTACAGACCATCCAAGTGAGGCAACAAAGACATGCTGGGCACTGCTGGAGAAGTGGGGACAATCTCATAAGTGATGTTCTCCTATGGAAACCAACACATTGGGCACGCAAGAACAGGCCACCCAGCAAAGACCTACATAGACCAACTCTGCACAGATACTGGATGCTGTGCAGAGGACCTCCTGAGAGCAATGAGTGATAGGAATAGTTGGTAAGAGATTGTCATGCATGTCTGTTCTAATGGCTCGACATGATGATGATGATGATGATGATGATGATGATAAAACCGCATTTTTTTCTTTTCTCTAATTAAAATCTCCTTGGGGATTTGCAATAAGGAGTATAAAGTAAATGAATATTCAAGATGAAGCCTCTTATTCACTAGTCCTCTGCTGTAATTACTAAGCTAAATATGTAAATAGTTTTAAAGTTTTAATTCAAAATCTCCTGATTCCACAGCCAGATTTAGTTTTTTTAATGTTCAAAGCTGCATAAAAATTTAAGACTTCTTGCTATATACTCATATTTTTGGTTACATAGTCCCAATGTTGTAGAGTTTGGTAATAAATAATAACTAATAATATCTGTTTTTATAGTATAATGTTCCACTAGAAATTAGAAAATCATGTTATTTTTGGTCTAGAAAAAAAGTTTCTTTTTATCAAAAAATTGTTAGCAGTATATTTCTTTATAGGTGTTAATGTATATATATATTATATATATATATATATATATATATATATATATATATATATACATATATATATACATATATACGTAGGTGGGATACCAGGTAATTTGGTATTAGGATGATTCTAAGCTGGTCCTTTCTTCCAACGGTACGGTGTTGAAGAGTTCAGGTCCGAATTGAGAGCTCAATGTTTAATTTTTATAAACAGACCAAAATAATTAGTAAAGACAAAGAGCTTAAAAATCAGGTATTATGTGATTATGGTCCCATTTCCACCCATAGGTATCTGAATACCCTATGAGCTTCGTAGATCACATTCTTTATTGAAAATCTTTTTTTCATTAAAGAATGTGATCTGATGAAGCTCATAGGGTATTCAGATACCTATTGGTGAAAATGGGATCATAATCACAAAATACCCGATTTTTCAAATTTTTGTCTTCACTAAATATATATATATATATATATATATATATATATATATATGTGTGTGTGTGTGTGTGTGTGTGTTAAGAAAAATATAAATGAATCCGATAGATATGATGAAAAGATAATTGGAAGGAAAATATATATACTTTGGTATGGATGAAATTCGTTATGGTTATTTGTCAACACTTGTTTCAATCAAAATTCGCTTACACACTCAGTATTCTATTTAATATCATTTTAAATTATAAGATAAAAGAGTTTTATAATTTGCTTGAAGCATTGTATTTATATTGGTTTGGTGGTTTTGAAGCTATCACAATGCAAATGTAAAGATGAGGTAACTATGATGTTTGTTTACCTTTGATTTATTCTTAATATTTCAGGATAAAGATCCCTTCGTCAGAAGATTTATAAAAGCTAAGTTCTGGAGCTGTTACCTTGTTGCTAGGATTTGTCCATTCTGTTGTATGCCTGGTGATATCTTCCAAATTTTCTTTGTGTGTGTATGTGTAAGTCTGTGTGTGTGTGTGTGTGTGTGTGTGTGTGTGTGTCTGTGTCTGTGTGTCTGTGTGTGTCCAACAATGTCTTAGTATCATTCCAGGTTTGGCCTATCATTTTTTTATTATTATTAGGCAGGCCTTAGTAGTTTGTTTATTGGTGTGTGTGTGTGTTCTCCAAACACAGCTGATTTTTCCCCCTTTTTTATTACCTTCATCTGTTTGTTGTGTGTGTGTGTGTGTGTGTGTGTGTGTGTGTGTGTGTGTGTGTTTGGTATGTGCATGTGTTTATGTGTGTGTGTGTGCATGTGTGTGTGCTATGCCCATATTGGATTATTTTTGTATCTAAGGTGTGCTACAATACACTACTTAAATTTATAGATTAAGCAAGGTCACGTGGTTTCAACCTCAGCCAATCAACAGCCCGACTGCATGGCTGGTTGACTACTTAATCACTGATACTGAGAGACATCCATTTTCAATCATTGACGAAGGACTTGCAATACTGAGGAGCACGAAGGAACAACCAAAGGATTCTTTACCTAGGATTTCCGCTAGACAAGCGCTCTTGCTTGAAGCCCAAAGTATGGCCCATAAAATCATAACACGTATGTGTTATAATAGAATAAAATAATAGAAACAAAATATCCTGCTGAAAATTGGTTTGAAAACAGTGTTATGCTCAATTTTAAATTAGTCTGAAAATAACTTTATTCTTTAAATGCAAATTGACTTAAAAATAGTGTTATTCACTCCAAACAAATTGGTTTGAAAATAATGTTAGTCTCAAAATGCAAATTGACTTAAAGATAGAGCTATTCACTAAGTGTAAATTAGCTTGAAAATAGTTTTATTTCTATTTGCATTTTAACATAATTACTAATCAAAAAATGTAAAACAATCATTTATGTTTTTTTTTTATTAATTTCATATTCCATGTGGAATAAAAAAAAATACTGACAGAACATTCAGATTAGATTATTAGTTTGGTTTATTTATTTATCAACCCCTTATGAGTTATATCAACACATGGGAGGCTTGTGCAGAAAACCTGGCGCCTCCTCGTCAAACAAGGAACGAAAAGGAGTGAAAAAGAGAGGAAAGGGCCACCACAGAAAAGAGAGCCAAAAGGAAGGAGAGATAACAGCAACTCCAGCAAGCATCACTGTTTGTTTTCAATCACTGCACCAGAGATTGCTATTCAAAAATTGGTCTGTTTAGCCACTCACGCAGTTGCAGATAAAATAACTAAAAAATCTTTTTTTAAAAGTGGACATTACGTCATTGTCTTTAGTAGACGGAATTATGCCAACATGGGTTATTTAATGCTAAAATGTGATACAAATAATTTTCACACAATTATATATAGTTTCAGGTATTTCTACCTAACACTATTAATTTACAATTCATACAATTTTATGGTTTCAAGTAATTATTTATACTAGCAAAATGAAAAAACGCCCTCCGGGCAATGTAAAAATAAATTTTTCAAAGATATTGCTTGAGGAGGTGGAAGTTAAAAATTAAATGTTGGAGAGTTTGAACCATAAATCATGAAATCATCAAATTTATTAAAGGAGTAAAAAAAAAAGAATTTGAAATCGAAACTAAGTTCTATTAAACTTGAATATCTATTAAAATAAAACAAACTATATATAAATATATGATACTGGGGATGTATCTATTAAAACTTGTTTTAAAAACTTGTTTTAAAAAAAAATTGGGAACTGTCTAATGTTGCATGCTCAAATTTTGAGTGTTATTCTATGTTATGACAATTTATGACGGCTATAGTGACGTAAGCAGTGACGTAGTTTTGGTTACAGACAAAAACCAGAAGCGAATCTCCATTATTAATAGATTTAATAGTAATAAACATTATATGGTTTCAAGTATTCCTATCCAATACAAATGATTTGCACACAGTTATTTACATAATATCAAGTATTTGTATTTAATACAAATAAATTTTGATGTGACACAAGGTTGAAACTATGACGCATCCAGTGAGAATTAAACTTACTATTCAGCAGTAATAGATCTGTGAGACTAGCTTGCTAAGCATGACACCATGATGGGACACCCAACCTTTCACAAGGGTACAAGCGCTATGTGAAATGCAAACATTTTTTTTTCTTTTTTGATTTTGTCAGCATAAATTTCTTGTGTGTCAATGCACTTAATTCAGTGGTAAATGTTAAACACATACATTAATCCTTATACAATCCAAATTTAAAAACAACCCCTGTTCAGTATAGGATGTCCATGACATGCAACACCCCACTTTGGCCCTTACTTAGACTATCATATGGGTGCTAGAAGGTGGTGGCTGAAAAGGGGGGGGGGATTCCCCATTGCGTAATGGCTAATATGCTGGACTACAATAATAGCCACGCTATTATGTTTGCTTTTGGACTAATACCTATGGGAAAGGTATGAACCCCCTCATCCCTCCAGCTATGGGTTAATTAGTATCTGCTGTTCTAAAGGGATGGCTTTAGAATTAAAGAACCCATGAAGATTGGTATGTCATTAAACAGAGAAACCAAGAAACCAAACCAAAGATCAAAAGAAAGTGCTCAATACCAGTCAATAGAGCAGGATAAAACCTAAAATAAACAAAGCTCAGTTACCCCCTCATTGCTTGCCCCATTACTCCTAGTTTCATGTAATCTTTTTGAGAGAAAAAAATTACAATCTTTAGGTAGACACTTCATCTCTCAAAAAGATTGTGTAGTAATAGGGCAACCAAGGAGAGGTTAAGCGAACATCGTTTATTTTAAGTATACACATATGTATATACATCTAAAATAATTTCTAAGTATACTATATATATATATATATATTTACCAACTACAGGATGCAACACAAAGTCAATTTCTTAAGCAAAGTTTAACAGGTTTGAATTTAGAGTTTTCCTTCTCCTAGACTGGTTACCTAGCCAAGGTAAAAGAGCCCAGGCTGTCCTACTATTTATCTATAGCTGGAGGGAGAATATATGGATGCATACCTTTCCCAAGGGTATTAGCACTATGTGAAATACAAACAGCCTTTCCAGGATTTGAACTTGGGCCGACAAGTCCATTTCCTACGACTCTAACCATTACACCATGCACCTCCATTTTAAGTTCTTATATAAAAGAAAGAAATCTTTGTTTTGTGCGGATTAAATAAAACTAAAATTGAAATTTCTATGTGATAAAAATAAATGTAAACTTATAGAGGCAGTCCCCATGGCATAGAGGTTAACAAGCTGAACTAATTACTAATTTAGATCTTCAATTTAAATATAAAATAAATTTAAATTTTAATTTTAAATTTTAAATTTTAGATATTTAAAATAAATATTAAAATTTTGTTATTTGTTATTTGTCAATAAATAAATTTTTAGATATTTTAAATTTTAAATTCAAATATTTAAAATCATAAAATTCAATTTAGATCCTCAAACTAATTAATCAATATTAAAACCTAATATGCGATTATTTTCAATTGTGGTTTACTCTCTATGTGATAAATAAATGTAAAATTATAGAGGGTGTCTCTATGGCATAGAAGTTAACAAGATGAACTGCAACATTGTAGTAAGTGAGTTTGAACTCAAATCATGCAATTACATTCACCTTCGGCCTAATACCCTTGGGAAAAGTATGAACCCCCTCACCCCCCCTATCAATGGGTTAAATAGTACCATTAATACTAAGACAAAGATGGCTTTGATTTTAAATAACTCACAAACGTTGATATGCCATTAAGCAAAGAAACCAGACCAATCAACTACTCCAAGATATCTTAACTAATTCCAAAATTCTTTAAAACAATTCCATTACTATCCTCAGAGTCCTTAAGGAAATATAACACACACACACACACACACAGATACACCAATACACACACATGCACGCATGTGCATGCACACACATGCATACACACGCACAACTTTAAAAGCAAAGAGTACAAATAATGTTGACTTTACTAAAGACCAAAAAGGTATAATCATTGTTTTTAAAAAATAATAAAATAAATTCTTTCTTAGTATATTCTTTTTTTTTTTTCCTACAAAAACTGACCAATTCATTTGTACATTTTCTACTTACTCCAAACTTTTAAAATCATAAGCAATTTTTTTTTTTTAAAGAATAGAGAATAAACCTTTTACTTACTTGTGTTTAGTTGATTGTAAGATCATAAATAAAAGTCCATTTATTGGAGGGAAAATAAAAATATCCAGGAGACTTTGCTTGTCGCCATCAACATAACTGTTCAGAAATTTTTTTCTTTCTTTTTTTTCTTTCTTTTTTCCTTCTTTTTTTCTTTATTTCTTTTTCTTTTTTCGTTCTTTCTTTTTTTTCTTTCGTTCTTTTTTTCTTTCTGTTTTTCTTTTTTTCTTCCTTTTTTTCTTTTATTTCAAAAGTATTTTGTCAGCTGTTTGATGGAGCAAAAGAAAAAATAAATTGTCCCCAAATAATTATCAATACAGAGGAAAAGAAAATCCCCCCCAAAATCACTTGTCAAAATACTTTATGAACTTTTTGACAGCACAAAATTAACCTGATCACTATAAATAAATATTCATTAATAAAAAAAACAAAAGAACAAAAAAATAACAACTCTCAGAGAAATTTAAAAAAAAAAGATAACAGATTACAGATTTACATATTTAGTGAAGAACATACACATAGATACATTCTTATTTGCTTCTATATCAACATATCTACAATCTACAATTTCTTCATTACTTTTATATATATATATATACATGCCTGTAAATTTTTTCTTTTCAAAACAATGAATTTGAATAATAAATTCATTTATAAAGATTAATACTGAAATACTATAAACAAAAAGGAATCAGAAAAGGATCCATATTTTAATAGATCAATTTTCTGATTTGGAAAATCCAAATTGAGGATAATAAAAAAAAAATACTGATATGTATATTTACATATGTATACAACTGCAATTAATGTTCATTAGATAGTTTTCAGAAAAATCAAATAAATAATAATAAACTTATATACAGTTATACCAATAACTTTTTCAAGTTATAAGGTTATTTATATTAAAGCTTATCATAGTAGTGATAATGAAAACTAAGTCCCATGAAATGCAATCAAATCTATTTATCATTAATATTTGTATATTCACACATTAGCATGACAGTGCTATTATCATTACAGATGTTTCTGTGTAAGAAGGAATATCTTATGACCGGTGCCTGAAAGTCGTCCAGCCTAGTGCCGTAATTGGTGGATTTTTAGTGTCCCTTGTCATAATTCCTTGTAAAGTAAACTTGTTGCTAGGGCCGAACATAAATGCCCTCTTTTGATGGCTATTGATAATAACAGTAGAGAACAAGTCAGCCACTGAATCTATCTACAAATCATACCCACCTGATCTGGCTTCAGTCCAAACAATAAAACTTCCAAATTTAGATTTTTTACAAGCTTCTCCACTTGCCATGCAGGCTTCATGATTATCTGACCCACATTTCAACTATAAACAATAAAAAGACATGAACGCTTTAAGATTCAGACATGCTTCATTAACTGCCTTCCACCAATGCACAGTTAGAACAGGATTTTTTTTTTCTTTCCATGATTTCAAACATAGATTCTGACTCAGTATAGATAAGGTCAACATTTTCATAGAAAAAAAAAAATTTTAAGTAATTTTAAGTGCATTCAATTGAAAACATTTTTATATCCTCCAGAAACTTGTTAGTTTTAAAAACTATCAAACTTTTGCACCGGAGCTAGATTTACAGTTTGGGAGTTCTGGTTAGGGGTCCTCTCAAACTTTCTCAACATAGAAATTAAATTAGGTACATGGGAAATTTTAAAAATTGAAGTAAAATGAATTTATTAAAAGAAAAATATATAAATTAGTATAGGGTTTAGAGGAACTCTCCTGTGTTTGAAAGTAATTTTAAGTGCATTCAATTGAAAATACTTTTATATCCCCCAGAAACTTGTTAGTTTTAAAAACTATCAAACGTTTGCACAAGAGCCAGATTTAGACCTTGGGACATCCAGGGAACTTCTGATTAGGGTTCCCGTAAAGTTTTCTCAACATAAGAAAAATATATGTTAGGTTCCAAAGAAAATGTTTGATTTGATTTTTCTCAATTATATTGACTGTATGAATAATTATTACTCAGCCCTGTCGGCAGAGAGGCCACCTTTGATCACATCAGGCCCTAGCATCTATATGATTGTCCCAACCCTATTGCCCTTATGGCAATGCTCAACCCTTTTTATCATATGGGTGCAAGAAGGTGGTGGCTGAGGGTCTTCATGTCCTTTCCATGACATTAAACTCTATCTGATGGTGAGGTTCCAGTTCTGGAGGTCTGGGAGAAGTGGAATATCCATGCTTCACCATTGCTCCCAGGTCAACTCTGACCCAGAGTGGTAGTACCTGTTAAGGTCCCATCTAGGGGTTAAATAGAAAAAATGTGTTTATAAAAAAAATTGAGTACCCATCAAAAATGAATTTATTTCAAAATTTTGTCAGCATTAAATGACTCACTAAGGTTGATATGTAAAACAAACAAATGTTAGCCACTCTGAAGGTAGAAAAAAAGGTCCTCTGTTCAAAATACCTTTTCTTGGAGAATTCTTTACTAGTCCCCTAATATTCATTCCATGATCAAATCCACATCAACACCACAGGCAGTGCCAACAACATAATCTGGGGGCAGGGAGCTTGGCCCAGTGACCCCCTTGAGTGGTCAATAAATACTGATTCAGATTTTTCAAAGTTTCATCTAGCTACCCACTTTCAGCTTCTACGCATTCATAGTTCAGGAGTATAGTATCAAAAGTTAGGTAATATATTTCAGTGTTATAGCAAAAGTTAGGCAATATATTTCAGTGTTATAGCAATATATTTCAGTGTATAGCAAAAGTTAGCAATATATTTCAGTGTTATACAAAAGTTAGGTAATATATTTCAGTGTTATAGCAAAAGTTAGGCAATATATTTCAGTGTTATAGCAAAGGTTACGCAATATATTTCAGTGTTATAGCAAAAGTTAGGTATATTTTCAGTGTTATAGCAAAGTTAGGCAATATATTTCAGTGTTATAGCGCAATATATTTCAGTGTTATAGCAAAAGTTAGGCAATATATTTCAGTGTTATAGCAAAGGTTACGCAATATATTTATATATTTCAGTGTTATAGCAAAAGTTAGGTAATATATTTCAGTGTTTATGCAAAGGTTACGCAATATATTTCAGTGTTATAGCAAAGGTTAGGCAATATATTTCAGTGTTATAGCAAAGGTTACGCAATATATTTCAGTGTTATAGCAAAAGTTAGGCAATATATTTCAGTGTTATAGCAAAAGTTAGGTTCAGGGTTATAGCAAAAGTTAGGTAATATATTTCAGTGTTATAGCAAAGTTAGGCAATATATTTCAGTGTTATAACAAAAGTTAGGCAATATATTTCAGTGTTATAACAAAAGTTAGGCAATATATTTCATTGTTATAACAAAAGTTAGGCAATATATTTCATTGTTATAGCAAAGGTTAGGCAATATATTCAGTGTTATAGCAAAAGTTAGGCAATATATTTCAGTGTTATAGCAAAAGTTAGGTATATATTTCAGTGTTATAGCAAAGGTTAGGCAATATATTTCAGTGTTATAGCAAAAGTTAGGTAATATATTTCAGTGTTATAGCAAAGGTTAGGCAATATATTTCAGTGTTATAGCAAAAGTTAGGTAATATATTTCATTGTTATAGCAAAGGTTAGGCAATATTTTTCAGTGTTATAACAAAAGTTAGGCAATATATTTCAGTGTTATAGCAAAAGTTAGGCAATATATTTCAGGGTTATAGCAAAGGTTAGGCAATATATTTCAGTGTTATACAAAAGTTAGGCAATATTTCAGTGTTATAGCAACACAAAGGCTTTTGGGTTGGGGAGATTTTGTGCCTCACTAAAGCTGTGACCCAGGGCAGCTGCCCCTCCAGACCCCCCTCTTTGTTCCACCACTGACCACAAGTACTTCAAGCACCTCAAATGGTGAAATGGTTAGTGAGCTAGACTAGCTGACCATTGATAGTGAGTTTGATTCTCATTAGTTACCCCATACTTCTAACATTGTACAAAACTAAGATAAGCTTAATAAATGACAGCAGGTACTGTTAGTAATTTAAGGCATGTTTACCAGACTAAACAAAACTTAGTTTGAGTTACTGTGAGTTAGTGTCATCAGTCATGTTATTACTGGTTCATTAGGGTTTCAGATCTTTCAACATAATACCTCCATCGCCAGTTAGACTCTACTAGGGATGATCACCCCGAGTTTGTCACCCATCTAAATCAACACTAGCAGCTAAACTGGCTTATATAAAGTTTTGCCAACATAGACCTTGGATTCTGATCATGTGATTGGCTAATACTGGAGCCAATCAATGTTCAGAGTAGATGTTATAAAAAGGTCGATGTGGCATTGATTAGTAAATAATATCATGACAGGATTCTCTGAATTTTTGAGATGAGGCTTGATAATTAATATCATTCGGACTATTATCCTCATCTTCATTGTTATCTGTACAACATTTCGGCCAGTGTGCCCTCCGGCCTTCTTCAGGTATTTCTTGTCGGACTTGGGAACCTTCTCAGACTCAGGAACCATCTCGAACTCGGGAACCTTCTTTTCGAACTTGGGAACCTTCTTGTCGTAATCGGGAGCCATCAAAGAACTTTGAACCTAACCCTTTATTCAGTCTACGGAGGTATCCTGTTCTCATTCTGCAATGTTTCAGAGGGCACATTGGCCGAAACGTTGTACAAATAACAATGAAGATGAGGACAATAGTCCGAATAATACAAATAATACTAATCATGACAGGTAATTAGTTGGTCCAATATCTTTCTTTAATCAAGTCATATTATCAAATATGAAAGACATATACTTTGATTACACAAACTATGATCCTCTTTGGTCATGCTATGTTACCTTATTCTACAAGGGATGTTCCAAAAATAATGCCTCCTATTTATTTCCACAGAAACTACAGTAGATACAGGGAGCACAATATCACTATTGTATATATATTTACCAGCCCATCTGCACAAGTAGGGTGTGATACATGGTCAATTTCTTAAGCAGAGTTTAACAGGTTTGAATTCAGAATTTTATTTCTCCTAGACTGGTTGCCTAACCAGGGTTAAAGAGCCCAGTCTACCCTACTATTTACCCATGGCTGGAGGAAGAACAGTCAGATGTATATCTTTCCAAGGGTATTAGCACTATGTAAAATGCAACCAGCCTCATCCAGGATTTGAACTCGTATCAGCTTGTCCATTTCCTATCACAATAATCATTACACCACAGGTGCCTCCCAAAACAGTGTGATATTGTAAGTGATTGCTAAAATAAAGTGGTCACAGGGTGCAAATAGATAGGTGGTAACTTAAAATGATTAACTTTAAGACTTTTTTGATAGCATTTTTGGATTCCTTGTGCAAAAATGCTTTTATAAATCAATTTTTAGGAGTAGGGAAGCTCCAGAACTCATTTTACAGAAAAAAATAAGTTACAAAATGTTGCCATTTTTCGGGACCCCACTCAAATTTGGAGAGCTAAAAATTGACATAAGTCAAATTTTGGGGATTGTCTAACTTTAACATAGTCCACACCTGTACAAAATTTCAGAAAAATTGAAGGGGGTGGGGGACATGGCCTGGATGATTTGACATGAAGTTACCCATATGGAAATGAATCCGACAATATATAGAAAGAGGAAAAACAAAGTGTTCCAAAAACGATGAATTTATTATGAAGTTTATATTGATGCTTAAATGTTTCGGTTTATGTAAAACCTTCTTCAGGACAATATATTAAAAATAAGAGAAAAATATTTTTTTGTTGTTCAAATGGTGATGGATGTTTTCAAATGAGTTGGAAATATTTATGGAGAAAAATTGAACAGTTATGAGTCCTTTTTCTCCATCCATATTTCCAACTAAAGTCATTTGAAAATATCCATCACCATTTGAACAACAACAAAAATCTCTTTCTCTTCATTTTAATATATCGTCTTGAAAAATAAACTGAAATGTTGAAGCGTCAACATAAACTTCATAATAAATTCATCTTTTTTGGAACACTTTATTTTTCATATATATATATATATATATATATATATATTTGTCTAGTATATATATATATATATGAAATCATTTTGTACGATTTCTAAGAAAGGAAAGGTTTGACCTAATTTAAGCTATAGGCTAATTGTTTCTGAAACTTAATATACAAATATATTTCACACTCTCTAAGTCACTCTCTTTACTCAGATAGAGAAACTCACATATATAATGAGGAGATTATCAGAATATACATAGAGAGAGGGAAAGTGACAGGCAGAAAGGGAAGTGAGGGACAGTTCAGTTTTTGACTTAATTCCAAATTACAACTAATTAAAACCAATTAAAATGGAATGTTTTTCAAACATAACTCAATCCTAGAAGTAAGGAATATTTTGGGATGTATTTTGCATCATTAAACTAAATAGAAAAAAATCCTTTAGCATGCAATCTTTGATTCACTCGGCTTATGAGACGTAAACGCCGAAACACAGTGTCTGTGGATGACTTATATGCTCCCAAAACCTGGTAGAGCTCTCTAGAGGAGACTTTAACTGAACTTTCACCGCTTAGCATAAGGCATTACCCGTCTGTTTTTTACAGCCTTGAGTTCTTTAGTGATCGTAAACATACATCTATGTATGTATGTATTTATCAGTCAAATGTTCGCCTCTTACTGACACTTACCAATGGCTGAGACGGGTATGAGTCGGACTGATGGAAATTCAGTCGGGTTTCGCTCCCAGATAGAAGTAACTATTAAGTCTAGCCACACTGGTGAGACATAAATGTTGAAACATGGTGTCTGTGGATGACTACTATATATATACATATATATATATATTTATAAAGTAAAAGGTGACTTGCCGGTGAATTTGGTCATGATGGTTAGTAAGTGTGGAATTCAGGGGGTAAGTCAGTGATATAACAAATACAAAGTGCTCAATACTAAATAGAGCAAATTTATAATAAAATTTATTATAAAATGGGTACAAGAGATATCTCTTGTACCCATTTTATAATATATATATATATATATATATATAATTCTTGGGAAGTGTTGATTGTCTAGTCTAGCCGTTAACAGTAGGAAAAACTAAATTAGCAAGCAAAGTTCAGATACCACCTGAGACAGTTTGTATTCACTGCACTAATAAAGCTATAATTGTTTTTAATTATCATTAGTTACTTGAAATCATGATTGCTGGCAAAAAAAACCCCCACCAAACTGACGCTAGCATTAACTCTTAATGTCCTATACCACCTCATTCCACCCGGCTAAGAGTTAACTCTTAACATCCTGTTAAGAATTAAGAAGTTCAGAGCCCCATTTCTATAAGGATTTATCAAAAAATGGCTAAAAATGGCCTTTTCATTAAAAGTTACCTGTTATTTTCCTTAAATCAAAGAGTTTAATATTACATTTAATTAAACGCTATTGTTTGTGGCAGATTAGGAAAACGAATGAAATAACCCAACAAGGGTTGACTTGCCATAGAACCAACCAACCAACTTGCTGATACTACATAAAGATGAACTGAGTTATATTTATGCTATAAAAATAATTTATAAAAATGAAAATGAAAATGATTTTTCACACAAGATTATCGGCAACGACATATAAAAATAATTACAATTAACCTGCATTACAGGGCAGGGCTACCGGCTTGGTTACCTGATCCACCCCCATCCACAAATCCTTTCTCACCATCATTTTCTTAAGAGTTGACAAAAAATAAAACAAAAACAATCAAACAAACATAAAAAAAAAAATAAAGACCTATTCAGAATGTATTAAATGCAATGGATATTTATTTCTTGTTGATTATCAACTATTTTCTTTATCATTAACTAGCAGGGCCTGTGGATATACCATAAGTAAAGTAAAGTCCTTGGGGCTGCCTAATGCCGGTATCAGCCAGACAGCGAGGGAGTATGGTAATAAGAAATACCAACCTAGTTACTGAAAAACTAAATAGAAGATTTAATATGGGAGATATAACCACGGATATCTCATAATACACAAATAAAAAGAATAGATATCAGATGGTAGCTCTCCATACGAGAATATAATTCAAATGGATCCCCCTTCATGAATATATAAATAAGTAAAGTCGCCAGGGTGGCCTGAAGTTGGTATCAGCCAATTAGCGAGGGAGTTTAATCCCTATTCACTAGCGTTAGACCAAGGAGATTATTTTAGCATCTGAGGTGGAGCACCACACCTATCATCAGCTCCTCACTTTACTGCACAGATCCCTGTGCTACTCATACGCTGAGTTGGTGAGGGCTGGTATCGAACCAGGAACCTTGTGATTCCTAACCAAACGCTATACCAACTGAGCTATGCTAAATTGTTCAATATGTAAAAAGTATAATAATCTTGATTTAACTCTCTCTCTCTCTCTCTCTCTCTCTCTCTCTCTCTCCTCTCTCTCACTTTTTTTCTGTCTTTCCTTCTTTTCATCATTTCATTATGTTTGATTGAAACAGATTAGCATTATTGCCTCCTAGCTCTATCTTTTCCCTACTGTCTTTCTTTCTTTCTTATCATATTCTTCTGCATAGCATGTCCTTTTTCTTGCCTTTCTTTCTTTATAATAAACGGAATGGTCCATTATCTAACTGAGGTGATGACACTCATAAGAAATAAGAATTCAGTGGATAAGCAACACCAGATAATCAGGATTTATATGTTTGCATTTCACTTTGGCCAATTTGGACAGAATGGCCACCAGTGGCTTCGGCCCTGGACCATATAAGCCAACAGCGTTGATCCCAGGGTGTTATCCCCACAGGCAACACCTGCCCCCTTGATTTAAAGGGGCAAGGTTGGGTTTATTGACCAGTGCCTGAGGCCCCCTCCCCTTGAAGGGGAATGCCAATGGGATCAACACATTTTTTGCACCCACCAGCCATGAGTCACGGCTTGTGGGTGGTCCTACATTAACAGGGCCTTGTGCCTAACCCGTACACGTGGGGTATGTGGTAAATACCAGAGAGTGTTGCAAGATGATAATGGTTGTATTTTGTAGGAACACCAGTATTATTATGTAAATTGTCCTGCATTTTTGACTAACTGAAGAATTGACAATAAATATATTTCATATATAGGGCCAGGTTAGCTCAGTCGGTAGAGCATTCGGCTAGAAACCATAAGGTTCCTAGTTTGATACCGGCCCTCGCCAACTCAGCGTATGAGTAGCACAGGGATCTGTGTAGTAAAGTGAGGAGCTGATGGTAGGCGTGGCACTCCACCTCAGATGCAAAAACAATCTTCTTCATCAAACGCTAGTGAAAAGGGGATAGACTTCCTCGCAGATTGGTTGATACTGATTTTAGGCCACCCTGACGACTTACTTATAATTCATTTCAGATTTGAAGTAATTTATGATTATTATTATATTGTTCAGTTTTCAGTTGTTTCTCGCAAATACACCTGCACAAGCCAAATCACTGCTGCATAGCCTAGAGAAGACAGAAATAGGCATTGGCCTCTCTGTGAACCTAGATAAAGTTCCTGTGTTTTAAACAAGATAGAGGCATCTCCACACTGGGTGGTAAACCTCTAAAATTAGTAGACTAGTTCACATACCTAGGTAGTAATATCCCATCTACAGAAAGCATGTCAATACATGTATAGAAAAGGTATGGACTGGTATAGACAGATTATTGATCATATGGACATCTAATCATACTGATAAGATAGACCAAGAATTCTTCCAAGCTGTAGCCATGTCAGTGCTACTGTATGGCTGCACCACTTGGTCTCTAACAAAATGCTTAGAGAAAAAGCTTGATGGAAACTACATAAGGATGTTGCATGCTATCTTTATCAAATCCTGCAAAACAGTGCCCCACAAAAGAGTAGCTGTATGGCCACTTTATACCAATCACACAAACCCTCCAAGTAAGACAAAAAAGACATGTTGGTCAATCCTTGAAAAGCAAGGATGACCTCTTAAGTGACCTTCTCCTGTGAATTATTTTAGATATTTTTCAATAAATATGTCTCTCAATTAAGTTTTCTTTAACAGTGTATTAACCCTTCTTTTTTATTTCTTTTTTTTGTCAATTATAAAATTTGAAGAAAATTTCATTGTGTCATATTCATTGAAAAATTCTCAAAATAATTTATTGTAAAAGAAAATTATTTAAGAATTCAAATAAAAAAACAAGTGTATTCCCCCACCACCCACCACCCACCAAAAAAGAAAAGAAAAACAAAGCAGGTCAAAAGAACATACAATACTGGCTCCTGCTGCTAATTTGAAGGGAGCATTCCTATAAAAAAGCTGAAAAATCGAGAGTGCATATCTTGAAGATAACTGATGTAACCTAACAATGGTTACTAAATGAGAAATAACCAAATGGAGGTTGAAAATGAAATGGAATCTTTATAACATTAACAAAATACAATACTCGGTACAAAAGAATGTAAACCACTGATAGTGGTATAAGACTACTCAGTCAGCATAATACTCTAGTATGTATGAGGATTAGCACATACCCATTAATGTTCATAGGTAGGGTATATGAGGATTAGGACATACCCATTAATGCTTGTAGCTAAGGGTATATGAGGATTGGGACGTAGCCATTAATGTTCATAGGTTGGGTATATAACAATAACCCACTAAACAAATATTCATGTGCAGAATTGGTTCGGTACTTAACAAGACCCATTTGACCCCCCCCCCACTGCCTCCTCAACAAGACAATTGAAAACGTGTTTCTTTTCCAGCCAAGTGCCAAAGATATGACGACAGGATGTCTATTCTGTTTTCTCTTTAGACACACATCCAAAACGCTGTGGTGTAAGATTTGTCACGTGAAACTCTACTTCAAGCAATTCAGAACATATTTTATTTATTCATAAACTTCCAACCTCATCAAATATCAACAAGTGATACTCAACTGTCTCTCCATATATATATATATATATATAGGGTGTCCACAAAGTCTTGAAACAGTTTTAGAATTGAACATTTAATGACTTACATTGTACAAATGATAAAATCTTTTTGTAAAAAATCATATAAAAATTCAGCTCTTAAATATTTAATATTGATGTATCTTTTTTATTATTGCACTTCAACATGACCGCTATCTTTGTTGATACATTTTCAACCTGTAGCGGGACTTTATGGACACCCTATGTATATATATATATATATATATATATATATATATATATATATTATATATATATGAGGTTAAGTAACAAACAAATGTTTTATTTTTATATGGCTTCAAGCCGAATTAATTAGTTAATAATTAATGAATTTAGGCGGGCATATATGTTCAAATGTAAGGCTAAACATGACATTTTCTCGATTTGTTTAGCCTTACATTTGAATATATATGCCCACCTAAATTCATTAATTATTAACTAATTAATTTTCAAAATTAGGTATGACTTCAATTAAGCACATATCCTATATATATATATATATATATATATATATATATATATATATATTAGGAAAAAATGCACATTCAAGCAGGCAGAAGTATTCAAGTTTTAATATAATTAAATATCATATTGAATTAGAAAGACTAATGAAATTAAGCAAGAAAAAAAAAGTGCACTTATCTTTAATTTATTCTAATTGATTTCAATATAAAATTATATATAGGATTGCTTTTAATATGTTTGAGAATAAAACAATAATGTTAGAAATAGCATAAAACACTTATCTTTTTGGGTAAAGGTTTTCATAGCAGCATTGTTATCGTTTTAGGGGTTTTCTGTGCTAGTCATTCATTCTTTCATCCAATCAAAAAAGGGGCAATATATTCTGTTGTTTCAGCCAAGCAATTAAGGGCCAAAGTCTGTGTTTCAGCCATCCAGTTAAGCAGCTTAGTCTGTTCTGTTAAAAATTCCTTAGGGCTCTCGCCCTTGCTTGTTTTTACTTCTAGGTTCACTTCTCCCGGGGTTCGGTGTTAGGGGAGGCTAACCCATATTTTTTATAACTCTGACCCAGTATGAATGTACCTGTTAGGTTCCAATCTATTGGTGAAATAGATCTGTTTGAAAATTATTAGTATTAGGAATACTTGAAATCATACAAAAAATGATCAATTTAGACAGTTGGAAAAACGAAAAAGCAACCAGAAGAATCAGGATAATAAATATTGAAAAATGCTCGATACATACTTATAGAGCTGGTTTATAAATAGGGCTGGGTGTTTGCCATAAGAGCAATTTCAAGAATACAGTCAGGACAATCATATAGTTGCTAGGGCTTGATATGACCAGATTTTTGATCAGATTTTTGATCAGATGGGGCCTTGCCTTGCCCATCTAGTGCACGTAAGTGGCGAAGCGGAGTATTGTATGTTTCACAATTCACCATGATCCTATCATCAGGCATTACAGGTCGCCACCCACAACCAACTGGTGGTCCAATTAAAGGACGGTAGCTCAGTCGGTAGAGCATTCGGCTAGAAACCACAAGGTTCCTAGTTCGATACCGGCCCTTGCCAACTCAGCATATGAGTAGCACAGGGATCTATGTGGTAAAGTAAGGAGCTGATAGTAGGTGTAGCGCTTCACGCAAAAACAATCACCTTGGTCTAGCACTAGTGAAAAGGGGATAGATTCCTTCACTGATTGGCTGATACCGACATTAGGCCGCCCCGACGACTTTTACTTTACCCATCTGCAAAAGTGCAGTTGGCATATTCTACAGCCCCAACTAATAGGGTGGATTTTTCAATGATAATACATATTTACCAACACCTCTGTGTGAGTAGGATGTAACACAAGGTCAATTTCTTAAGTGGAGTTTAACAGGATTCTATTCAGTTTTCCTTCTCCTAACCAAGTTTAAAGAGCCCAGTCTGTCCTACTATTTACCTATAGCTGGAGGGAGAATATTTTGATTCATACCTTTCCCAAGGGTATTAGTGCTATGTGAAATGCAAAAATCTCATCATGTTCTATTTCTCTGAATGTTTGAGATGAGGCTTGAAGATTAGTATTATCTGTGTTATTCGGACTATTGTCCCCATCTTCATTGTTATTTGTACAACATTTCGGCCGATGTACCCTCCGGCCTTCTTCAGGGATTTCTTGTCGGACTCGGGAACCTTCTTGGAAAAGAAGGTTCCCGAGTCTGAGAAGGTTCCCGAGTCCAGCAAGAAATACCTGAAGAAGGCTGGAGGGCATATCGACCGAAACGTTGTACAAATAACAATGAAGGTGGGGGACAATAGTCCGAATAACACAGATAATACTAATCATCATGTTCCTTTTCTACAATGATAACCATTACACCACATACCTCCACTTTAATATTAATTGGAATATAATAACGATTTCAAATTTCATACACATTTTAGAAATGTGGAGTAATGGTTAGCATTCTGGATTAGCAGACAATTGTTAGGTCGATTCTCACAGGGTGCCTCATAATTCCTGGCCTTGTGCCACAACTAAGCTAACCTTAGTAAATAACTATATATTATCATGGTCACCTCACATGGAGTAATGGTTAGCAAGTTAGATTAATAGACCATTGTTAGTGAGTTCGATTCTCACTGGGTGCAGTGGCTTGGTGCCACAACTAAGCTAATTTTCGTTAAGTAAATAATATGTATATCTAACATGGGCATCTTGCTGGGGGTAATGGTTAGAAAGCTAGATTAGCAGACCATTGTTAGTGAGTTCGATTCTCACTGGGCGCCCCATATTAAACTTAGTAACTGACCATATTCATTCTGTGCTTTACAAGGAAAGTCTGAAAGAAGACCGCTAAAAGAACCTCAAACACTTCTTCCCTGAGAGAAAAATATTCTAAGATGAATTGAAGTTTCTAAAAGATGATAGTGGGTAGCGAAATAAAATTTAAAAAAGAAAGTATCTTAAACCGAATGAACTTTTAAGCCATACATACATTGTTGGTAGTGAGTGACCATAACTAATTTTATCTCTATCCGGGTTTCCGCGTTGCATGAATAAACCAATAATTAATTAGAAGTTGAGTGCCAGGGGAGAGGAGAATAAGAAACGAGACAGAGAGGGGGGCGAAAAGAAAGAAAGAAACAAAGAGAGATAGAGAGAGAGAAAAGAACAGACAGAAAAAAGAAAGAAAGAGAGAAAGAAAGAAAGAGAGAGAGAGGGGGGACTGTTTAGATTTGCTAAACGAGCCTCGTTTTGATTTCAAGAAGTCTCAAGTTTGTTGTTGGTTTGTTAATTCAACTGACATAACCTCCGCCATTATAAGTAAACTCAAGTAAGAAGTAAGAAACCAAAAACAATACCAGAAACTGACGCTTTTCTTTCTTTTATAACACAATGGGAAATAAACAAACTGTATTTGATAAAGATGAAATGGATGCCTACGAAGTGAGTATTTTTTGTTTTATTTTATTTTTTTGAAAATTATTTTTTTTTTACTTTAAATTTACCGATATTAATTGGTAATAAGATGGGATCTTTCTCCTTCGTAAAGAAAAAGTACTCCACATTTTTTGTTTTATGATTTATAAATAAATAAGTTATTTTTTTCATGAATTTTCTATGTAGAAAATTCTAGTCTTTGTTGAGGGTTTTCGAATCGTAGTCGATAATTCTGTATTTTGATGAAATTTTTTTATTGCTCGAAAAACTTATTTGGTTATTTTACAATACTTATATAGTTTTACTTCGTTTCTTACACTTCAACTTTTTATTCGTAAATTCATGCCGGTAGGAATTTACAAGTACCGAAAAAAAATGAAATATTTATTTATAGAGATATGGAAACTTTCAATTACGTTTGTTGAGCGAGTTTTATATTTTTGTCGAGCACTTTTACGCGTAGAAAACATCAAGTAAATAAAATAAATAAAAATAACTCCTAAAAAAAAAAAAAAAAAAAAAAAAAAAAAACCTTAACATGTTTATTTGTTCCCTGCAACCATTTTTTTTTTTTTTTTTTTTTTTTCTGATTCCCGATAGATTGTATACAATTTAAAACTTAACTTGTCGAAACATGATTTCTTATTAAAAATCTTTCATGTCTTGATTTTTTTATCCATTATTTTAAATATTTAATCACTTTAATCAAACACACACTTCATAAAAATGATTCGGTTTCAAGACATACTACTGACAATGTTTCTTTTTATTTGTGTTTATTTTATTTTCTGGTCGTCTTTCCTAAGTAAACAAAACATTCTCTTTTTTTTTAAATTTCACGTTGTAAAAAATTATCATTTTCGTATTTTACTGTTTTTTTTTTTTTTTTTTAATCTTTAGTTTTATTTATTTAATTATTTATTCATTTATTTTATAAATTACCAAATTTTATCTTGAAAGTAATAAAACTAAACTCAAATTTTACTTTATGTTTTATTGTTTTATTACTAAGTAACAAAAACTTTATTTACAAAGTAATAATTACTATTATTTGTAAAAAAATAAAGTTTTTTGTTTTTTGACTTTATTTTTTAGGGGTAAAAGTAAGGAAAATATTTATTTTTAAGCAATAGCAAGCATTCCATTATATCTTCCATCTTTTATTATTTTTTATTCTTCAAAAAAAAATTTTTTTCGCTGGCAATTATAATCTTCGTAAACAAGACTCTTCAACAATAAATTACAAAAATGGATCCGACGACAAACTGTCGACGCCGTATTTCCGGGTTGTATCACCTTTGCTAGTTGTCCCTTGTAGGTGGGACTTAAAATACACTGACTGCATCCTCTGCACAAGGGTAAGACCCTATCCGATAACAAAAAGAGTATACTGTAGGGACTGGCAAACAGAGCCTCTAAGTCATTTTTGACCAAATGACTTTAGCCCCCCCCCTACAGAAAATAATTTACCAAAAATCAGGGAATTATTGGATTTTAATGAAATTTTCAGTGTTTATTTATCGAAGAACAATCTTTATAATGCATTATTTATTTTATTTCAAAACTTTCTAATTTTTTTTCAGGTCACTTAATTTTGACCCCCCTTATGTTGGGGGCCTAAAATTGTTTCAAGTTGGTCCTTACCTGATACTAATTACAGTATAAATAATGAGATAAAAGACCGAAGTTATGAATAGAAGCCAAAAAATTTGTTTACGGTTGCGCTACTATGAGAAAATAAGTACCGAAAATCGAAAATAAAATGTAAAAAAATAATAAATAATTAATTTTTTGGAGATTTCTTTTTTACTCATTTCGATAATTATTTAATTGGCTATTATTTTATAAAGAAAAAAATTATACATCGATGTTTTTTCTGAAGGGGTACATTTTCAATCTAGTTTTTCTTCAAAACTTATTACTTTCGTCAACAAAAATAAGGTTTGCATTAAGTAGATATTAATTTTTAGAATCTAAAAATATAACATTTTAAACTTAACATCAGCATTTTCATATTTTAAATGAATTTTATATATTAATTTTCATAGCAAAATACTAAATTAAAGTTTTGAAATAAAATAACTAATGCATTATAAAATTCATTAATTGTTAAATCAATACTGAAAATTTCATTAAAATCGGATAATTACCTGATTTTTGGTAAATTCTTTTGCAAACGCGAATGTTACAGTAAAATTGTAAACAAGCACTTAAAAACCTCGAAAACGAGGCTGACTGGCTGATATCGTCGAAATTGACCAAAACAAATACTTTTAAATCTATTAAAAATAAACTGCATATGTAATGATATTTTTATTTTTTTAATTATGGTTATTATGTTACTACTTATCGATTTAGACAAAGTTTGACCTTAAATAATAGATTTAATTATTTCTAATTCACTTTTAAAATTCCTAGCAACCGAAATTTTTGCTACTCCTAGTATACTGGATATTTTATTCATTCTAAATGGTATATATTAGTAGAAATTGAGCCTATAGATTATAGCCCAAATTTTTTATAGGGATTTTGGTAAGGGCGTGAACATGAGGAAAAAAAACGAAAAACAAAACACATACATTTTAAATACAATGAACTGAGCATACTAACTCTTGGGTTATTTTATACCAAAGACGTTTTCGTTTCATTCATTTTTGTTGAATATTCAATTTTTAAAAAAAAATCTATTTAACTCATAGATGGAACCTTAATAGGTACTACCACTCCGAGTCATAGTGGACCTGGGAGTAATGGCAATGAAGGCGTACTCCACACTCTCCAGATGCTCCAGAATTGGAAACTCACCACTAAATGCAGTTTAATGTCATACCTAGGATACCTGTTGGCCATGGGTGAGGACCCATGATGCTTAAGGATGGAATTCTGGTGGCTGAGCAGTCCATAACATGACACTCTACTTTGTCACTTACTTAGGCTAGACGGGCAGTTGGAGAGGCCCCCTCCAATCAATTGGCTGGTCATGGTAAGCCCTAGCACCTATATGGTTGCCCAAACCCTTTGTATCATATGTGCTAGAAGGTGGTGGCTGAGGGTCTTCATGTCCTGGGTATGACGTTAAACTCTATCTGAATGTGGAGTACCCCTTCATCACTATTACTCCCAGGTCCACTCTGACCCAGAGTGGTAGTATCTGTTTAGGGTCCCATCTAAGGGTTAAATAGAAAAGAATTTCTAAGAAAATGTGTTTAGGAAAAGTTGAGTATTATGGGGTAGGAAGAGGTAACTGGATATTTTTGGTGCATATTCTTTGGGTTTTTGCTTTAACCCCATCTCATTTGGTAGTCGCGCTGAAAACGAAGGAATTTAAGGAACGAAAAAGAGACAGACAGAAGGTGGTTTTATGACTTAGGCTTTATTGACCGGGTCATAGTCACCTATGGCAAGGGAATATCTCCCTGACCAGTAGGAGCGACTAGACCCAGTTATGGCCAAGAGATTCTTTTGAGGGTCTGGATGCACGGAGGGTTCTTCTGGTGAAGGCCCATGGGAGTTTGTTGGGGGGAGGGGTTTGTTTTTTTTCCCCACAGTACCCATCAAGAATGAATAAAACAAAACGTCTTTGGCATAAAATGATCCACTGGAAGCAAATCTCCTCCACCAACAAGCCGAGCTGCTCCTCAAGCAGATCCATAACTGAACCCTCCTCTAAAATCTTGATATAGTATCTTTTGAGAAAGCTTACAAAAGGACACTCTACATTCAGTAAGGGGAGGGGTAGTACCTGTTAGAGTCCCATGTATGAGTTAAATAGAAAAAATTGAGTTTATAAAAAAATAATTTCTTATTCTATTGTTACATAGTCTATGCGGTTGCATAAGATTATTGTCAATCCCCTGTAATTCTGAGGGGATGACCCCTTTCATATCATGGCTGGGTCCTTCTATGGAAAATTACAGAAGCCCGCCAAAATACGTGAAGTCACGTGGGACCTGTTCGGTCGCCAGTTTGCAGTTGGACGTCAGGCAGAGCGGTCAGCCATTTTATGCTCTGTCTAAACTGGAACTCACGCGCGCTATGTTAGTTAGCAGATGTCTGGGCTGGGGATTGAAAATAAAGTAACATCAAAATAAATCGAAGTCTTGTGTTTATTATCTAAAAACTAACAATGACACAGGGCTTCTGATAGAGAGAAATCCCTAACAGAAAACCAGACCGAAGTCCCCAAGAGAAGTCCAGACCTTAGAAGATTCCAGACCAATGATAGAAATACCAAAGACGATCAGAAGAATAGACGGCCAAAGAGATAGATGTCCAAGAAATAGAAGTAAAGAAGGGGTATACAACACTATTTATACACAATGATAAGTGGAGAAAAAAAAAGTTATGTATTTAAAAATGGAAAATGACATCACTCAGCTAAATTATGAAAAAGAACATCCCAACTCGTAGCTCCTGCTAGTTTTTTTTTATTATAAAAATAGTTTTCTTTTATCAATGTGAACAAGTTTAGTTTATAATTGTTTTGTGCTAATTTCAATATTGAAAAATAAATGAATAATGTCAAAAATAAATGAATAATGCAAAAATTCATCTTTGTTGTATACCTCTTATTGTAGCGTAATTATCATGGTCTACGGGAATTTGGGGATTGAAAAGAAAACAGTAATAGGATTTCTGGAGAAAGAGAAGAAATAAGAACAAAGGTTAAAGTTTGGAAGGGTAAACACTCAATGGGGTGCCAGTAATTGACTGACGATTGACCCCGAAATTAGATTTAAAAATAAAAACGGAAGCTCTGAGTTTTGACTGGAAGCAGAAGTGGGTGACCCAAGACGAGAAATGGAGGAAGAGAAAAATTGGTCTTTTTCAGCTGGGCCTTTGTGAGAGGCAGACAGGGCTTTCCGGTCTCCCCCTTATGGGTTTCACATGGTAGTACCGAACAGGATTTATGATAGAATAATTTGACCTTATCCTCTCTCTTCTCTCTGCAAAAGAACCCACAAGCCTAGAAAGGGATAAACAACCCCTTTGTGACTATAAGACTTGTGTATGTTGTTTCTGAAATAACGACGACTACTATCAACGACTACTACTACAACTCTAACTTTCCCCTATGCAACATTATTTCTGCTGGATAATTCATCGAGAGGGCTACGGTTGAATTCTATTCTCGTATGAGGGCTACCGTCTGATATCTATTCTTTTTACATGTGTATTATGAGATATCCGTGGTTATATCTCCCACATTAAATCTTCTACTTTTTGAGTAACTAGGTTGGTATTTCTGATTACCATATTTCTTCTTTCTTGAGTAGCTTTCTTCATCTGTCTTTTGGTCTGTACTTTCTTTCTTGAGTAGACTGTAGCTATCTGTTGAAATTCACTTTAGTCAGTGCTTGTTAAAACTAACAGACTTTAATAATAGTCAGGTCAGAAGTTATCTACCCCCGGATCCATTTTTGTACATGGTGAGTTACTTGCCCTTTGACCTTTTTTCAGTTAGTTTGTAAATAAAAATACACACCTCGTGTTTAATGAAAAGCAGTCCTGATGTGTTGCCTCGTTAATTGATTTTAAGGTATCTCATGTGGAATGTGTCTAGATGAGTAACTGCGTTTGCCAAAGATAAAAAGGTATGTCTCTTTTTATGTGGGATTAAGTTGATAAATTCCCAACACTATCTTCATTATTTGGTCTTTGGTTCCTGGTATTTCTAACTTCTGGTTCTTAGATGATGCCAAGGTTGTCGTGGTTTTTAGAGACAAACTCAAGTGATATAGTTTTTGTGATCACACGTTATCAAATTTAAACTTAGGATTCTTAAACCACTGCAAGAGCCCCCACTAGGTACGTCCTTACATTCGGACGTCTAGCAGCTGACTAGTTAACTAAAAGTCTCAATTCCCACTGTTTGTGTAGCAGCAGGAAGCCAGGTCAGATTGAGGTCACTGAATGTCAATCAATCCATCTGCTCCAACAGCCATGTCTGAATTCAAATAACATTTAATTAAAATCTTTTTACTACACAAACTGTCTAAAATGATGGTAGGCCCATCAATATATAACAACTTGACCGTGAATTAAACGATGCAATATTAGAATTGGATTGAGTTCTTGCTTCAACGGTGAACATTTTCATACTGCTGAATTAGGTCATGAATAGGGGATGGGTGGTCAATTGTTGGTGTTAGCAGGAGTGTTTAAGTTGGTAGTGGGAGTTCTATTCATTCATTTATTTTTCGACCTCCTAATTTACCAGTATGAAAATGTTCAGCATTGAAGCAAGAACTCAATCCGTCCTGAAGAAGGTCTAACAGACCAAAACGTTATAAAGTCGACATCACTACCTACAATAAACCTCCATTTTGTACAACATCCCGTGTTTGTCTACCTTTCTCCACATATTGTTGGATTAATTTCCTCTTATTTCTCCCATATATATATATATATATATATATTTATATATATATATATATATAAAGAAAATTGGGATGAATTTAATAATCGATGTTTAAAACATTTCGGTTACATTGAACCTTCATCAGGATGTCTCTTGGGTGAAGAAAATGATGGATGTTTTTATATGTGACAGGAGATGAAAATCTTTTTAGTTATGTAACTGTATTTGATCAGCGTTTTAATTTTGAAAGGCAAGTCGCGATCTACTCACGCGAAGGTGTCATGACGCGTGACACCACTCGAAGAAATGCAAAAGACGAGAAAAAGTATTAATGGACTGATTATTTTTAAGAGAACATAAGGAAACAAAGTGGGAATGATAACTAAATAAATAATTAAATGAAGCCTGGTATTTTGTAATTGTTTAACACTATTTTAGCTAAAAACGGAGATATATTGAAAAAACCATGTCGATTATTAAGAGAGGGCAATGGGATGCTCTTTTGTAGAATTAAATAATGATTTAAAAAAAATGAATAACTTGTATGTATGTAGTTTTGTACTTCAGTATTTTGGTATTAGGATGTATTTATAGTGATAATATTGGGTTGTAATTATAGTGTTTTAAAAGAGTGTACCTTCATACTAGTTGTATTCATGGTGATAATGACTTGTTTACATTAGTATTATGGTCAATTTATTTTGATGTTACTGATGAAATTATTACCATTAAATTGGCTTGCTGGTGTCCTTTACCATTACTGTGATTGCACTCTCTGGTACCTGGGGTTTGTATTTATGCCTGTTTGGTTTCTGCTATCGGACATTTTCTTTTCCCTACTACAACACTGCATTTGTTTTTGATAACACCTACATATCTTCATCCTTTCTTTTGTAGATGACGAGTATATTTTTTGTAATTGATTTTCATAAAACATTTTTTTCATGTTTGTTTTTTTCTTCTTTGCTTTCAGGAACTGACTTTCTTCTCTCAGACAGACATTTTAAAGTAAGTTCTTTTGTTGTATATTTATTTCTTAATGATCATCTTTATAATACTTTAGAGATGTTTAATCATATCTAATGCTCGCAATTATTAAATGGCACGTAATGAATGGGGTAGCCTATTCATTTTGTAATGTAGTGTAAAATATTTGAATTTAACAGTTACCATAAGAACCCATTGAAAAATACAGTAAGAGTCAAATATATAGATATTTTCTAACCTTTGACCATGTCAGATGAACACAAAGTCTAATTAATGTGAGGAGCCACACACAAACCGAAGCTCATGTAGTGGCCAGTGTAAAAATTGCATGAATGCCTTTGGTATTCCTCTTTTGAGGCACCTCAGGCACTGGGTAATAAACCCAGCTCTGCCCTGTTTAGATGAGGGGGCAGGTGTTGTCTGGGGGTGGCTCCCTGAGATTCATGCTGATTTATCATATATCTTACCAGTCCAGAGGCCAAAGCCACAGGACAGGTTTTGACCCCTGATTGACCTGGGTAGGATATTCTCATTGGTTGTGAGAGTGTCACCTGATGTTCATATCTGTGGGAAAGTGTGAGTATTGCTGTGCTCTGCAGGATTAATTCTTCTCTGTGTGTTAAAGTATTGGGTCTCATGGGGGGGGGGGGATAAAAAATGTACGCATCAAAAACGGAACTATGTTTTTGTGTTTCTGACTTTTAATAAGAACTAACAAAATTGAAAACAGAAAGATTCAACAACCAAGATAAACCCAAGACAACCCAGATGAAGAGATCTAAGCACAACCAAAGAACTTAACCCAATCAGTAGAGAAGATATAAGATAAAGTAAGAATTATTATAGAACTAGAGGCAGCTACCAGCATCACCTGGGTAGAGGGGCGATAAAAAATCTTAGTCTCCCAGATCCATTATTATCATCGCTAGTTTGATCCTCACTGGATGTCCCATAAAAATCCTCACATAAAAAAGACCTGGTGAGATGTCAGGAATTTTTTTTGCCTGGTTAAAGGGAATGACATCACATATAAAAATAGAGTAAGAAATTTTAATTCAATAATTTACAATTTAAAAAAAATAAGATATAATTTAAAATAAAGCAATTAATTCAATCAATCAATATTATATTTTAAAGCGGAAAAAAAACCTGCCAAAATTCATCTGATGTATTGAATGACCCACGTATTTGATATTTTTTGTTTGTTTAAATTTCAGAGTTTATGAGAGATTTAAATCATTGGCAAAAGACAAATTTGTTGATAGGAATACACGACTTGAAGAAGAAGAAATATGTAGGTTACCTGAATTAAAGGTAAGTTCTGAAGATTTCTCCCACTTTTTGTCTTAAGTAGTATGAAACTAAAAATCCCAAAGTCATATTTATACAGTGGTACCCCCAGAACCCAAATTAAATTAATTCTAGGAGGTTGTTCGGATTGCAAAATGTTCAGGTGACAAAACTATTTTCACCATAAGAGATAATGGAAAAAGATTCATACACATGGTTTTGGCATCTTGAATCTGATGGATCAGAAACATTTGTACTGCTCTTATGCTTAACTCTTAACATCCTATGCCACCTCATTCCACCCGTCCAGAAATCATTTATTTTCCTAATCTACCCCAAATTATATCCTTTGTTTAAATGTAACATTAAACATATTTAGAAGTTTTCAATTTAAGGGAAATAATGGGTAACTTTTAATGAAATGGCCATTTTTACCTATTTTTGATAAATGGCTATAACTTATTCTCAACAGGATGTTAAGAGTTAACGACAACTCAATTGATTTGCTTCACTGTGCCATGGTGAATGCATAATGGTGATAATTTAAAAACAAAAAACTGCAGATCAAGGTGAAAACATGATGTAAACTAACAATTGACACATGAGAGATGCTTTCCCAAGTACTTCTTGAATGCACAATACATAAGATTTCTCTGAATTTTTGTATGAGTCTAGTACATAAGTTCCCAAAATTCACACTGGATTGTCCAATTGGACACATGACCTATTGGATAAAGGAGTTAGTGAAGACAGTTCTAAGTGACAGTTATCTCTGGACTGCAGGTTCAATCTGACCAGGGGCATCAGTAGCATAGAATAATAATTAACACAGCTTAACGCCTCTACACCAGCTATGGTTAACGGAATGAGAACAGGATATCCACGTGGACTGAATAAAGGGTTAAGTTCAAAGTTCCGTGATGGCTCCTGATTACGACAAAGTTCCCGAGTTCAAAAAGAAGGTTCCCAAATCCGAGATGGTTCCTGAGTCTGACAAGAAATACCAGAAGAAGGCCGGAGGGTAATCAGCCGAAAGTACAGGTAACAAAGATGAGGATAATAGTCTGAATAATGCAGATAATACTAATACATGAAGATGTCGATTGAAAAGTGGAGGAGACATATGCTAACTAACATGAATGCTACTGTTGAAATTTCTTTGGTATAGTTATTACTAAGCTTATCTTAGATGCAGCACAATTACTCAAACTCACTAACAATGGTTTGCTAATCGAATGAGGTGCTAAATTTCATTTACTAAGCTTAGTTTAGATGTGCCAGAAGTACTAGTGAGAATCAAACTCCCTAACAGTGGTTTGCTAATCGAGCTTGCTAACCATTTAGGCTATATGATGTATCTTAGATGCGGCACAAGGCCAGAAGTATGGGGCACCCAATAAGAATTAAACTCACTAACAATGGTTTGCTATTTGAGCTTTGAGGTGCCCAAAAATATAAAATATATACAAATTTGGCACAAGGCCTAAAGGGGGAGTGGGTAAGAGACTGGTTCTTCACTATCCTATCTTTTACTTAACTATTCCCATTCGTGACCGATTCATTCAACAATTTCCATTCACCATAAAACTCATTCACACAAAAGTCACCAAACATTCCAACTCTAGGACAATCCTACACTTAACCCATATTTACATATTTTGAGGGAGGGGGGAAGATGATACATATGTACAAATAAAAACCCCAATGAAAAGATGAATGAAAAAAAAAACATTTTGTAAAAATAAAGGATATTAAGTATGGGCTCCCCTCAAATTTATGGCAGAAAATCCAGTTCACTGTTCGAAAAAATGCTTAAAGGAAAACGAAATAAAAAAAAAAAAAAAAAAAAAAATGTCTCCTCGAGCCAGAGAACTTGAATTTCTGTCATCTAATGGGGGTGGGTGGGGAAAGCAAAACGAAAAATCAAGGGGGCTAAAAAAGAAATAAAAGGAGGACAATGAGCTTACATTCTCTAGCTAAGTTAATCAAAATTGCACAAAACTGGTAAAAAATCTAGTCTACCTTAACTGGGAAGGGTCGACAATGTACTTCCGATTACCTAATATTCTTTAGGTACCAGTAACTTCTAGCATGAAAGTGAGGTCGCACCATCCACGCGACACATTTGCACCAACCTCACCCACCTTTCGCCGAACTCCAATGAAGTGTCTCCTCTTCTCAGACCAGATTTTAATTTTGATCTGGTGCTTGTAAAAAGCGACCAGGGTCCAAGATGAAAAAGACTCGCCTCCATAGTGTTCCATTTTTCTCGTCATCGTCCAGATCATGACTCTCATAACGCCGAGTAAACAGAGTAGAACGTAAGGTTCCCTCCTGTCAAGCGATGTCTCTAAGTTGCTTAATACAGTCCGGATATCCAGGGAATAGGACTTTCCACCCTGCATGCGGACCATGTAGCCTTCAAGAAGCTTCAGAAGTGGTTTACGACCGGGCAGGTAAAAAGGTGTGCTCAAGCGACTCCTCTTCCACTCTACACCGAACGCAAACTGGTGGAGTAGCCAGACCTACCTTCTTCAGCTTCTTGCCGACCCAGAGGGCGCCTCGGATCACTCACCAGGTGAGTGAAGCCTCATTGTTATTGAGACAACTCAACCCGGGAACCCAAGGCCAGATTGAGCGAACCTGCGCCTTCGTCACACCAAGCCTTTCAGCTAGGTCATCTCTAATGGCCCCCCTCACTAACATTTGATATAATGCCTTACACAACGGCGGCTGGGTATCAGTGAAGCCTAACCGTAAAAGGACTTTCAGGGCATGCCGACACTCGCAATAGAAGGAGCATTCTTTCCTGGGTAAACGGTGGGCTTCCCCATTTTCGGAATGCACACTTCTCAAGGCCGGGAAGGCCTTCTTGGTGTCTTCCTTCCAGAATTCACCAGACTCGTTGTGTTCTGCTGTCATCCGGCATAGGAAACTGATATGTAACGTGTGATGTCGCGCCTCCACGCTCGGTACTCCTAGACCGCCTTCAGAAGGATGAAGGTAACAGATCTCGCGAAGCACCAAGGGAGCCCGGTTGTTCCAGATGAACTGAAACAGGGCCCTTTCTAATTTAATTAGAAAGGTGGACAGGACAGAAGAGGAAACACTGAAAGACAGTAAAAGATGAGGGGGTAAATGTGCGAAGTGCACACCTCTGCCTTCCCCCCCATATGCCGATAGTGGCCACAACCTTTTCAAGTACTTCCGACCAGTTTTTCTCCAGCTGTAGATCAGGACCAAACCAGACGCCAAGTATCTTGCACGGCCCGTCCGTCCAGCTGAAGGGGGCCGGGAAGAGCAGAGCCCTTCCACGAACCCAACCATAGACCTATCGACTTGTCACGGTTAATTCTTTGGTATAAGATGTAAACAAAATCGCCACTTCTATATATAGACTTTACAAGCAGCAACTTCCAGTAGCCAATGGGCTGGCAGGACAAAAGGCATTGAAGAAATGTATTGGGATGATCTCATTCACTGGACTATCAATGCCAAGGATTAAACAGCTAACCTATCTCTCGACTGGAGATTTGCTGCAGACTTGGATTAACTGTGATTCAACAACAACAATGGCTTCTAGAATTTCAACAGTCACAAAATGTTCAGTTTTTGAAAATGTGTTTGGCTTTTACAGCAAAATTTTCTCAGTTTGTTTGGATTCCAATTTAGAACAATGGAGCATTCAGATTCTAGGGTCACCACTGAAAATATTCTTTGAAAGTGGTCTGACTCTGGTTGTACCTCTGATAAAATGACCCTGGGCAATTGCTCCATTTACTCCCTTATAAATCCAGTCCTGGTAGAGACAGACTACCTGGTTTCGGACTTAGTATCAAATATGACATTAGGATGCTATTTGCAATTAATGCTGTTCCTAATTATACTTTCATTGCTTCCAATTTCTTAAATTTTTTACCTTCAACCATTTTGTTATATTTGCATATAAATTTCATATACTAAATGTAATAACTTTTATGGACAGAGATTTTGTTTAACATCTCAACCAACAGGACTTCGAATTAAGTATTTTGTTTGGATTTTTTTAAATGTAAAAATGTTTATTTGTAAAAAAACAAAGTCATGGTTACACCACAAAATACATTTATTAACAAATATAAAAGTACATACACTTTAAAATACAATATTCACATAATAATCAACATATTTAAACAATTACTTAAGTAACACAAAATATTCATTGTCATACGTTCAGGTGTCATAATGCTTGCTGAGCAGCCAGGTGCTGACACATGGTTTTCCACCTCTGTCCCCCAAATGACACACCTTCACCATTTAAGGTGCTTCTCCTAGAGTCTCTGGTGCACTACTGTTATTTTTACGGCATTCACCCTGGGTTGGTATAATAGATGAACAGAAAATCCGTCGGGTTGGACAGCCAGATCTCTCCACCGAAAAGAGACGTTCTCCCAGCTACCAAAGTTCCCAATAAACTCTTCTTAATCAAACCAACTTTGGGAGACTGGAAAGTCTAGAAAGGAACAAGTCATTGTGTCCCGATTACGCATTGGTCATACAAGACTGACGCACTCCTATATACTCAAACAAGAACAACCACAATGTGAAACATGTCAAAAACCTTCGATTGTTAAACCCTTATTCATGGAATACAGGTATTTTGCTCACATCAGAAACTGTTATTTTACTGCAAACAATATGAAAGATCTATTTGAAAATGTCAACATGGAGGACACTCTGACCTTTTTGAAGGAAATAAAATGATACCATAAAATATAGACATGAACTTAATCACTACCATAGAACATGATCCCCAATGGTGCTAACACATTGTTAAAACCAATTACTAAAAAGTATAAATACACAACACATATTACTTCCTAACCGTTAGGCATGACATAACCCCAGACGGACTGATATGCCGTTAAAATCAATAAACCAACCAACAAAGTCCCCTGACCAAGTCCTAGCCGCCTGCAACAATCTTTTCTAGCAGTCCTTTGCCAAAGCGTCCTCGCCCTTTTCTTCCTTATTGTACATCAGAGTGCCCTCATCAGCAAGCTCAGAACGCACAATGTCCCCGTGTGTTAAGGCAGCCACTTAATAATCATTCACTGCCCCGACCAAAATCCCACATCCGGGTCAATTGTGCAGTGTAGTAATTTGCCTGCGCGCTAACGAGGTAGTCAAGCCACGACTCACGATCAGCAGGATATGAGTTCAATCCCCCTAATCATCCGCTACATTCCCCCCGATCTCATTTTTGCATGCCAGACATATTTGTGCACGCTTTGAGCTAGTACGTGCATGATTTCACTTGCCACAGTTGGTTAAGCCAGCTCCACCCAACGAATTCACTGTATCCCGAATGAATGCAGACCATCCGTGACAATCCAACACAATTGAGGTTATCAGTGTCAGCCATTCACTGTTCCATCAACAAACTCCATAAAAGGCCTCTGCCCAGGATCAGCTCGGCTTGACTATTCTCTTAAAACGCCCGAAATTGCTAACAAAATTTACATATTATTAATTATCAAAATAAAGAAAAACTCTTATTTCAAAATTTTTCCATTAAGATCTTTTATTTTCATTGATTTGTATCAGATATTAATACTTTTTTTATTTTTATTCATTAAAAACAAAGACAACTTTTTTTTCTTTTCGATCGTTAGTTATCAACAGGATATCCAATTCAAGGGAGGTAACTTTGAATTGCTTCATTTGCTTTTCAAAATATACAATATTCTTTTGATTTAAATGAAGTTAAGTTACAAAATTATTGAAATGTATTATTTTTGAAAAATAAAGATGTTGGTGTATAGTTTATATAAAAACCATTATGAGTTGTAATTAAAAGAATTAAAGTAAATAATTTTTTTTTTTTTTTTTTTTTTTTTTTTTTATATATAAAAAAATTAAACTTGTGAGTTTTTTTGTTTGTTTTGTTTTAGTCATTTTTAGCCATGACTTTCATTTATCAATTAATCAAAGTTACTGAAAAATCTAATATTAAAATAATTTCTACTAATTTAGTGTCGTTGATATGATGCTAAACTCCAATCCTGGAGCTCTGGGGGAGTGTGGCATACAACCTTCATTGCTATTACTCCCATGTCCACACTGACCTCGAGTAGTAGTATATGGATCAAATAGATTTATTTGTAAGTTAATGAAAATTATTTCTACCAATATATTGGTTTCATATTAATGAAAATTCAGACCAAGTACCCAATTGGCACCTCAACTGGGAGCTGTTTACAAAAGAACACCTTTTGCTTTTCACCATACACTTCCGGTTGTGGTATGAGAAGTGCATGGAAAATAAACTTTATAAATTGTGTGATGTATAAATTGTATAATTAAATTATTTAAATAAACATATCTGCATTTCTCTTCTGATTAAATAAAAACTATTTTAATATAAAAATGTGTCTTTTTTTAATTTAAAAACTTGTCATTTAAAGTTTTATAATCTAAAAAAAAAAAAAAATTCCTATTGAATTAACATGAAATAACTTTTTTTTTATTATTATTAAAATCGAAAACTATTTTAGTATTAAAACGTACCTTTGGGTTGTAAATATACATGAACAAACTTTTAAAAAATCTTACAGTGAAATTCTAATGCAAAAAAAATTCTGTTTGTAAACAAACAACTGGGAGTTTACAGTGAAAAGCAAAAGGTGTTCTTGTCAAAACAGATCCCAACTGGGGTGTCTATTGGATACTTGGTCCAAAAATTCTACCAGTTTATAAAACCAAACCAAACAAAAATATTTACCTTTTTAAACTATTTACTTATACAAATCATATATACAAAAAACAGAAGATTTAGGTTTTTATGCCAATAAACAAAAATAATTTACATTAAATTTAATTTTTTGTTAGAAAAAGTATGTTTATGAGTTGTTGAGATAATTCAACTGTGACTTTCATTTATTGTTTGTTTTTGGGTTTTTTCAGTCATATATATATATATATATATTAATTATCTTTCTCGGTTCTTTTAAAAAGAAGGAAGATAAATGTTAATGATGTAGTGCTAACAATAACACAATCTATGCCCAGTTTTAAATTAAATCGAAAATTTTTTAAAAGAAAAAAGTATGCATATGAATTTTGTGTCAATTTAACTCTTTCATTCATTAATTTTTTTAAAATCATCTTTCAAATTTTTTTTTTTTTTTTTTTTTTTTTTTTTATTGTCCAAAGATAAGATATTGGTTTCATATCCATGAAAATTCTACCAGTTTATAAAACTAAAACAAAATATTTACCTTTTAAACTGTTCGTTTATACAAATCATATATACAAAAATTACAAGATTTAAGTTTTATGCCAATAAACAAAAATGATTTACATTAACTTGAATTTTTTTTTTTTTATTTTTTTTTTTTTTTTAGAAAAATGAGGCTAAGTTTTCTAAGACAATTTTACTGTGACTTTCATTCATTATTATCGTTTTTGTTCTTTAAAAAGAAGTCGTCCTAAAATATTAACTACATACTGCTAACAATAACATAAGCTATATCCAGATTTATGATAACTTGAATTTTTTGTTAGTATAAGTATGTTTATGAGTTTTTGAGATAATTCAAGTGTGACTTTCATTTATCATTTCTTCAGTCATTGTTTTGTTTTTAAATCATCTTTCTTTGGTTTTTTAAAAGAAGGAAGATAAATATTAACTACGTAGTGCTAACAATAACATAATCTATATCCAGATTTATAATAATTTGAATTTTTTTTAAAGAAAAAAGTATGCATATGAATTTTTGAGTCAATTTAACTCTGATTTTTATTCATTATAATTTCATCTTATCGTTCACATTTTTTTTTTAAAAATTGTCCTTAGATAAATGTTAACGATGTCATGCTAACAATAACACCATCTCTATGGAATACGCTCCCCAGTTTTACATTAACATTACTTTTTTTTTTTTTTTTAGAAAAAGTATTCTTATGAGTTATTGAGCCATTTTAATTGTGACTTTCATTGATTAATTATTTTGTAAATTATAGAGGAACGCAATATCAAGTTTACAAGTTACGAATGGAAAGATGATAAAAATAAAAAATTCCCCACGTGCGTAGAGACGTGAGTGGCTGCTGCTGCTGCTATTTGTTACAAGGGAAAATGACTTTGAATAACATTTTTGTTTTTATTTTAATTCAGAAAGCAACTGGTGTGTTAAGTTGATTTATAATAATAAATTAACACAAAACGGATGGTAGTTTTATACATTACCTTACATTAAGAGTGAAAGAAAAACGTTTTATTTACAAACTTTCTTAAAACAGGAAGTAGATCGAACTCCGTATAGAAGTAACTTCCTATTAGTAATATTTAAAGTATTATAAAGTTTTTAAAAGTCTCTTTCAATTAAACAAGTAATGAACTAATGAAAGATTATATAAATAAACATTCTAATGAAACCGTATTAAACTGATGACCTTATTTTGCTTTAATAATTAAATATAAACCGATTTTTGGTTGTGAAATATGCAAATGAGGTAGATCATCTGTTGTGTTGTAGTATGTGTACTATATACCGAGAAGCAAACCAATGTAAATTACGATCATGCTTTTAAGGATCATTTCTTAAGTATGTATCGCAAGAACGTCTGATACTTTTGTGCGGACGACTCACCACGATGACGAGATACAGTACTGTTCTCTGAGCGTGAAGCCGATAATTTTCCTTGGGTGGCTCTGACCCTTTGAAAATTATCATTGAGGATCGTTCCTCTCTCTTGTTATTTTAAAGAGAGAGGAGGAGATCAGTGCCTTCTGAGTGGTGCCCCAACCCCCCTTTTTTAAAAATCCAAAAATAGACTGGCTTAGCCAACTTTTAATAAAAGCTCCTTGTGGTGCTCTTATTTTTAAGTATCATAAAAAAAGACCCATTTTAAATGTGGGTTTCTTTCTCTGTGCCTATTGGATACTTAGTCCGATATTATCTATTGTCTGTTCTTGTCTTTAGCTGATAGTTATTATCTATCTATATCTAAATACATAAAGGGAAGATTTTGGTATGTACATGTCGACGTATAACTCCAAAGCGGGGGGGGGTCGCTCAGATCCGAAATCTTGCATACACACTGATATCCTTCTAACTAAGAAACACTGCCAATTATAATAAAATTATTTCTGTCTTCTTGTCGTGTCTGGTTTGATATTTTGGACCAAGTATCCAATAGGCACCCCAGATGTGAGTTGTTTTGAAAAGAACACATTTTGCTTTTCACCGTAAACTCCTGACTTTTTATTTTTTTTGTTTGTTTTTTTTTACATTAGAATTTCACTGTAAGATTTTTTTTTTTTTTTAAAGTTTGTTCATGTATATTTACATCCCAAAAGCACGTTTTTATACTAAAATAGTTTTTGATTTTAATTTTAAAAAATTAGTTATTTCATGTTATTGTTAATTCAATAGGAAATTTTCTTTAATTATAAAACTTTAAATCAAAGACATGTTCTTATATTAAAGACACATTTTTATATTAAAATAGTTTTTTTTATTTAATCAGAAGAGAAGACGCAGATATGTTTATTTGAAGGAAAATAGTTTTTAGTTAAAAAATATTTTTTATGTTTATTTAAATAAAAGGATGTTGTTCAGAAATGGTATCACACAATTTATAAAGTTTATTTTCCATATGTCTCACGTACTACAACCGGAAGTGTACGGTGATAAAAGCTGGGGTGCCTATTGGATAGTTAGTTCGATATTTCTAATATTAGCTATTGTCTGTTCTTGTGTCTTTAGCTGATAGTTATATATATATATATATATATATAGGAAGTGTGGTATGTACGTATCGACGTATAAGTCCAAAACAGGAGCTCATTCAAAATCGTGCATACACGTTAATATCCTTCTAAGTAGGAAATACGCCAAATTTAGTTATTGATTTTTACTGATTAAGGGATATAATTAATTAATTAAACAAAAATCAAATAATTTGCGATAATCGTGGCATTGCTACTGCTGTTGTTAATATAAAAAAATATTTCCGCTGACTGCTGCCTGTATCAACAGTAAAATGGCACCGCTGCTAGTAATTTGAAGTTGACAAATTTGTGCCCTAATCATTTCAGCTTAGAATTTCTCGTGTGTCACCAGTCTAATCTTAGAAATATTTATTTGGTTAGAAAGAAAAGAAAATAATCTTTCTAAATATGTAATTTGTATGTGGTTTTATCGATTGAATTATTTTTTACAGTGAGTTTTTTAAAAAATTTTGCTTCAGACAGCTGATAAGTAAGATTTTTTTTTTTTCTTTTTTCTTTTTTCTTTTTTCTTTTTTTCTTTTTTCAGACTAAATTTTAATGAAAAATCAAATTCTTTTTTCTTGCCTATTTACGGTTCAATCTTTAGAATATTTATATGGTTAGAAAGAAAAGAAAATAATCTTTCTAAATATATAATTTGTTTGAGTTTTTATCCATTGAATTATTTTTTTACAGTGAGTAAAAAAAAAAAAAAAAAATATTTTGCTTCGGACAGCCTATTCAAAGTAGGATTTTTTTTCATACTAAATTCTAACGAAAAATCAAATCTTATTTACCGCATATTTCTGTTCCTATCGTAGAAATATTAATTTGTTTAGAAAGTAAATAAAATAACCTTTCTAAATATGTAATTAGTATGTGTTTTCATACATTGAATTATTTTTACAGCGAATTAAATAACAAATCAAACAAAAACATTTAATGATAACTCAACTTTACATATTTATGTAGTATGTAAGGTCGATTTTGCATTGTTCGTCATTGTAAACAAAACCTTTTTTTTTTTTTTTTTTTTTTTTTTTACTTTGAGACACTCGAGTAAACCCTTAAACCCAATTTGCAAAAAAGTTAATTCATCCACTGTAGTTAAACGGTCATGGAGCACCACCAAATAAGTGTCCGTTTTAATTTTGACGACGATTTGCAAGTTTAACCAAGAAAATTCCTTGACCTCCCACCAGGCTGGATTGAATTAAGATTTTTTTTTACGTGGTGATTTTTATGGGTTATCCTGCAAGGATCAAACTCGCTATTCAGTAGTAATAGATCTGCAAACGATTATTAAACCCTGTTTTTATCTCCTCTAACCAGGCTTTGCCGGGTAGCCGCTGCTAGTATAGTATATAGCAATATCTCATTTAGTGAATGCAATGTCAATATGCACATAGGTAATGCATGGACTTCTATTGAACATATGGAAATTTGATGTCTCTAATAAAATAAAACAGGAATTCTTCCAAGCTTTAGTCATGTCAGTACTACTGTATGGTTGCAACATTTGGACTTAAACAAAACACCTGGAGAAAAATCTAGATGTGAACTACACAAGGATGCTGGGTGATGTTTTGAACAAGTCTTTGAAGCAGCACTCCACAAAACGGTAGCTGTATGGCCACTTGCCTCCCATCACACTAACCATTCAAGTGAGATGAACAAGACAAGCTGGGCACTCTGGAGAAAAAAAGAATGAACTCATAAGCGTCGTTCTCCTACACAAATGACACACCACCAATGTTCACCAACTTATAAAAACTTAGGCAAATTATTCTCACCAAAATTTTCTTTGTGTATGGGGATTACCTTGGTAGCAATATCTCCTCTACTAAAAACAATGTCAACATAGATGAGGAAGGGTCTACTATGGATCAGGTTAATAACCATATGAAAATCTTATCTCTGATAAAATAAAATGTGAATTCTTCCAAGCTGTAGCTGTGTCAGTACTACTGTATGGTTGCACTACTTAGATTTTAATGAAACATGTGGATAAAAATCTAAATGTGAACTACATAAGGATGCTGCATGATGTTTTGAACAAATTTTGAAAGCAGCACCCTAAAAAAAAGCAAAAAAACAGCTGTGTGGCCACTTACCTCCCATCTCACAAACCATCCAAGTAAGATTCTACTTTATTACCACTTTTTTTACCAGTTGTTGGGAAAGCAGCAATTGAAATAAGTAAAAGTTGACAGAATGTCCTATTGTCTGCATCAGTTGGACAATGAGAGTTTACTCCCTTTTCACTAGACCAGGGACATTGTTTTTGTGTCTGAGGTGGAGCACCACACCTACTATCAGCTCCCCGCTTTACCATACAGATTCAAGCTGTGCTACTCCTGCACTGAGTTGGCAAGGGCCAGTATTGAACCTGGAACCTTGTGATTCCAAGATGAATCCTTATTGGAATAGAAACAGCTTTTTTTTTCTTTTTTTTTCTTTTAGATTTTAAACTACATAAACAAAACGGGATATCTGGACAAAAAAAATTTGGGAGTAAAAAAAATTATTTATTCTCATTTTATTTTATTTTATTTTAGGTGAATCCGTTCAAAGACCGAATTTGTAAAGTTTGTTCTTCAGCCCATGATGGCACAATGTCTTTTGAAGATTTTTTGGATATGATGTCAGTATTCAGTGATAATGCTCCAAGAAGTCTTAAAGCCGAATTTGCTTTTAAGATCTATGGTAAGTTTTGTTTATACAATTAGTTATGTTGAAAAATGAGTAAGAGTGAAAAATAAGAAAATGTAGATGATTTATTGATATTTGGTAAAATGTCCAACACTGTTTTGATGAATGGATCCACAGTATTAAAACATAATTTGAAATAAATATGTATTTAGTATTTGTGTCTAATCTTCTTTAGGGTAATAAATATCATGTGCTGGGTTTGGTTTTTGTTCAAACAAGTAATATGAAGAAGAAATATACATCAGCGTTTCTGTTTTAAAAGAACATTTGAAATTTGAAAATTTGCGTTCTTGTTTGCAAAAAAAAATTTTTTTTTTTTTAAAAGCAAGCCTACATTGTTAAGATACAAAAGAGGTGAGTGTAATTGAGTCATTGTATTGAAATGAAATGTGTGTAATAAATTTGAAAATTTAGATGTGAATAATAGATTTATATAATTAAACTTATGTAATTTAATTTCCAAAATTAATTGTGTGTAATAACTGAGTGTAAAGATATTTTTGTTGCTGTGTTTGATGTTAATCAGAAGTCTTGTAAAACTAGTTATTCAAAAACAACAGTAAATTTCTTCAGTAATATCTTCATGGATGTCATGATTGGGGTCAGGCATAAGTTTTGGATTTAACCATCATTAACACTAACCCAGAATGCCTCAGTAATAACCAATATCATTGGTACTAAGTGGTCCTATGACCTACAACACTCCACCTCGGCCCTTACTTTGGGTTAGTCAGAAATGCCCTATCCAATCAATCACCGGTCATGTCAAGCCCTATATAATTGTCCCAATTGTATTGTTCAAATTGCTCTTAAGGACACCCCCCCTTTATCATATATATATATATATATATATATATATATATATATGTTAAACACGCTAAACTAAGGAGACCGTTAACAAACAAGTGCTAACACAAATGTATTCAGGATGTTTATTTCAACACTGCTATTCACTCCACTTGTCAATATCTAAAGACATTGTCAAGAATGCACAGCACACGAAAAGGGTTTCTTAAAAGAAAAGAGTTCTCTTAAAGATAACTTAAGTTATCTTTCTTTGTTCTATGACGTCAAATAAATATATATATATACCAATTTTCTTCGCACAAGTAGGATGTGACACAAGGTTAATCTATTAATTGGAGTTTAACCTGTTTGAATTCAGTTTTTCTTCTAGACTGGTTGCTTAAGCAAGGTTAAAGATCGTAGTCTGCCCTATTATTTACCCATAGCTAGAGGGAGAATAGTCGGATGCATACCTTTCACAAGGATTTATTTCCTATGACTCTAACTATTACCACGCACTTCCATTTATCATATAGATGTTAGAAGTTGATGGTTGAGGGTCAACCACCCATATCTATTAAGACAGATGAAGTTAGTTAAAATTATTTCTACCAATTTATTAATACACATGAAGTCAAACAAATCACACGCACACACACACACACACACACACACACACATACATATATATATATATATATAAGATTTTTGGATGTTTGTTTATTTAGAAACGTTGTGATAAAGTATATATTAAATTTTTACTTGAAGGCACTTACAACGCATGTATCGCATAAAATTCGATACTTTTTCTTATAGAAAATGAACTTGACAAGTGTAATCCCAGTAAAGGATGGCTCGATGTGTAGAATACCGTACAGACTGTTTCGACTTTATTAAGTCTCATCAGCGGTATATACTAACGATTTCCCTCCGACAGAAATCGAAACCGGGACTTCAGCAGACGCAGTCTGTACGGTATTCTACACATCGAGCCATACTTTACTGGGATTACACTTGTCAAGTTCATTTTCTATAAGAAAAAGTATCGAATTTTATGCGATACATGCGTTGTAAGTGCCTTCAAGTATATATATATATATATATATATATATATATATATATATATATATATATATATATATTGTGTGTGTGTGTGGTAAAGAATAAAGGAAAAAGTGGACAAAAAGACCAAAACTCAAACAAGTAGATGTATGAGATATATTTCATTCTGCATTGAGCAGGATTTCCTTGTTTGAGTTTTGCTCTTTCTGTCCACTTTTTCCTTTATTCTTTACCACATTCTCCTATCTTTTTATATATATATATATATATATAATATATATATATATATATATATATATATATATATATATAATCAGAATGCGCATTTTAAAAATTCCAGCATGTGTTTGTACCCCCTATTTCTTCCAACGGTTTTTTATCCCTTCTTTCCTTCATATGTTTTGCTCGTTGATGATGACCCTTCTACTAAGCGGTCGAAACAGATTCTGTCAGCAGATTATAATTACTAATTGTTTTTTCAAAATGTTAAATTCATTGTCGGATTAACTTCCATTTATTTACATATATATATATATATATATATATATATATATATATATATATAATCATTAAATAACTTGATAGGGTTGACATGCTGTTAAACACCAACCAACCTAGTTCATTTTCTGGTTCCTGCTAGATCATTGAAGTTAAACAGCAATTTAATACTTAATTGAGTGACGACTTAAGCAACAGCAGGCACTATAAGTAAACTAAGTCCTTTGTTTATCAAAATGACTTGATTCAGCATTAAATGACCCAAAAAGGGTTGACATGCTGTAAAGCAAAACGACCAACCAACCAACCAACAGGTTCCTTTTATTGCTATGGTCTATTGGTTAAACATGTCTATAGAAAAATCCAAGATCTATTTAATTGAGTGAGCGTATAAAGCAATTGTATTTAGTTCAATAATCTCTTAAGATAATGGCAGATGCAAAAAATACACAAGGGGAAATCACTGCATTAAAACTAGAGTAGAAAAATCAATGATAGAATGGACTTGGCTTATATTAAACATTTTTTTCCCTGGTGGTTAAAATTGATTTTTCAATAAGCTAGTTTTAATTTGACAATCTTTTCATCATGATAATTTTCGTGGTAATTGTCAAATATAGATTATGGGTAATCTGAACATTAGCTACATAAATGAGAGTAACCTCCCCTTATTTCTTTCACTCTGAGGAAGCCGTGTGGTTTGTTTAGTAAAAACACAGATTTTTCAACAAATTGGATACACCTATACTTTCTAATATACAGGTATTCTCATAGAAATATTAACATTTTTTTTTTTTTTTTTTTTTTTTTAATCGATTTAAAAATGTTAACACCCTTATAGGAATACCTTTAATATATTTTCAAACAGTCTCCACATGTTCATCATCCATGTCAACATATGCTTAGAATCTCCCACAGGTGATTTAAAAAAAAAAAGATACTCTTAACAATTTTGTTTAGTTTATATGACAATTAACATTTTTAGATACTTCATTATAATTGACGTTTTTAGATACTCCCTACTGGTTGACGTTTTTGCATTAATTTTCAGTTCTTATATTATCAAAATATTTAAGAACCAGAAATTAAACTTGACATTTAGTTTGGTTTTCTGTTTTATTTTTCATTTCCCTTTTCAGATTTTGATGAAGACAACATGATTTCTAGCCGAGATCTTGTTGAAATTATTAAACGGATCACAACTGCTGATGATAATAGTGACAGTTTGAATGATGAAGAGATGCAACAACTGATTGATAATGTAAGTATTGTATAAATATATTGAGACAATTATTCCCAACTTTGTCTGTCTATTTTTTTTTTATCCTTGTTAATTTTTTTTCTTTTTTTTTTTCTAAAAGATTTTTGAAGAAGCTGATCTTGATGATGATGATTGTTTATCCTTCCAAGAATTTGAACATGTTCTTTCAAAAGCTCCGGATTTTTCCAGGTAAATATTTTTTATTTTTTATAAATTAAACCAATCCTCCTTTTAACATATCACGGTAAAGTCTGACAGTGAGGGACTCTATCTCCTTTTCTCTAGTGCTAGACCAGGGAGATTGTTTTGCAACTGAAGTGCAGCACCACACCTACCATCCAACTCCCCCATTTTACTGCACAGATCCAAGCTGTGTTATTCATGTGCTGAGTTGGTGTTATATACCCTACCTATAAAACATTAATGGGTATGTCCCAATCCTCATAAATATGGAAGTATTATGCTGACAGTAGTTTTATACCACTAGCAGTGGTTTACCTTTCTTCATGCTGCTGGCGAGTATTGTATTTTGTTAATGTTATAAAGATTCCATTTCATTTCTAGCCTCCGTTTGGTTATTTCTCATTTAGTAACCTTTGTTAGGTTACAACAGTTAGTAAGGGCCAGTATCAAACCTGGAACCTTGTGTGTACTGCAGTTTACTTACACTATTTTAAGTGCACTATTTTGTACTGCAGCCTTTTTGTGTATTACTAAATTTTTATAGATGCACAATCCTTTATAAGATGAAGATTGGTTTGGTTGTGGCATCATTCACCCAGGATGGAGTGTGCCAGCTCTATCTATAGAATTTGTTGAGTCTCTTACTAAGGCCGACCATGCTGGCAATCCAATGTGAACGAATAGCTGATCTCCCGCCGGTCACAGTTCTAGCAACACAATCCGTAGATACGAGGGCTGATATTTCATTCAAGATCAGCCCTCTCCATCGTTAGCCACATTTTTTATTGACCACCACAACACTTTTTCCAGTCCGGAGGGTGGTCTGGAGCAATTGCTTCATAGATGTAGTCTCCAGGTTGACGATGGAGACCATGACTGAGCCAGTGCATAGGTCTTGTGACCATGGCTTGCTGAACCAAGTTGATTTTGCACCAAAGATGCACTGGGCTGTTTGATAGCTGATGCTACTGGACCCAAAGGATGCTACGTAAACCGTTATGATCAAATTCCTCGATCTGAAGATTTCTATTTTAGACAATGTAGTTTATTGAAATCATTATTTTACATTGAATTAGACTATTATTTATGCAATTAAGAAGGGCATTATAAAACTTAGTGCTTTATCTAGTGCTCCACCTCAGCAAAAAACAATCTCCCTGGTCTAGTGCTAACAAAAAGGGGTTAGACTCCCACACTGTTTGACTGGTACCAATTCTGTAGGCCATTCCGTAAGCTTTACTTACTAGCTTATAGAACCAGAAATATTTGTAAAAAGTTGTTTATCTATAAACAAAAATTGTATGTGTTTGTATATTTTTTTATGTATTTATTAATTTTTTCTTTTCTTTTTTTTCTTTTAGCTCTTTCCGTTTCCACCTGTGATTTTTTTGGATAAAAGGATTCTTTGAACATTGGAAACCATTAACCTCAAATAACCAATATCCTGCATTATATTCTTCATCTGCTGTGATTGTTTTCAAGGCCAATCAGTTGACAAAAAAATTATTTTTTGAAAATTACTTTTCCTGTTATTCCCATTTTGTTTTTGTTTTCATTTATTCAATTTTTATCTTGATTTTAAAATATCTGCATTATTTCTATTATACATTGATCCAGTTGGACTTATTTCCTCACCTCTGTTGTCCGTCACAACACTCTAACTCCCTCACCCTCAGTAAGATTTAGAGGGTCCTGTGAATAAAATGTATAAAGTCAGGGAAATTGATCAAATGTTTAATAGTAATAATACCCAGGGCATCTAATTGGGATTCTTTTACTTATATCTGTTTATTTGAATTTAATTCATGATGTTTTTGTTTTTGTTTTTTTTACTTACACATTCTGTTGTTAAATGAAATACTTTCAAGTCAGTAAATAAATGATATTTTATTTTTCGAATAGAAAAGATTTTTGGCTGAAAGATCATCACTTAAAAAATGCTCGATTATTTACATTCTGTTTTTTTACATTGTAACAATTTCTTTTCTTTTTTTCAAATTCTGAAATTCTACTTTCTGAAAACCTATAGTAGTTTTTATAATCATTTAAATTTTGTTAATATATATTAGCTCAGAAAATTTATTTATATATATTATTTGTATTATTGAGATTTTTCGGACTGTTGTCCTTATCTTTATTGTTATATATACAATGGTTGATGTTCTTTTGGTCTTCTTCAGATGTTTATTATTGAACTTGGGAGTCTTCATGGAACTTTAAACCAAAGTGATAGATTGTTTAGTTAATACAGTTCTAAATGACAATCATCTGGAGGTTGTGGGTTCAGTCCTGACTACAGGTGAAAATAACATAGAATACTTAACATAGCTTAACACTTGTACCTAGTCATGGATAATGGAATGAGAAAAATCTATCCAAGGTTCCCGGGTTCAACAAGAAAGTTCATATCGGCTGAAATGTTGTGTATGTAACCATAAAGATTATGACAACAGTCTGAAAAAATCTCAATAATACAAATTATCAAGCCGCATCTAAAAAAAAAAAAATTCAGAAAATTGATGTCATGTTTCGTTCTCAAAGTGACATTAATGACTTTAAAAAAAAAAAAAAGTTTAGCTTTCTTAAAAACAAAATTTTTTTTTTTTTTTTTTTTTTTTTTAATTCTCTGTGGTTATCAACAATACCTAACATTAATTATTATTAGTCTTGATCAGTGACTTTGAAACTTATGGTCTATGGATATCTGAAGGTCCACAATTGAAATTTTTAAATAACACTCTGAACTTAGTATTATGACTTGAACTATAAACTCGGGAAAACATTGGACAAAAGATCTGTCACAAATTGACCACACTACTGCCGCAACTCCACAATATACAATGATACAAGGTCAATTTTTAAAGTGGAAATGTACCATATAATAGAATTCTAAAATAAAAATTGTCAGATATTACTTATTATGGTTTATTGATTATTGTCTAAAAACTAAATGCTAAAATTAGGGGTCCATTAGGATATTTCCTTTATAAAACAGAGGTTTTCAGTTTCAAAACCACTTATCGAAATATAGAACTTGTCCAAAATTGTGCTATTTTGAAATATTTGAACCTGTATTTTATATATATATATATATTTAGAGGGGACTTTTTTTTTCCTTTTTTTTCCTGTGTTTTTTGTATGTCTTGAATTGTATACATTGAACTTTCCTGAATTGACATTAATATTTCTAAATTCTAACTTGTTCTCTAATTTCACTACCCCCCCCCCCCAAAAAAAACACTCTCCTCTTATCAGCCCATTTAACAGTTCAAAACAAATACAATATCCCGCTAGATCACAAAACAACAGATGGAAACATTTTGCATTTTCTCTTTTCCGGGCCAGGTGGTTGGGGGGGGGGTTCTTGGATCAAATGGCATTTATTCAGGTAACCAACTTGTCTCCCTCATTTTCCTTTTAACCTCCACCCCCACCCCCTTCATGAAAACTGGTGAATCTATAGAAATGATTTGTTATATATGAAAATTGTTTCCTCTTTTGAATTCTTGTTTTAATATTTTTTTTCTTTTTATAAACTGCTTCATCCTATTTAGAGAGAAATTTTCAAGAATTTCAAATAATTTCTCTTTTTCTTTTCCTTAAGTCTGTAATGTTTTACCAATACATTCACCCACTTGAATCATTTTAAGATCCTCACCCCCACCCCCCTATTCCACCCCCATGACTGATTTAGAAAGGAAGATGTTTAATTACTAAAACTAAGCAGGGATAATCCATAGCTGATAATGTTCTAAGCCGTTTGTGGAGAACCTGTTGTCATGGTTACAGCAAAACAATTGAATCAACACAGAATCAACTCTTGTTATGCAAAAATTCTGCTGGAAAATGTTAAAATGAATTTTCTGACAATAATTTAAAAATTAAATAAATAATATTGAATAATATCTTTAATTTTGCTACTGAAATGAAATATTTCTCTCCCCTCTCCCAACGTTAGATTGCTTTGGAAGGGTACAATCTTGTCTAGTAGATTTTGGAGCCCCTTTATTACATATACTCGCCCCACTAAGGGGCTCTAAAATAAGACATATTTTGAATTTTTTTTTTTTTTTTTTTTTTTTGTGTAATACATGAAATGCTTCTAGTAAAATCCCATTAAAAAAAAAAAATTTAAAAAACTCCCAACTAGAGGGGTGCAGGGGAGATTGAAGTGATCCCATATTACTATGACTTCATCATCATCTAATTGCAGAACCATATAGATTTATTTATATTATCCATTTAGTTTTTTTTTGTTTTTTTTAAGTCAGTACACTTACATTTTACTTATTTAGGTTTTTCTATTTAGTTATTGAAGCTGAACTGACTTATCTCCCTTATTCACTCAACTATTTCAATTTTTTTTCCTCCTTTTTAATTCCTATAAATAACAGCCATTCTGATTTAAACTAATTTCTCCCAACTCTGTAATTTGAATATCAGATTGTAAAGATTTTAGGTTGGTTTCTTGGTTTAACATCATATCAACTTTTGTGGGTTATTTTTAATGCCAAAGTAATCCTTGTAGAAGAACAGCAGTGATACTATTTAACTCATAGCTAAGGGGATGAGGTGGTTCATACCCTTTTTGAAGACTGAAAGTAAATGTAATAGCATAAGTGGAGTTCAAACAGTCCAGCATGTTAGCCGTTATTCTATGCGGATTCCCCCAAAGGTTTTAGTTGACTTTTCCTGAAAGAAGAGAATTACACACAATATTATCAGATGATGACTGAAGTGCACACAATTTATTAAAAAAGAAAAAAAAAAACAGATTAATAATTAAAAGGTTCCAGGTTTGATACTAGTCCCCACCAACTGAGCGCATTAGTAGCACACCCTTGGTAATCTGATCTGTGTGGTAAATCACTAGGAGTAAACAGTAGGTGTGGTGCTCAATCTCAGATACAAGAACAATTTTCCTGGTTTAGCACTAGCAGAAAGGGGATAGACTCCCTCCCTGTCTAATATAAAGAAGAGAAATGATTTTTTGTTGTTTAAAAGATGATGGATGTTTTGCATGAATGACTATATGTGTATGTATGTATGTATGTATGAATCCACCCCTGTGTGTGCCTCACTGCCACACTCAGTCTTGGCTTGGTAGTTTTTGATGGACCTCCCTATTGACACTACTGCCAAGTGTGAAGTTTGTACAGCGATTTGATCACTAAGTGCATTAAATCAATTGAAATTCATTATCAATTAATGGAAGTGTATGGTGACTCATGCATGGATATCAAAAACGTCTGCAAGTGGTGTAGGGAGTTTGCAATGAAAACAATAAACATAGCAAACATATAATATATATATAAAAAACAGTTTTAGATAATTAATTTATAGAATTAAACTTATTTAACTGATGCAGCTTCAATTGACAAAGTTTGAAGCAAGGATTAATGTGTATTGGGTTGGCATCATTCCGTCTGTGAAATACTATGACAGCCTGGGCAGATTGTTTTGGAGGATGGGCTGTTGCCCAAGCAGCAGATTCATCCAAGATTAATATAAGACATACAAAGCAAATACGTATTGAAATAAGATTTCTAATTTTTGTATATAAAACTGTTATATAAATGTCCTTGATTTAAATTCTGTCAATTTTGAATCTGAAAACAGATTTTTGCAATCTATTAGTAAAGATTGTCTCATTATTTTATAATGAGAAACAAATTATGATCATGTGAGGTATATTTATTGAATCTCTTATAAACACTTTAGTCAAACTAGATTATGTGACTGACATTGGGTTTTATAATTAGATTTTTAATATAGAGATCTTTTTATGTAAGGTTTGTAATAAATTGATTAGTCAGTGGTATAACAGGTTTTTTGGTGCTTTCAGTTTAAACTAATATACTTAGAAAGAATAGCTATATAAAAATTCAATTAAAAGACAATACAAAAATTAGGAAATATATATATAAATATATATATATTTTGTGTGTGTGATATCTATTCTATATTATATGGGAAAATAATTTTGTTGTTGTTATTCAAAGCATGAAAGAAATGAGTTTAAATAAATGAAAAATTAAGTTGGATATTATGTTCTAAATTCCATTAATTTTCCACTCAAAAAAAAACTCCTCATCAGATGTACCAACAAAGAAGCATATGTGGACTTCACAACGACATATATAACAAATAGATTTGTTATACTGGTTATTAAATTAAATAAATTGTTAAAGTATTTCTATTTGTAAATGCATACTACTTAGTAAATTGTTCTGCTTTTTTTAGTCCAGCCCACCATGTTGAACGATTGAAAAAGAAAATGAACAAAAAAGCCATGTTTTGCTGCTGCCTTCTAATAATATTACACAGAATTTCTTAGTTGTTAATATTTTTCTTAAAATGTAACTTTAAGCTTTATTTACTTATTACAGAATATAAAGTGAGTAACTCTTAACTATTCTTAACTACTAAATCTCCTAGTAAGTTAAACAATTTTACTATTTTTCTTTCTATTTCATAACAGCATAATTATGTAAATGATTGGGAAAAACAAATTCTTTTAAAATATTTTTATTACAATAATCTTTTTCTTAAAAATGTGCCTTAAGATTTAACACTCTCATCATTCCTTTTATGATAAAAGTTTGCAAAAATGTTTAATCCACACTAATAATTTTTTTAATTTTTTTTTTCAAATATATAATGGAAGATGTTCTGGACAATGAGCTACCAATTCTTAAATCTTAGAAGAAAATATTTGGGTTTTGTGGAAATTAGAATTGACAATTATTTGAAAACTTCAATTCACCATTTGTCATTGATGTCCAAATATACTGCCTACATCCCATGATAGTTGTTATATTTACTATATGAAATTTGGACCATATTACCCTTAGGCACCCCTTTTTGATCACAATTAAGAAAGGACATGTTTTTCATTTACACCGTCAATATTCAGTTGTTTGTTAAGGGTTAGTTTTATAAAAAAATTTTAAATCTAAAAATCATCTGTTAAAACAACCGGATATTGACGGTGTAAATGAAAAACATGTCCTTTCATAATCGAGATCAAAAAGGGGTGCCTAAAGGTCATATGGTCCTGAAATTTATATACAGATGTGATAACTATTATAAGACAGCAATATTCATAATTAAGATTGATACTGTTATACTACTCTAACTAGGATACAGCATCAATTCATTTTGACTATTTAAATTTTTAGATGACACTTAATTTTTTTTACCTGTATTTTTAAAATCTTAATTTCAGTTGCTTTTTATAGCAATGAAAATGAAAAATACTATTTATATAATTTTATATCTCTAATTTTTGATTTTTACAAATGTTCCCTATTTACTAAATTTGATTTTATAATCAGTGAGATTTTATAATCCTTGTTATAAATCATTTTCATTGACTTTAATTTTTTTTTCTTACTAATCATGATATCTTGTGTATCATTTTGACTTGATTTCATAATAAATATATTTTTGAACAAAAAAACTTTTGCCTTGTTATTTATTCTATTGACAATCATAATTTGTTTTCTTCTATTACACTTATCACATTTATCTATTTTGTATTTTCTACTGGATGACCAACAATTAAGCCAACACAGGAAACCAGGATATAGAAAATCCAGGGGCTATTTGCAGAATTGCAGGTCAGCCTCCTGCCTTAAAAAAACTAGGTGGTGATAGCTGAAAAAACAACCCTCCCTGGAATTGCTGAAGTGGTGCCTGATGAAAAAAAACAACCAGTGCTTAAGGCGTTTTTCCCAAAAAGTTAATGCGATATTTTACCCTCCAGTCTTTTTTCGACTAGTACATGTAAGTATTTTAACCCTCTTTAAAATATTTTAAGGCGGGGGCTAAATATTTACATTTACTTGTCGATAAAAAAAACTTTTAACACCTTCAAATCACTAAAAAAAATAATAATTTGTCGATAAAAACACCGCTAAAAATATCTTTTTTTTTTTTTTTTTCATTATTTTCACTTATTTTTTTTTTTTTTTCTTCGACAATCAATTACAAATTAAAAATCAAAAGATTTTTTGGTATTTTATTTTGATATATTTATTTCCAACAATCAATTACAAATTCATATTTATTTGTAGGAGGGTTGTTTTTTCAGCTATCACCGCCTAGCATTTTTTAATGCAGGAGGCCAGGACACAATTCTGCAAATATCCCCAAAATCCAGAGGGGAGGAGGTAGAATTGTTGTGACTGCACATTAGCCTCACAAGGCTTATGTGTTATTTTATACTTAAACAAGAGGAACAACCACAATGTGTAACATGTCAAACACTGAGCACTGTTAAACACTTCTAAACAATTTCTGTGAAATTTATGCTTCAAACAGAAAAAAATATTTTTCAACTCAAATAACATGAAAAATGTTAATATAGATATCATTTCTTGCAAGAAATAAAAATATATTGAAAATTATGAATCTGATATAAAATACGTCCACAATACCACTTACAGGAATGCAACTGTAAGGTAAAATAGATTACTGTAATCTCATACCCTAACTATTTGATTTAGAAGAAAAAACATTTTTACCACAAAATAATCCCTTACAAAATGTATGTATAAATGTGTGTGTGTGTGTGTGTATATATATATATATATATATATATATATGTGTTGTATTATTTGTTCTATTAATCATTATTATATGTATATTATATCATGTCGTATATTTTATAAATATTATAAATAGTTGGCATTAAATAACCCCACAGGGTTGATATGCCATTAAACCAAACTAAACCCACTGTAAGAGCAGTCCATGATAATATTGGTGCTTCTATTTATACTCGTACATACATTGGAGACTCCATTATAAAAATAACTGTATACCCCCCCTCTTACACACACACACACATGCATACTAAAAAAATCATTTAATCTTTTCTTACGAAGCACTTATAAAAAGAGTAAAAAAGTAAAGATTTTTTTTTTAAAAAATCGAACCTATTTTAAAAACCTGACATATCTAGGGTCAAATATAATTAAATTTCCCCGTTCTATAAACCTATTATATGATCAATATTGATGCCACATAAGAGATGTGTACGACTGGACTTGTATTTTATTCAACACTATCTATGTGATCAATAATAGACAATACATATTATTGTACAATTTATTTTTAGCTGATTCATCAAAGTTAAACAATAAAAGTCTTTATTAGAATAATGTTCTTTAAAAAAATCAATAGTTTTAAAAATTGTAGAAAAAAATCAATCACTTGAGGTTGCAAATAATGTTGAAAAGCAAAGAAGGAAAGTTTTGGGCTAAAAATTATTTCCCATCTGGAGATACTCATGGTGTAATGGTTAACGTTTGGGAAATGAACATGATGACCAGAGTTCAAATCCTGAACAAGGCTGTTTGCATTTCACATAGTGTTAACACCCTTGAGAAAAGTATGAATCCATTTATTCTTCTTCCTGCTATGTCTAAATAGTAGGGCAGACTGGGTTCTTTAATGGAGAATAAAGGATCTTCTTCAGGTATTTCTGGTCAGACTCAGGTACCTTCTTGTCTTAATCAGGAGCCATCATGGAACTTTGAACCTAACCCTTTATTCAGTCCATGGGGGTATTCTGTTCTCATTCCGCTAACCATAGCTGGGGTACAGGTGTTAAGCTGTGTTAATTATTATTCTGTGTTACTACTGCCCCTGACCAGGATTGAACCTGCAGTCTAGAGATAACTGTCACTTTGAACTGTCTTAGCCTAGTGGATAAAGGTGTTAGGTCCAATATGTTCCCGAGTTCAAAAAGAAAGTTCCTGAGTCCGACAAGAAATATCTGAAGAAGGCCAGAGGGCACATTAGCTGAAACGTTGTACAGATAACAATGAAGATGAGGATAATAGTCCGAATAATACAAATAATACTGACTTTTGACAGTTGAAAAAAACTTTTAGAAAATGTCTAAAATTTTCTATCCAAGTTAGTGAAATAGATCACTAATTAGCACGGAGACTATTCTAGTAGTGACCACCCCAAAAGGAGTTTAACAGGTCTGAATTCAGAGTTTTCCTTCTCCTAGACTGGTTGCCTAACCAAGGTTAAAGAGCCTAGTCTGTCCTACTATTTTACCCATAGCTGGAAGGAGAGTAGTTGTATTCATACCTTTCCCAAGGGTATTAGGGCTATGTGAACTGTAGCTTTGTTCAGGATTTGAACTCAACTCTAACCATTACACCACATGCCTCTAAGCTTGAACCAAACGTCGTCTTGTATGAAGCCAGGAGAAAATCATTAAAGAAACACAACCAATCTTGTTATCTGTTGTCTCTAAAAAAAAAAAAGACTTGTTTATAAGAAAGATGGCTGCTAAAATATTGTTAATTTGATTACTGCAGAGTCGTAATTAGATTCTCCTATCATACAATAGATAAATACATATATGCTTATCTATAATTCTATTTATTTCCCAGTATTATGCTAACTAATTGTCCTCTGCCTTATTTACTTAAGGGCTACCATTGGCAGCTCTTAAGCTCATTTCCCTTATTAATTATACAATTAATATTGTGGTTGAGAGTTTTTTTTAAATCTATGAACGCCGCATTTCGTCAACAATTTTAAATAGATTTTTTCTCTCACACATTTCAAGATCGACCATAAAGGAACAGAGGCTCGCAGACTTCTTATCTCCAATAATAATTTATTTTTCCTCAAAATAACGAAAGCCCTGATGAAGATCTATCGAAACAGATTGAAACACTGCAGCGTAGGCAGAATAAACATTATTCATTTATAAACTTGTGTTTTTTGAATTTTTCATAATATTACATAGCATTTAATATATCTGGAGTTATTTACTTTGAGAAAACAGGTCGCTATTATATAGATTATATATAGAACACTGATTAGCCACTATTTTATAAAGTTGCAACTTGGACAGAAAATTGCTTTATTCTAAGTTAGGTCAGAATGAAGTACATATTTACCCAACTCCTTTGCCACAAACAGGGTATGGCACAAGGTCAATTTTTAAGCTGAGTACAACTGGTTTAAATTCAGAGTATTCCTTCTTTTAGACCAGTTGCCATACCAAGTTTAAAGAGCCCAGTCTGCTCTACTATTTACCCATAGATAGGGGGAGAATAGTTGGATTCATGTCTTTCTAATGTTGGATTATCTATAGGTAAAAGATGTATGCAAAATCGTAACTTCTATTTATGAACTTTCCGGTAGAAATTGGCCAATGAAATAAAAGGACAGAGAGCATTTAAGATCGTTTGCAAATGTCCTCAAATCAATTGCTGATTGAACTTTCTGCCAGGAAGACCTATCTTTTAGATTAACACCAGAGGAAACCTACAGACTAGGATTACCAACTGGATTCTGTGAATAACAGAACAACTGAACACCTACAATGGTGACAAGGATTTTAGCATTTAAAAGATATTAATATTACTAGTACAAAATAAAAAACACCCTCCAGGCGATGTAAAAATAGATTTTTTAAACATATTGCCTGATGGGTGGGAGTCAAAAATTCAACGTCAGCGAGTTTGTACCCTAAGTAAGTAAAATCATCAAATTCAATAAAGGATTAAAAATTAAAACAATTTGAAATGTAAACTTTAAATATGTATTAAAATAAAACAAACTATATATAGATATATAATACCAGTCATGTATTTATTAAAACTTGTTTTAAAAAACAATGAGGACTGTCTAATGCTGCATGTTCAAATTTTGAGTGTATTTATTCTATGTTATGACGATTTTGGGTAATGTGATGTAAGCAGTGACGTAATTTTTGTTACAGACAAAAACTAGAAGCGAATCTCCATTATTAATAGATGTGAAACACAAATTGGATTTGAACTCTGATCATCAAATCTATTTCCTATAACAATAACCATTATGCCATGATCACCTGCAAAAAAATGTCAGTGAATGGGTGACTCTCCAGAGTTCTAGAATTGGAGCTTCTTTGGGAAACTAGCATTCTCCCAAATGAACTAAATAGAAATTTGTATTTACCACGTACACGTTGTTAGGCACAAAGCCATATTGATGCATTGATCCCATCAACATTCCCCCTCAAGGGGGCGCCTCAGGCACTGGGCAATAAGCCCAGCCTAGCCCCTTTAAATTATTAACGGTATCCCATATTTACTGAGAGAAAGGACAAAGACAAATAGATATTTCAAAAGAGGTTTTATTGTACGTATCAACAAGTTGTTAAAAACATATTTCTTTTAGTGGTTGTAAGTCATGTAAGGTAACAGTTTCAAATGACATAAAACATTTTATTTGTTTGGGTAAAGGGTTTCTTAGCAGCACCATTATAGTTTTAGGGTTCTTCTGTACTGGTCACTCGTCTCTCACTAGAAGTGCTGCTATGATCTTTCAGCCGAGCAATTAAGGGACAGTATATTCTGTTATTTCAACTGAGCAATTAAGGGACAAAATCTGTGTTTGAGCTGTCCAGTTAAGTGGCTTAGTCTGTTCTGTTAAAATTTCTGGACCAAGTAACCAACAGGCACCCCAGCTGGGATCTGTTTTGAAAGGAACACCTTTTGCTTTTCACTATAAACTCCGGGTTGTTTGTTTACAAACAACAGATGATTTTTTTACATTAGAATTTCACTGTAAGATTTTTTAAAGTTTGTTCATGTATATTTACAACCCAAAGGCACGTTTTTATACTAAAATAGTTTTTGATTTTGATTTAAAAAATTAGTTCTTTCATGTTGTTGTTGTTAATTCAATAGCAAATTTTTTTAAATCATAAAACTTTAAACAAAAGACACGTTTTTATATTAAAGACACATTTTTATATTAAAATAGTTTTGTTTAATCAGAAGAGAAATGCAGATATGTTTATTTAAATGAAAATACTTTTTATTTACAAAATATTTTTTATGTTTATCTAAATAAAAAGATGTTGTTTGGAAATGGTATCACACAATTTATAAAGTTTATTTTCCATGTACCTCTCATACCACAACCGGAAGTGTACGGTTAAAAGCAAAAGGTGTTCCTTTCGAGGTGGCTCTCATTTGGGGTGCCTATTGGATACTTGCTCCAAATTTCTTTAGAGCTCTTGCCTCTACTTGTTTTTACTTCCTAGTTCTCTTTTTCCAGGTTTGGTGTTAGGGGAGGATGACCCCTATTTTTTTTTATATAGGTGTTAACAATTAAGCATGTTTATTTTTATGATTGATTGAACCATTGATTGATTAGTTGATTTTTTAATAACATGACAACCCGTCTAGGGTTATTCTATGCCTAGAGGTTATGGAATTGCATTCATTTGGATCCAGCAAAGAGAACATAGTGTGATATTTGACTATGTTTGCTTACAGCTGTGAGAGGCTTAAAGAGTTCTACTTAAGATATCTGTAAGGACAAATATTCACTTGACAAACTCATTCCATCATATTGAGTGGCAGTTGATCTCTTTTGTAAGATTATATAATTGATTAACTCAACTTTTTCTTGTCTATTTTTTTTTCTTGAGTGCAATTTACTAGAGACACTTGAGAATCTCTCAACTGATCTTGAGATTAATTTTATCAGAGTATCAAGTCCACTCAATTCAAAATGACCTCAGGTGAAATGACTTTCTTGATCATTATTTAGAATCAACTTTTTTTTGCTGATGTATTCTGTTACAGCAGACGTACCTGGTGTTGCTGAGGAGAAGAAAAAAAAATAAGAGAAAATGTTTTGATGAAATAATTCCAATAGATATATTAACAAACTTTTATAAATATGAACATCTTGTAAGATTTAAATGTGTGGTTTTGGCTTTAGTGGCCAAAACTGGTTCTTATAATACATTAGAAAGACTTCAGAGAAACCTTCCACTTAGGTTGGGACAATCATGTAGGTGCTAGGGCTTGATGTGACCAGCTGATTGATAAGAGGGGGCCTTTATGTCTGCCTGATTATCCTAAGTAAGGACCAAAGTGGAGTGTTGCAAATCATGGACTGTTCAGCCACCAGGATCTGTCCTTAAGCATCAAAAAAAAAATAAACAGAAAAAAAATGTTTCTCTTTTTAGTGATAAAGAAAATAAAAACATGGAACTCATAAAAGTGTTTGAAGAAAAGTTTTATTTTAAAAATCTCACAATTTATTTTATTCTTCTTTCTTTTCTTCGATTTCTGTAGAAAACCTTTTTAATTTATTTACCTTTTTGTTTTGATCTTGGCAAAGTTTCCAGAGTTTTGAGTCATCTAGTTCAATAAAGGTAAATTGTAATATTTCCTTCTTATCTCAGGATTAATGTACACAGGTTGTTGATATCTGAAAATAAAAGAAAGAAAAAATAGGAAGCATAAAAGAGAAGAAAAAAACCCACAACAAAAAATACTAGGTGTGGATTGTGAGTTGTCTCCCTTGGACTGTTTCATTTGGATGAAGGAACTCTTTGGCAAAAGAGGAAGAAAGTTAATTGGCAACTGATTATGTATATGACGATCGTCTGCCATTAAAGCGACTGCCATTCAACTACCATTGACAATTGATTGCAAAGCGTAGTTCCTTCCAATCATCAATATGATCCCAATTAACACACATTGGTTCTTCATTTCCCTCCACATGAACATTCATCCATTTTCATGACCAATGACTCTAATACAATTTCTTGCTCGTCCAGTCAAAGTGAGGAAACCTGCTGGGCCCTTGTTTAGTCCTAGGCAAGTCATAGTACATGTATATATTTCACTCCAAGTATAATTTGAAAGCCACACAGATGACCGTGCAACATAGTCTAATTGAGGAACTTATGTTTTACAAGTTCGGACTAGACCATAACTCCACAGAAGGAACCAAAAACATTTGTTGTACGAAAGATGAAGGTGCAATTGTCTACAGTACAGATAGATCTGGCAAGTATCACTAAGTGAGTACTAGGCAAGCTCGTCATCTGACAAATCAATAGGGTTTGGCACTTTCATGACCCCTGGCAAAAAGCATCCGTGACTGCCAAATTATGACTCGTGTTACCAAAATATTGCAAAACTTTTGACTCACTTTAGTATAAACATGGAAAGTTGGTTTCTATAAAATAAATTTCAAATTAAAGAATTTAAAAATTCTTCTTAGTAACTTGTTTACTTTACTTAAAATACACCAAGTTACTATGAAGTTGATTGAAATACATTATAGTCCAGGTTAAAAAGCGTGGTAAGGGTAACCCGGAAGTAAAACTTTATTTTTTCAGACTTTATTTTTCCTCTAAGCCATAGAGACAAATCCTGTGAGTAGCACTTGGAGAATATCAGGCGAGCTTAGTTTCTCACAGTCCCAATGGGGTTCATCACCTTCACAACCTCAGTGAAAGCATCTGGGGATGCCAATTTATGCCTCACATTACCAACATTATTGTCAACCAACTGGATAAGATGTGCATTTTGCAGCCTTTCAAAATAAGCCATCCATATTCTATAAGTTTTATAATAATAATTCATGGGATTAAGGAAAAAATATTCCACAATGTTCATCTGGTCGTGACAGTATAATTAGAATTAGAATTTTTTTCAAACATAACTTAATCCCAAAACCATGGAATATTTTGGAATGTGTTTTGTGTCATTAAACTAAATAGGGAAAAAGCCTTTAGCAAACAATCATTGATTCACTCAGCTTTAGTATATATATATATATATATATATATAATATATATATATTATAGGGCTGGGTTAGCTCAGTTGTTAGAGCGTTCGTCTAGAAACCACAAGGTTCCTAGTTCGATACCAGTCCTCACCAACTCAGCGTATGAGTAGCACAGGGATATGTGCGGTAAAGTAAGGAGCTGATGGTAGGCGTGGCGCTCCACCTCAGATGCTAAAAACAATCTCCTTTGTCTAGAGCTATTGAAAAGGGGATAGACACCCTTGCTGACTGGCTGGCCGCCCCGTTGTCGACTTTTTATATATATATATATATATAATTGAATGTTTATTTCTAGATTATAACTAAGAGATTTCTTTTACCCGTAAGAAATTGCAATCACAAGACTAATCTACTTGGTACTGAAGATGAAAGCCATTGACAATCGGTTATTAATGTTCGATACCCCCAATAACATATTATATAAGGTCTCAGTCAGTAGAGTATCCACCTAGGAATTGCAAATTTCCTGGTTCAATACGTAGCACAGATTGGGGAATCCAAAAGTGTTAAATTGGGGGGCTGAAAAGGTATAGACTCCCTCGCTGTTCAGCTGATAAGGACAATAGGCCACTCTGCCAACTTTATTACTTACTTACATATAAAATATTGACTTTTTTTTAAAGATGTGTTTCACTAAGTTTAGCTTGTATGTAAGGTTGTAAATAAGTGCATCTCAGTCTGGATAAAACTCAATATTTCGGTTTCTTAGTGACCCTCCTACTCCTCCCCCCACACACAGGATGAAATGTTATCTTATTGATATATGAAGAAGCAGAAGAGAAGAAGAAGAAGAAGAAGAAGAAGAAGAAGAAGAAGAAGAAGAAGAAGAATGGGGAATAGAAGAAGAAGAATGGGAATAGAAGAAGAAGAAGAAGAAGAAGAAGAAGAATAGAAGAAAGAAGAAGAAGAAGAAGAAGAAGAAGAAGAAGAAGAAGAAGAAGAAGAAGAAGAAGAAGAAGAAGAAGAAGAAGAAGAATGGGAATAGAAGAAGAAGAAGAAGAAGAAGAAAGAAGAAGAGAGAAGAAGAAGAAGAAGAAGAAGAAGAAAGAAGAAGAAGAAGAAGAAGAAGAAGAAGAAATGGAAAGAGAGACCAAGAGTTTTTTTTAATATCAAATAAGAAGAGTTTAGTATGTGTCATTGCCATTCATAAGGTTTTTTCTTTTTTCATTCATCTTAAAGTTTTTTTTTTTTTTACATGAGGACTTTTCCAATGATTCTTAGAAGAGTTAGAAAGAGAAGAATAAAAAATTGTGTCAATAAGACTATACATGCCAATCAGTCTCCTCAATACTGCTGCCATGGTCACCCCCCCCCATCTTCATCATCCCTCCCACTCTCCGTCCCTCCTCCTCCCCCCTAAACATTTTCTGGGCGATGGTATTTCCTCTGAACTCCCCCACCCAATTCTCTGACTGACCCTTTCACCTTACTACCTACTTACCTACATTTTCTGCTCAATACACTTTACCCCACCCCCACCCCCACCCCTCAGTGTTTCTTCCATCTGCTGGAAGTAGATGAAAACAATCTGTCCTTTGTTACTTGGGCGGGGGGTGGCAGGGCTTCTAAAGGAAGGAAGGAAGGAAAGGATGAAGGAAAGGAGGAAGGGAAGGAAGGAATGGTTCCATCCCCAAAAGATGATGACTCTTATGCTTATCTGCTATCATTCCAAAAGTACAAGCCTACTTCACATAGTATGGATGTATAATATACACTTGCTATCTCAACATGAATCTACTTAAAAGAAATGAACTTTATAGATAGATAGATAGATAGATAGACAGATATAAGAAAGTTAATTAGATATATAAAATCAATTGTCTCTCTCTATTTCACGCACAAATACAATATATATACATATACAAATATAATATATACAATATATACACAAATACAATATATATATATATATATATATATATATATATATATATATTGATTTGGTGGTTGGTTTTGAAGGCTACCACAATACAAGAGTAAAGAAAAATAAGGTAACTATGGTGTTGTTTGTTAACCTCAAATTTATTCTCAATATTTCAAAATAAAATCTCTTCTACAGAAGATTTCTGAAACTGAAGCTGTTGCTAGCGACTGTCCATTTTGTTCTGTGACATGAAATGGACAGTCAATAGCAACAGCTTCAGTTTCAGAAATCTTCTGTAGAAGAGATTTTATCTCGGAATATTGAGAATAAATTTGAGGTAAACAAACAACACCATAGTTACCTTATTTTTTCTTTACACTTGCATTGTAATAGCCTTCAAAACCAACCAACAAACCAATATAAACACAATGCTTCAAGTAAATTATAGAACACACACACTTTATATATATAAAGTGTTGTTATGGGTCCAACGGGAGAAAATTAAAATGGTTTATGAAAAAAGAAGATCCGAAAAAGGTATTATGTTTATTTTTTAATTTTAAATTCATAATTATTTTAAACAGGTAAAATTATCTTATCTTAAACAGATCAATTCAACCAATTAGAAATAACCAATGTAAAATAAAAATAAAAATTTTAAAAACATAATCCATTTTGTGGACCTTCTTTTTTATATATATATATATATATATATATATATATATATTATATATATATAATGTATGAGATGAGGCAGGGAGTCCAACTGCTATCCTAAATTCAAAATTTGAGCAAAGAATAGTACTTATGTTTCTTGTTATGTAAAATTTTATGCAAATCAACTCCACTTACCCAAAGCATCTCCATATGTGTGTGTGTGTGTGTGTGTGTGTGTGTGTGACTTTTTCTGTAAGTTTATTTCTTTGTTTGACTGTCCATAACTTCTGCTAGAATAAGAATGTATCCTACTTCGGATCAAAGGATTGCTCCCTGTCACTTCTGTCTTGGATCAGAAAGAAGTGGAATCTGTACTCAGGTAAATTAAATACCTTACAAAAAATAAATCTAAAAATTATCTATATACTAATATATCTGAGAAATTTTTTTTGAGTAGATATTCAATTCTAAACTTTTTGATATATATATATATATATATATATATATATATATATATATATATATATTCTGTTTCCTGGCCTCCACAAAATACAACTCTATATCTGTGCAAAAAAATAAAAATTTTACCCAATCATATCTTGTGAATAAGTTACTACCATAATCTTACATCATCTCTTGGTTGCTGGAAAGTTATGAATACAACAAAGGATTATATAGAGAGGATGTATTATATCTTGTGAATAAGTTACTACCATACTTTTGCATCATCTCTTTGTTGCTGTAAATTGATGAATACAACAAAGGATTATATAGAGAGGATGTATCGTGATCTGATATTCCCACAATTTGACAGAAAACTGTCTGATGGTATTGTAAGATTCTGTGGAACACTCTGGGTTAGAGGTAATAAAGTTTTGGCTCTGAAAACATCTCATCATCTGATGAAAGCTTTTGGGTTTCTTTTTTTGTCTTTTTACAGCTTGTCCGTAAAATATCATAATAATAATATTGGCATTAGAATGTGAAGTTTTACTAAATAATATCTTTTCTTCATAACCCAGACATTTTAATTAGTTGTAATTTGCAATTAAGTCAAAAACTCACCAGTCTCTTACTTTACATTCTGCCTGTCACTTTCCCCTCTCTATATATATCTTGATTGACTACTCCTTATATATGTTAGTTTTATCTATGAGTAAAGAGAGAGATTGGAGTGTGTAAGAGAGAGATTTACCTTCTTTTTTCAGCAGTTAATGTCTCGCTTATGTATAACATACAAATAAAGTGGGAAGGGAAATCTACCTCTCACACGTTCTCTCTTTACCTCACAGAGAAGATTAATGTTTTATTTTTTTAATTCTCCTGCCATATTTAAAAAAATTTAATTTGCTTTGCAAACTAACTTTCTTCCTGATCACAATTATCTAAAAATACTTAGCCATTTTATTTATAACTCCATATATTGAAATTTTATTAAAATCAGATTATTAGTTGACTTTTTGAACAATTTACTGTGGTCCCCCTTATTGACTGCATGAATAGACCCAGAAATTTTTGTTTTAATATTTAAATTTTGAAAGTTTTTTTTACTAAACTTTCAATTTACAAAGCTCAAAAATCTACTTAAAATTTATCGAGGGAGGGGACACAAAATAATTGTTTGATTTCTAAAAAAATGTAAATAAGATTTTACACAATGTGTCTTAAAATTATTTTCTTGGAGAATGAAAAAAAAAATTCAGAATTTTGTAAATAAGAAAAATATACATGATAAAGTTAAAGTAGAGTGAGAAATAAACATGATTTAATATTTAATGTTTGCTATACACTCAAAAGTTTTTTTACTAAAAAATTTCTAGCACAAAAATATTATTTAAGTTGTAATAACAAAACAAAACTAACTAAAAATTACTTAAAATTGAATCTCATGATTTAAAATATATATTTTTTTAAGTTACTCTAATTATCAATTTTTAAAATCTATTGGATCAAAGGGGGAAATAAATGAAATAATTATTAGTAAAAATTTATATCAAAATATAGAAATAAATTGTTTTATTTCTAAATAAATGTAAATAAAATAAACTTTGTCTTTGTGAATAAAGAAAAGATATTCGTAGAACCAGAAATTTACATGATTTAAAGTTTTTTTTTATTAAACTTTCAATTTTTTAAGCTAAAAAATATTTTAAAATAGAATAATTGTATCATTTCTAAGTAAATATAAATAAGCTTTATTTTTCTCTCAACCAAGAAGAAATTTAAGTTAAACTGCATCTAATGGTAAAGATCCAATTTTGGAGCTTTGGGGAGTGTGGAGTAACCCTTTATCACCATTACTCCCAGGTCCACTCTAAACTGGAGTGGTAATACCTGTTAGGGTCCCATCTATGGGTTAAATAGGAAAAAATTAATGCTAAAAAATGTGTTAAAAAATGTGTTTTAGAAAAAAAATATTGAATAACCATCAAGAATGAATAAAATAAAATGTCTTTGGTATAAAATAACCCAACAAGGTTTGACATGCCTTAAAATTCAACCAACCAACCAACCAACCAACCAAGACTATGTAAATGTTTAATAAAAATGTATGACCTTGCCTGACCAAGTTAGTATTATAAACTTTATAATATACTAACTTGATCAGGCAAAGTCAAAGTCATTGGGGTGGCCTAAAGTCGGTATCAGCCAATCAGGGAGTCTATCCCCTTTTCACTAGTGCTAGACCAAGGAGATTGTTTTTTGCATCTGAGATGGAGTGCCCCACCTACCATCAGCTCCTTACTTTACCGCACACAGATCCTTGTGCTACTTATACGCTGAATGGGCGAGGGCCAGTATCGAACTAGGAACCTTGTGGTTTTTAGCCGAACGCTCTACCGACTGAGCTATCCCAGCCCAAATAGTATATTATAATCCATAAGAATTGAAAGCATTTTTTAAAGATCCGTTGGCCGTGAGAAAAGGGTAAATGTTGATAGCACTTCACAGAAAGATAATTAAAGATAATTTCTTTGTTTGACAGTTTGATTACCTCCACAGCTGATTCTCTCTTTTCCCAATTTTGATAAAATATCATCTGGGTTTATTTTTTTATATTGTTCTACTAACAACATTCTTGAATATTGTCAAAAATTTCAAAAACTGCATTTTGATAATACAAGATGCATTTCAATATGATATATTCTAATATTAAACAATAGTAAAAAAAACCAAAAAAACAAAAAAAAAAAACAAACATTGTAAGTAAAGAAAGATAAATAGCTTACAAATAACAAACTATACATACTATAATTGACTATTTGCTTATATTTATTCTATGATTACTTATAAGAGAGATATAGAATGAAATTAGGTCAGATGACTGTAAATTGTTGGGAGGGGCATTTTCGAAGCCCCTTCCAATCTTAGGACTGCTCATCACCCCAATTTTATTAGAATGAACTTTAACCTACTTTTACATCCATTTAGTAAACTTAGTCTGGCGCAAGGCTAAATAAAAGGAGAGGAATTAAAAGTGCAGGACAATGGTGTTGAACTATTTATTCTTTTAAGTCTGAAAATCAGAATTTGAAATTCTGGTTTTTTATCTCGGCTTGAATACAAAACTCACACAATTCTTTTTAAAACCAAAAAATACCTGTAACCAAATATAAACTTATATAAACTAGCAAATGCGCCCTTAAGTATTTAAGTTTTAATACAATTAGATATTATATTGAATTATAAAGACTAATAAAATCAGATACGAATACAAAAAAAGATTACATTTATTTTTACTTTATTCTAATTGACTGAGCTAAACCAGCTCTATATATCTATTAATAATGGAGATTCGCTTCCGGTTTTTGTCTGTAACAAAAATTACGTCACTGCTTACATCACATTACCCAACACATAATCCAATGTCATAACATAGAATAAATATACTCAAAATGTGAGCATGCAACGTTAGACAATCCTCATTGTTTCAATAAATAGATGCCCGGCGTTATATATTTATATATAGATTGTTTTATTCTAATATAATATTTAAAATTATCGGAACTGTTTCCATTTCAAATTGTCTTTCTTTCTTTCTTTTTTTTTACTCCTTTAATAAATTTGATGATTTTACATACTTATGGTACACACTCTATGACATTGAATTTTTACCTCCCATCCCCTCAAGCAATATCTTTCAAAAAATTAGTTTTACAGTGAATTACCATTCATTTGTGGTGTCACAGGAGGGTGTCTTTTTATTTTGCTAGTTATATATTATATATTATATTTACCCATAATGGGCCAATTTCTTCCTAAAGTTTTGATCTATTCCGAGATTTAGGTCTGTTAATGAAGAGTAAACTTCTCTCAATTATCAGAGTTACTAAAAGAAAATATCTCTTTGAGTCAAAACTTACAAACAGTGCTTCTGTAAAAATTGGTTTTCAGCTGTTGTGGGTATGATGTAATATTGCAATGGTTTCAGGGTGTGGCTCCTATCAGTGTACTGTTCTCTGTGTGCTTGGGTCGACTGAAATCAAAAGAAAATTATTATATGGAGACAATGAGTCAAAGATTTTCAAGAAAAAAGAAACACTAAAGCAAATTTAATTGAAAAACAACATTTATATTTACTTATCTGCAGATAAAAGAAGAAAAATATATCTGATTTTCAAAGTCAATATTAATCTGAGATGAAAGAGAAATTCAAAAAATATTTTCCTGATTTACTCAAAATTTTTAGGTCAGTGGTTAAAGGAGTGTTTGAAAAAAATGTTGGAATTTAATTCTAGAATGATGTTTGTTATATGATAGGGTTTTAATGTTGGGAATTTCACTTATTCTATGATAGTTTGGTTTGGTTTGTTTTAAAGCACATCAACCACAGTGGGTTATTTAAAGCAGACAGAAATAAAAAATAAAATAATCCTGTTATATGAGAAACTTATAAATCTAAATGGACTTTCATTAATTATATGTAATGAAAACTAAAAAAAAAAAACTGTGAAAATCTTTTGATAATTTTGGCCATCCCTGCTTCAGTTGTACCCATAAGATACTTTTAAATTTAAGTAGGCTTATGTGTGTTTGTATTTGCATGTGTGCATGTGTATGTGTGTCTCTGTGTGTGTGTCTCTCTGTGTGTGTGTGTGTGTGTGTGTGTGTGTGTGTGTGTGTGTGATATTTAAAATAAAATTCTGCTTTAATACTGATACTTTTTAAAATTTTATTTTCAATTTTTATAGATATTGTTTTTTTAATATTGAAAATATATCTTATCAAGAAAATATATTACAACACATTGAAAATAAAAATCTGTTTTCTTGATATATATATTAATTTTTCCTTAAAAAAAAAAGAAAAATGAATATATATATATGTGTGTGTGTGTGTGTTATATATATATATATATATATATATATAAGATTGTAATAAAAGAACAACATTATTTTGACAATGAACTTGTTTCTATATATCATCAACAATTCTTATAAACTAATACTTACCTTAGTATGGCACAAGGCTAAATGAAAGAAAATGAAAAATAGAAAGCTTGTGTTATGTCAGTCTTTCAACTTTACTCCTAGGTCATAGCCCAACATATCATACCATTTTGGAATTGTGCCAACTCTGTGGGAATAATCAAAATTAACTGCACCCATGAAATAGAAATAATTGTTTTTGCTGAAAATAAGGAACTACGTACATCGAATTGTCCTTAAATTAAATGGCAGCAGAAGAATTATCATTGAACTTTTAAAAAGTAAGCTTGAATATTAAAACTATTAATTGTTTGAAAGACATTGTTCAAGTTTAATAAGATTTAATATGTACTCAATGCATGACATGGCATTATTAGATTGAAGGCCCAACTAAGAGCCCTCTGCAGAATCTAGCTTTATTGCCGTCTGATAGGGTGGCCTATAAGCTAGTCGTTAATATTATTAATTTTAACTAGTATTTTCTTTCAGCCTTTAATCTTTATCTGTTAAGTTATTGCCACTGACTGAAGTTGTTATTCTATTTATAGACCGAACGTGTCTTTCAGAATTCTTTGGTAGAAATTGTTTATACAAATTGGCAAAGATTAAAAGCATAATGCAAGCAAAAAGCAAATATCTACTTTCTCTTATTCCTCACTTAACTCTTTCCTTCTCTATTTTCGATGAATCTCACAAAAGCCAAAACTTCCACTTCTATAAACACGAAAAGAGAAAGAGTGAATCAGCGTTTTGCTCACAATGTCAAGATAAAATTTCTATACAGAATTTTTTTCTTTTTTTTTCTTCTTATAAACCAGTGCACTATTTTTCCTCTTCTTCTTCTTTTTCCAAATGTAGCATTGTAAACTAAATTAGAAAATGTCATTTATATGAAAATAAAGCACAAATAAACTGATGTAAAGATTATATTATATAAGTAAAGGTGAACAAAGAAAATGTCAGATTTTTAAAGTTCCACTTGAAGGTAACATAGGAGATGTGGGCGGTGTAACTATACTGATTTAAACTGCAAATATGGAATTAACATGAGTTAGTTTCAGGAAATACATCTATACAACTTGGAAGTTCAATAATATTGTATTACATTTATACATAAAGAAAATACAGTTGTAATATTCTCTGTTGCAAACAACTGTAATGTCTGTGGCAAATAAATTTATATAAATATAAATGAATATAAGTCCATTTAACTGAGTCCTTGGTAAATGGTTATGGCAAGTTATCGTACTTACAATGACTTTTCTCTAACTCTGCTGAATTAGTGAAGCAACAACTTGATATCCAATTCCAAGAGATGCTTGTTTAAAAAAGGAAGATTCCCTATCTTTGATTTCTGGTACCAAAAATTGCAGGCTTGTGATTGGTTGATTTGAAAAGGGGTATGTTAACCTAAGGAAACAATCCACCTACTTCAGATATATTTTTTTATACAATGGTTAATGGCAGGGAGAATGGACTTGGCAAACTGAGTTCAATCTCAGGCTGAGACAGTTAACATTCATTTTGTGTCCATGCCCTTGGGAAAAAACATGAATTTGCTTCTTCCGGTAAGCTATGGTTAAAAAAGCAGAAATGTTAAAGCCCTTTGCAGTGTAAAAGAAAGTCCATCTTGTGTATTTAATAATTGGACAGACTACTGATTGTTGCTGGATGGTAGTACCATATAACCCAGTGCAATATGTTGTATGTTACTTGAGAAGAAGTTGGAACTACCAAGTAATCTCCATTGTTTTGAGAGATGTCATGAAGAAGAATTACTTTGCAGACACTTCAATGATCTAATAGGTGCTAGGGCTTGACATGAACAGCCAATTGATCAGAGAGAGAACCTCTCTGACCACCATCTAGCATAAGTAAGGGTCTAAGTGGAGTGTTGCATGTCATGGACTGCTCATCCACAGGATTCCATCCTTAAGCATCACCCATGGCCAACAGTTTAGCAGTTTTATCTTGCTAGTCTTGCTTTTTCCTCAGATCTCTAATTCTTCTAAAATACACTCTTCAGAACTGTTCCAAGTGCTCAAAAAAGGATAGGCACAACTGCCACTATAATGTTCTACTATCATTTATGGGGTAGGTTATGTTTGTTGGTGCTTGTATCTTGATCCCAATAAAAGCTGGTTGTTTCTTCTTCTGGGCTGGTACGCTGAAATGGAGCTTAAGGAACGAAGAGAAATGAAAAGGAGAAGAGACAAAGGCAAGAGGTGGCTTTATGACTTAGGCTTTATTGACCAGGTCAAAGTGCCCTGTAGCGAGGGAAAATCTCCCTGGCTAATAGGACCAACTAGACCCAACTAGACCTCAGTACAAATTGGGGGTAGGGAGTCAGTCCTTTTTGTCGGACATGCGCAATCAGTATTTCCAGTGAAAAGCCCCATGGGAGTTTGGTGTTATTTATTTTATTTTTTATTTTATTTTTGTATTTTTCTTAATCCCCACACATTTCAATTCTCTAGATATATTTCAAGATTTTCAATATCTTTCAATTTTATAAAAAGAAAGCCACTAAAAATTAAGAGATAAAAGAAGATGACCAACTGTATTAATAGTCATAATGAAACCAGTTGACAAATTGCGTTTTTTTTCCCTGATAAGTCATGCCACTAACTGTTAACCTAATTTTGTAAAGGAATGTTATAAGACTTCTTCTAAATTGAAGTTCTGTTTGAAAAGCTTTAAAATATTGTTGTGCCATTGTTTAATGAGATCAAATTATCATGGTTGATTGTCAACTAATCTTGGATTTAATTATCTTTGCCTAATTAGGAGATTGTGTTTTTATAATTATGCAATTAGAAAAAGGGATCAGGTTTCTTTGTAATCATTTGTGTCCGAGTTTGTTTTATATTTGGTATTATTTGTTCTTACAATTCAATGATCATTAATATGCACATGCATATATATATATATATATATATATATATATATATATAGGGCTAGTTTAGCTCAATTGGTAGAGTGTCCACCTGGGAACCACAAGGTTCTGGGTTCAATACTCCCCCTCACCAACTCAGTTTATGAGTAGCACAGGGATATAAGCTGTTGGTAGGTGTGGTGTCCACCTCAGATGCTAAAACAATCTCCTTGGTCTAGCGCTAGTGCAAAGGGGATAGACTCCTTCACTGTCTGGCCAATAACGACTTTATGCCACCCTGACAACTACTTTACTTTATATATATATATCTCACCCTTCCATATTAGCAGGATGTAAAACAAGTTCAATTTTTAAGCAGACTGGTTGCCATACCAAGCTTAAAGAGCCCAGTCTACCCTACTATTTGCCCATAGTTGGAGGGAGAATAGTTGGATTCATACCTTTCCCAGGAGTATTAGTGCTATGTGAAAAGCAAACATCCTCATCCAGGATTTGAACTTTCCATTTCCTATGATGATGATTATTACACCACAATCAAAATCATAAATAAAAAAGTTTAGTCATTATTTTTTATGGAAATTTTTACCCCTTATCTTCTCACAAATGATTGGTAATTCACTTCCAGGTTAAATTTTTAGTGACCCAACTTCATTCTAGTTAGGTAAACGGTGGGAAAGAAGACTTAGGTTAGAGTTAGTCAGTTGTTAGAGCTCATGATGTAGAGAAGGGGTTAGCTTGGCTTCTGCGCAGTTGAGAAAATACTAAGTTTTAAGGTCTGAATAAAATGTGATCATGAAAAAACTATATGCCTTGAGTTTGTCTCTAAGAACTATGATGACCTTGGCAT
>CM042146.1:120570314-120697814 GCA_023376005.1 Doryteuthis pealeii | reverse complement strand
ATATTCATAAACTTATCAAAAGTCATCAGCTTCACTCATCATATTAAGAAATATGCTTCATTGGTAAGTTATTAAGTTAGTATTAAATATTTGCAGTTCTTTTTTTTTTTTTTTACATTTTATGCTTACTTTACTGGTTATTTTACAACTAACAGTTTTACATAAACGTTTGTGCAGAATTCATTAAATACATAATTGGTTGCAACAAAACTGCAAGGTGGACTGGGATATATAAGGATTGGAAACGCGTGGTTTAATGGTTAAAGCATGGGAAATGGACTTGTCGCCCTGAGTTCAAATCCTGGATGAGGTAATTGCATATCACTTAGCATTAACACCCTTGGGAAAGGTATGAATCCAATTCTCCCTCCAGCTATGGGTAAATAGTTGGGCAGACCGGGCTCTTTAACCTTGGTTAGGCAACCAGTCTAGGAGAAGGAAAACTCTGAATTCAAACCTGTTGAACTCTGCTTAAGAAATTGACTTTGTGTCACATCCTGCTCATGTGGAAGAGTTGGTAAATAAAATATATATATATATATATATATATATATAGGGGGTCCATGATAGGTCAATCAAATTTTGGTAGGGGTCTACAGATCTAAAACCCTAGGTTTAGATGAAAATTTTTTATTAAAACATTGATTGGAGTGTATTTACTTGTTTATTCATTTTATAAATCACTAATTAGGACTGAGCCTATTCTAGTAGTGACTACCCCAAGTGGATTTAACAGGTTTGAATTCAGAGTTTTCCTTTTCCTAGACTGGTTGCCTAAACAAGGTTAAAGAGCCCAGTCTGTCCTACTATTTTACCCATAGCTGGAGGGAGAGTAGTTGGATTCATACTTTTCCCAAGCATATTAGTGCTAAGTGAACTGTAGCTTCATCCAGGATTTGAACTCGGGTCGACGAGTTCATTTCCTACGACTCTAACCATTACACCACACACCTCCAACTTATGTTTGATAATGTATGTGTGTTGTTGCTGTTGTTGTTTTAGTTTGGTTTTATAAACAAAGATCTAAGATAGATATTTATTATTTAGCCACTCCTTTTCCTGCATTAAAAGCTTTGATCACTTTCCCTCCTGACATATCAGTCTCAATTAAACCTTCAGGAAGGCCCTGACCAAAATGAACTTGCCAGCCATCTTTGATCTTTCAAAATTTGATTGAGGCAACAGAAGTCGCCCTAATGGAATGAATACATTCCCATGGAAAATGCCTTTTGTGGAACATCATATATGAGGATACTATGTGCATGGTGATGTAATGGTTAATGTTGCAGGAAATGGACATGATGAGATGAGTTCAACTCCTGAATGAGGCATATATGGTAATGAAATCTATGTTGTCATTCAAGAAATTATATCACCTGTGTCTTTTTGAAAACCCTGAGATATGCTTTTGTTTTCTGCTATTCTCTGTCATTGGATATTGTTTGAGGTAATGTAGCTGCAATTCGCAGTACCTCGTGTGGTCTAGAAATAAAAATTCTTGTGAATTTTTACAAGACTTATTTCTATGTCAAAATTTAAAATTTTTGTATAAACTTTTTGTATAAATAAAATGATATTTACCACTATGTTCCTAACTTCAGAATATTCGCCTAAGGCATATAAATAACTTATATACACACTTTTCTATTATTTTTTTTACCTATATAGACCTTTTTCTTTTCTTCTTTACTTACATATCTCTTTTTCTTCTTTACTAATATAGCCCTTTTTCTTTTCCTCTTATATAGCTCTTTTTCTTTTTTGATTATATAGCCCTTTTTCATTCTTCTTTATTTATATAGCTCTTTTTATTTTCTCCTTTATTTATATAGCACTTTTTCTTTTCTTCTTTAATTATATAGTCCTTTTTTGTTTTCTTTTTTATTTATATAGACCTTTTTATTTTATTCTTTTATTTATATAGACCTTTTATTTATTCTATTTTATTCTTTTATTTATATAGCCCTTTTTATTTTTCTCTAATAGATGCCTCTTCAACAATAATACAAAATGGCAAATTCAACAACTATTCAGACATGAAACAAAACCAGTTGATTTTGTCGCAAGCCTTTGAGTGTTCAACTGCCAGTAGCAGCCATTTATTTTCTCTTTCAAGCCGCAAGTGAAATGACTTTTTTTTTTATCAAGACTGGCATAACTCCAATGCAATCTTTTATCATTTGATACTTTTGATTAATTATGAACCAATTGGAGAACTACAAAAATTACATCTCATTGCGTTATCCATCATAGTAAATATACATACAAACATATGATAAATATATTTTCACTAAAATAAAAATATGTTAATATATGCATATAGTTAAATATTAATATTTAATAACCTTAGCTTAATTTGATAGATGGATATGATATTGGAGTGCCAGGTTCAAATTCTGCATGGAGCTGTATGTGCTAATGCTTCTGGAAAAGCCATGAATCCTCTTCTTTTATGAGTAAATAGTAGGACAAGCTGGACCCTCTGATAAGGAAACCAATCTAGGAAAAGGAAAACTTTGAATTCCTTCTCTTCTATTGAAGAAGGTGCTTTTTTGTAGTGGGGGGGGGCTGGAATAGTTTATTTCAGTTTATTTCAATTGGGAAAATTGATTTCATATACAAGGAAATTGAGTTACAAGTGGTGCAAATTAAACTCATAAATCAAGGTACCACTGAGTATATATATATATATATATATATATATATATATATAGTAGAAAGGTATATATAGAAACCTACTTAAGGATCATCAGTGTTAATTGTAATGAATTAATCAAGAAACTGATTAATTAAAGGCAATTCCACAATTGTCTTTTATTAATCAATTTCTTGATTAATTCATTACAATTAACCCTGATGATCCTTTTTTGGTGAAACTTAAGTAGGTTATCTATATATACCTTTGTACTAAATCCACTCTACTAATGTATTGAGCATTTCATATTCTTTATAACCCTGACTTATTTTGTTTTGACCGTCGATGTTGCATTTAACTCAATATTCTATTCCCCAGTAAGTCATTTTCTTTATCATATATATATATATATATATATATATATATATATATATATATATATATATATATATATATATAGCATGCCCACATTGGTAGTATTGTGTGGTAGTATTATGGAACTTTGGGTTAGTTATAAAAACGCTGTAATCCCAAAACCATGACTGATCAAAGAGTCAGCATCAGATGAATCCTTTTTATGTAGCACAGGTTTTTCTTTTCGCACCAGCGTATGAAATTACATATAAGGTGTTATCCAAGCGTTCACAAAAAATGGCTGTGAGCATTTTGTAAAGTATATTTGCCAAAATCTACCTGACTCTCACCTTTAATTAATTAATGTTTCTGGGTGCTGTTTCATACCTTTCCTCTATTGCTTACCATATATATATATATATATATATATATATATATATATATATATATATATATATATATATATATATATATATATATATTATATATATATATATATACACACATATATATATATATATATATATATATATATATATATATATAGTGTTCGAAAAAATAATCTTTTTTTTATATATATTTTTATATTATTTTTTTTCATATATATTTCTTTATATTACTCTATTTCTTCAACCGTAACGTCACAAAATTCTTTTTTTTCTCAAACACTTCAATATATATATATATATATATATATATATATATATATATATATACATTATATGAAATATAACAATTTATAAAAAGAAATGAAAAAAAAAGAAATGACTATCAAATCAACCTGTTACCCCCTACCCACAAAAAGACTTGTATTGTGTCAGTAATTTATTCCTGACCACAAATAATCCCCCTCCCCCGATTTTCAATGCATAATATATTGAATAAGTGTCAAGATTTGTTCAAATGAATTTTAGATTAAAAAGAATGCAAAAACTTGGAGCTTCCTCAATAATTTTTCCTTAACCACCAAAAATATTTAGTTACAAAAATGATTAAAGCAAAGAAAAAGAATTGTGGAGTAGGGGTAAAGTCAGTAGACAGCAATAATAAAAGCAGAAACATTACCTACATGTATAACAATGATTATTATTAAGTTTTTTCTCTACCATCAAGATACTTGTGATATTATGGTTTATATAAACAGATAATTCTAGGAGGTGTTTGTGGTGTAATGGTTATATATTGATTTTTAGCTCTCCAAATTGGGGGGGGGGCTGTGAAAAATGGCGACTTTTTGTAATCTATTTTTGTCTGTAAAATGAGTTCTAGAGCTTCCTACTCCTAAAAATTTGTTTATCAAAGCATTTTTGCCCAAGGAATCCAAAAATGCTATCAGAAAAGTCTTAAAGTTAATCAATTTTAAGTTACCACCTATCTATTTGCACCCTGTGACCACTTCATTTTAGCAATCACTTACAATATCACACTATTTTGGGCAGTGCCTTTGGTGTAATGGTTATAGTGATAGGAAATGGACATGCTGACATGAGTTCAAATCCTGGATGAGGTTGGTTGTATTTTACATAGCGCTAATACCCTTGGGAAAGGTATACATCCGACTATTCTCCTTTCAACTATGGGTAAATAATAGGGCAGACTGGGCTCTTTAACCTTGGTATGGCAACCAGCCTAGGAGAAAGAAAACTCTGAATTTAAACCTGTTAAACTCCACTTAAAAATGATCTTGTGTTGCATCCACTTTAAAATTGACCTTGTGTCCATCCTGCTTGTAGGGGGGGGGGGTTAGTAAATACAAACAATATCACACTATAGAAAAATATTTTCAAATACATTTTTGTAGTAAAATAATTGCCAGTGTATTTCTATAATGAAATTATTTCCAACAAATTACTATATATGTGTTTAATATTGACTGTATCATTATCTTGTTATAATGGAGATTGTTCATCTGTCTGTCTCTAATCGAAACCACATCACCACCAACATCACAATTCCATTAATTATTTACATTATATTATCAAGGGTTATTAAATAATTATAATTTAATCTTAATTAGCATCTTATTTATTGACAATGTCTCTATCAAGATCTAGCTGAGATAGATTTGCCTCAAAACAACCTATGTTATTAAGGTATTTTCCATGCATCCCACTTATGCAGGCATGACACAAGGACATATTTATGTGGGCCCACCCACGAGCCGAGACTCATGGGTGGTAGGTGCAAAACATGCGTTAATCCCATCAGCATTCCCCCTCAAGGAGGGCACCTCAGCACTGGGCAATAAACCCAGCCCTGTCCCTTTAAATCAAGGGGGCAGGTGTTGCCTGGGGGGATAGCTCCCTGGGATCAACGCTGTTAATTTACATTAACAAACACAGGCCCCGAAAGGCCCATATTATTAAAGGGTATTTGCCTCATACCCCACTTGTATGGGCTGGGTACAAGGCCTCGTTTTAACGTGGGCCCACCCACAAGCCAAAGCTCATGGGTGGGAAAGAACAAAAATTGCATCGATCCTTCGGCATTCCCCTTCAAGGGGCGCCTTAGGCGCTGGGCAATAAACCAGCCCTGCCCCTTTAAATCAAGGGGGCAGGTATTGCCTGGGGGATAGCCCCCTGGGATCAACGCTATTAATTCAACACACTGATCCAGTGGCCGAAGCACACCAGACACCCGTCCCAAAGGACGGTTATTAATGTGTTTTAAATCCTGCAATGTGTGTTATATATCATTAAGAAATAAATGTTTACATAGTATATGGTGTGAATAATTTGCATACTGGTTTTAATAAAACTGTGTTTAATAAATAATTACTTGGTGTTATTGATTTCTAATATTATTGTTTTATTCTCAAACATCAAAAGCAATCTTATGTATGATTTTATATTGAAATCAATTAGAATAAAGTAAAAATAAGTGTAATCTTTTTTGTGTTTGTATTTAATTTCATTAGTCTTTCTAATTAAATATAATATCTAATTATATTAAAACTTAAATACTTGTGCCCTGAGGGTGCATTTTTTTTTTTTTTGCTAGTACATATGATTATTAGAGTGAATGGATGTTTTGAGGTATTTGTTTAATGAACGATACCTGTGATTTTACAGATTATAAAAATAACTATTTTGTTTAAAAACATTTAGAGAAATTAAGACTTTTAAATTAATTGGTTCATGCTCTGTTTTCTCTCTTCACAATTCATTTTGTTTTGATTTATTTTTATTTGTTGCATTATGAATTGACAATATTTTAGTTGTGAGTATTACTCATTATTTTTTTATTACTCATTATTTATAGATTTCCATTAAGGAATTAAATTTTTATATCCCTTAAGAGATTCTCTCAAATTACATTTACCATCAATGATAACCTAAAATAGATTGTTTCAAGGGTATTAATAGAAATTTTATTAGTTTTTTCTTCGTACTGTTCTTTTGTGTATTCAATGTGTACTTAAAGTGAATGCGCATTTCTTTGTATAGTATTTTGTGCATGTGTTCTTGTGTGTATGTTAGTATAAATGTGTAATATAAATACTCTTGGTACTTGGGATAATAGATGATTCAAATATTTGCAGAGGTGTGATTGACAGGTATCAGGTCAAAGTTCATAAGCAAAAAGATCTGGAAAGAATCGTAATCCATTGATTGGTTGTTGATTGGCTAGAGGCAGTCATGTGGGATTTAAGAGATACAAATTCTAGACAGCTGATATCTGGCTTTCATAGTAACTAAAGTCGAATAGTGAAACTGCCTCTCCCATTTGCTTATTAATGAAAGGGCGTTTCCTTTCCTCTTGTGACTGGGCAAAACCACATAACATCTTCCTTTAGGGACTGGCCTGTGAGAGAAAAGAATTATGTAACATCTTGAAATAAATATGAGTGTTTTTTTTTGTGACCAACGTATCTGTTGTTCCTTTCAGTCATTTGGGTCAAGTGGCAACAGTGAGATCTCCTTATAAAAAAAAGGCCTCATCAAAGATTCCTTTCATTATAATAATCATTTTATTACAAATGAGTTGCTTTGTGTTGTATATGATCATGATATTTTAAATAGAATGTTGTTATATGATAAGTTATGCTTAGTCAAGCACACAAACCTTAGTTTGCTTAGAGTACCTCATGGTCACCTGTTCAAGGAGCAGACTTATTGTTGCTTTAGTGGTCTTGTATGAACCAGTTCTTTCACCAAGACTTGATTGTAAGTCTAGTCATTTACTAAGCTTAGCAAAAGACCAGAAGTATGAGGTACCCAGTGAGAATTGAACTCACTAAAAATTGTCTGTTAGCCACACTCCAGGTGTGCTTTTAATGAACAGTAATTCTCCAATTGTTTTTCTACCATTTTGTACCATTAAGCTGTAAGATCATGTTATATACCCTACCTATGAACATTAATGGGTATGTTCCAATCTTTATAAATATGGGAGTAGTATACTGACTGAGTAGTCTTATAACACTAGCCGTGGTTTACTTCTTCACACTGCTGGCGAGTATTGTATTTTGTTAATGTGTTGTATACTGGATCATACAATATTCAGTATACTAGTACATCCAACTACAGTTTGTGCCAGACATAGAGTAACTCTCAACAGAGTGCTAAAACATTGAGGTAAACGGTTCGCATAATGGTTCCATAATCTTCACAGTCTCAGTAATAACCTAAATGTTCTAAAACAGCAGTTTATAAATAGTCTTGGACCAGCTCATTTACTCTTTACAAAAGGTAAGCTAGGCTAGTCCACAACATAATGTTATAAAGATTCTATTTAATTTCCAACCTCCATTTGGTTATTTCTCATTTAGTAACCTTTCACAGAGCAAAAGAGGTATTTTGGTGTAAGTAGGCTGAGCAAGGAGAGAATGCTAGAGTTTATTTTAGTATGAATTGGTCAGCAAATGAACCTAGCTAAATAGATCCATGCAGTGGTATGACCAGTTTTGTCACCCCTCCCCCCAACAAAACTTGCGGCTCTATGCCGAGTGGTGAATGTACACTCATGTATTTTTCTTTAAAATCAATAAAAAGATTTGGGGAGAGTGCATGAGAGCACTCACTTTAAATATAATCATTGTACAGGGACCATAAGAATGAAGTTTAAGATAATACTAAATGCTACAAACAGAATAAGTGTATGTTGCTGTGTATGAAAATTATAAGAAATATTATAGATAAATAAACAATTCTGAAGATATTATCTAGGTTACAATAAACAATAGTTTTTTTGTTTTTTTTAAATATATGCTCCAACATTTGGGGTGCTGGTAGGTGTCATCAGTGATGTAGTATGCATGGGTCACTGGAAAGTTTCAGGTCTTTCAACATCATACTCCCCACGACAACCTGACCCTATCAGAGATGATCAGACTCTGATCCTTCCGCTAACTTGAAACGCTAACATACATTTGGCTTTTATTGTTTTTGGATGAGTGTAGAACTGTCTTCTGAACCTCTGATTGGTTGGTGCTAACAACCGGTCAAATGCACAGCACAGTTTATCTAAGTGGTGTACGCAGACAATAACACTTTTTTTTCTTCAAAATGGATTACAAGATTTAGAGGGGAAAACTTAAGACTTAATCACAGCAAAATACATAAATGGATATTGAACTGCATTTGTTAGCACATAAATAAGTGTGTTATGCATATTGTTGGTATGTTAATAGGTGAAATCTATCTAGTAGTCACTTTATATTGTATGTATGAATGATAACTACACAAGGATGCTATGTACTCTCTTGAACAAATTCTGGAAGTAGCACTCCACAAAAAAGAAATAATAATATAATAATAATTTGCTGCATTCTCCGTGTTCGATGGTGGCAAACACCACTGTTCGGGCAAGATGCAGAATCTCTTCCTTCCAGCAGGCTCTTCTTGTAAGATGTTTTCACTGCTTCAGTTATGCTCTACATTGACAATCTGGTGACATCATCTGTGAATTCATTGACCCAGTACCACCTCAAGAATGAAATAAACATCAAGGGGGTCAACTGAAAACCTGGCTCAAAACAGTCAAGCAAGATACTGAGCTGATTCTTGGCCCAGGCCTTTATGGAGTTCATCAATGGAACCACGAATAGCTGACACCGATAACCTCACTTGCATTGGATCACCGTGCATTGGTCTGCATTCATTCAGGATATGGTGAATTTGTTGGGTGGAGCCGGCTCAACCGACCCAGGGTGAATGCCTCAGCAGTAACAAAAGAGCAGCCATATGGCCACTTACCTCCTATCACACAAACCATCCGAGTAAGATGAACAATACATGCTGGATACTGCTGGAGAAGTAAGGATGTTCTCTGTGGACACCTACACATGGACACAGCAGAGTGGGCTGACCGACAAAGACTTATATTGATCAGTTCTGTGTGGATACTGGATGCTGTGAGAAAGACTTGCCAGCAGTGATAACCAATAGGGACAGGTGGTGAGAGATAGAGGGAAATGGGAATCCATGCTGTCAGCATAACATGATGATGAGGATGATGATGATGATGATGAAAGTTATGTTGATGAAGAAAGCATAGTTGTTGAAATATGGTTAAATATGAATGATCTAGTCAGTGAATAGCATTGATCTTTAGAAAGCTTTGTTATTCATGTCTCAAATGGGCTTTCCTAGATCAGCTGGAGACATCAAGCCCTAGCACCTATATAATTGTCCCAACCCTATTGCCTTTATGGCAACCCCCAAACCTTTTTATCATATATGTGCTAGAAGGTGGAGGCTGAGGGTCTTAATATCCTGGGTATGACATTAAACTGCATCTAGTGGTGAAGTTGGAAATTTGGGGAGTGTTAATTACCCCTTCATTGCCATTACTCCCAGGTCAATCCTGACCCAAAGTGGTAGTACCTGTTAGGGTCCCATCTATAGGTTAAATAGATTTTTAAAAAATGAGTATTAAAAAATGTGACTTTGAACTTTGACTTTGAAAAGAAAATTGAATATCTCACAAAAATGAATAAAATAAAATATCTTCCGCATAAAATGACCCAACAAGGGTTGACATGTCATAAAATCCAAGCAAGTAAGTAACCAAGAAAACCCCAGGAAAAGAATAGTAGTATCGGTTGTTTTGTGGTGGGAAAGATGCTTTAGTCAAGTCACCAATCACCAAAGACTAATATTAGTATTAATATATCTGTGATATACTAACATAGAACACAATGGAAGAAAAGACAAAATAAATTCATTTGTACATACCAAGAATATTTAACATTTTATATACACAATATAACTACAATTAGTATTAAAAAGAAAGAATACATAAACATGTCCCAACAGCTAGAACTATACACATATTGTTCTATGAAAAAGCAATACGTGGAAGGGGTACAAAATAGAAAAATGCTTACTTGATAAGGGTAGTTAGCCATATGGTTTTACCATTCCCTGGCAGGGGTCAGGGACAATATCACTACAGTTCAAAGAGCAGGGTTAGATCAAGAGTGAGGTTTTGGAACTGTTATGTGGTCCCCTATTGGACATCAAATTATCTAAGGGAGATAATAATTTATTGTATCCCTACAGTTGTTTATGTTCAGCTAAAAAAAAAAAAAGATAAGAAAAAAATATTCTGCTTGCAATTTTTCTCACATCCAGCTGAGTAGAAAAAAAATAGATACAAATGCAGAATAGTGCGCAAGAGATAGCATCATTAGAATCACATTTCATGTATAAATAACATTACAGTAAGGAAACTTCTGAAGTATCCTAACCCTAACCCTAATTTTAGCATTAACCCTAAACTTATCTTAACCCTAACCCTATCGTCTCAAAGGTTTTGGGTATTTCTGTGCTTTTTATACGTAAAAGTAAGTAAATTGTAAATTCAGCAGAAAGGTCTATTGTTGATATAAACCGAACAGTGAGAGATTCTATCCCCTATTCACTTGTGCTAGACTAGGAAGATTGTTTTGTTTTTGCTGGGGTGGTGCACCACACCTACCGTCAACTCCCCATTTAACCACACAGATCAGATTACCAATCTGTGCTACTCATATGCTAAGTTGGTGGGATCATTCTCAAACTCAGAACCTTGCAATTCGAAGGTGGGTGCTCTACCAACTGAGCTAAACTGGCTCCTTTTTATATGTAATCTAATGATATTATCTCTTGCATGCTATTCTGCATTAGTGCCAAAAAATGACTACCATATACCCAACAGAAAAGTTATTTGATTGTAGATTTCATTTATTTTGCTGAAGGCTTTCATTTAAAAATTAAAAAAAAAACAAACAAAAAGCAAATATTATTCTGGAGTTCGTGAATTAAAATCTGTGGAGTGGCCTATTGTCAGTATCAGTCATACAGAGAGGGAGTCTATCCCCTTTTTACTAGTGCTAGACCAGAGTGATATTTTTGTATCTGAAGTGGAACACCACACCCACCATCAGCTCCCCACTTTACCACACAGATCCAAGCTATGCTACTTATGCATTTGAAGCAATATGCTGTTAAATTGACACTACTAATTATTTAAGAATTTGATCACAAAAAAAAAAAAAATGGAGACACTTCCACAATAATCAATCAATACTATATTGATTTAATGATATAGCAATGTATTGATTCTTAAACACAAATCAATCAGTATTGTACTTACCCTGGCATCAAATAAGGAGGAATGTAATCGGCATTTGTTGTTGTTATTAGAGTTCCTGCTGCCCTGGACATTTTGTTTTGTGGTCTAAAATCAGACCCTTAAGCAAGAATTAGATTATTCTTTTTAGAATAGAGATTATTAAAAATTGGTAAGTAATTCCAAATAATCTTAGTATTTCTTGACTGTTCTGGTTAATTTAAAGCTTAGATAGATCGAAAATTTAGAAAAAAAAAAGAAAGAGAAATTATTTAAGCTCAAATATGTCGAAAAAAACAAACATACGATTTAATTATGCTTTTAATCAGAGAACTGTTATATTACTAAAGTAAAATCCTCACTTTTATTTACAGAATGGTTGCCATTAGTTACCAAAGTAACTTCGGTAATTTCCGGCAATTTCGTAAAACGACATTTCGTGATTTCCTTACACAGAAGAGCCAAAATGGCTATAAAACCACTGTGAAGTGGTATTGGTTGTTTGGTTATTTTTTTTATCGTCATAACATATGCTACTTTTATGATTGTCGAGTTATTTAATCTAATCTTCGTCCTTATCTGCAGCTGTAATTGGTAAGTAACTTGATATTTTTTTACTGGACATTTGCTTTCCTTTTGTGATAAGATAAATGTCCATCATTTATTTCGATATTTTATTTTGGCTTTGTTTTAAAGTAAAAAAAAGCACGTCATTGTTAAAATTGTTTCTAATTTATATTTTGGTTGTGAAATGTTGCTTATTTATCAAAGGAGATTTTCAAAAGTCGGAGTTACGTTAATATTTATTAATTTATTAAATATTTGTTTGTCATGGTAAGAGCGAGTTTTACAATAAATTGCCATTTAAAAACAATTTCAAGAAAAAAATAAAAAATAAATACGGAAAACGTGACTTGTATGTCTCTTAAGTTAAATATATATTTTGTAACTGATGTTTATATTCAATAGAAATGTTGTAATTACAGTAGGTTTAAATATATATATTTAAGAATATTGTTAATCGATTTAAAAGATTCAATATCAAAGACGATGTAATAGATCGGATATTTTTGAAAAAATGATAAAATATGGTAATTGTTTGGATTAAGAATGCTTCATTGAACTTTAACATTTGATGATCGATTGATTGTTTTTAATATCGAATAATTGATTTTTTTATTATTATCCAAGCCAAGTTGACTTATCTTTATTTTCAAGGCCGGAATATTTGTTTAGTCTTAATTAATAAAATTCCAGAAAATAATTATTTCGCAAGAATGTCTTCTTTTTTTACTCTTAGTTTCAATTAAAAATAACAATAAAAAGTGTGTGTTTGTGTATGTATGTGTGTGTGCGTGTTTGGCGGGGGTTGTAAAACATTTTGCTGACCTGTCATCACATATTCGGAAAAATCATAAGATCTTAAATCTATCAAGTTTTAGGGCGCCTCCCGTGGTGTAATGGTTAACAAGTTGGATTAGCAGACCATTGTTAGTGAGTTCGATTCTCACCGGGCACCCCATACTTCTAGCCTTGTGCCACTGTTAAACTTAGTAAATAAATATACGCATAAAAATGCAATCAATATGTATTATTTTGTGTTACCAACTTTTCCTCGGGAGCGCACATATACTACACTGACCTTAGGCAAAAATACGGTGTGAGAGAGAGCAGAAGTGTCAGTACGCAAATGAACTCGTCGTTTTTTACGGATATTATGCAGTTTCTAATACATACAGAGCTTTTAAAAAATTGTTGAATTTAAGATACAGATGGATTTAAAAATCCTTGTATTATCTTTTAGTTTAATACGATGATGTAAATTTAAAAAAGAAAGAAGAAATGTAGGTAATATAAGTTGATGCCCCACCCCCTTAAAATCTTCTATACTGCCCTTCTTTTCCCTATTTAAATGTGAGCTACGTGTTACACCTAGTTTTGTGAATAAACAAGCCCAAGACCTACGAGTGACCCTTTCTTTACCTAAAAACCAGGCAGTTTTTTTTTATTCGTTTATTTATTTATTTATTTTTAAATTAATACCCTTTCTTATTCTATCACCGCAATATGGTAGGTATACTTAAATAAATAAATATATATATTTCCTAGATCTTACCATTTAATCCTGTAAATTAAAAAAAAGAAAAACTTTAATCTCGTAAGAATTTTAATGAAAACCTTTTGGAACTTAAGGAAAGATTCTTGTGAAATGTGTTGTGTGCTGAATGAGAATGTTGTTTGAGTAAAAGTAATAGGTTTTTTGTTGAGAATTAATTTTCAAGTAGGAAGTTTGAGGGAAAATTCTCTTTCTTCTTCGGAAAATTGCAGCTCCAGCTGAGAAAAAAGATCAAATCCGACTTATTTGACTGTTTCTCTTTCTTTCCTTTGGTTATTCGATAACTGAATAGTGTGGAACCATAACAAAACATACTTACATTATCTACATAACTAACAACTACACTAGTGTAAGTAAAAACGACGGCATACAATACATTGAATGGACGGACATCAAATAAAATAACTTGCTGTTGCAAAATAAGACCTTAACTTATTTGCTTTGGGGGTAATAAACACATATTTTACCATCATAAATTACCTGGTAATAAAATCTATTTTAACTCTGGCTTTGTTGTAGATTTCTCTGATTTAATACAATGAATAGAATACATATATTCTTTTTTTCTTTTTCTTTTTTTTATTCATTTAAAAAAATTGAATATAGAACTAAGAACTTTCATGGAATGTTTAAATTTTCAGGAAAATGCTATTAATTATATTTAATAACATAATTGGGCGTTATACCACTTCTAAGTTCCAATAAAAGTTTCAATTTTTCCTTACATATTGTATTAATTTAATCGGCTCGTTCGTGCGGATATTATTTATTTATTTATTACCCCTTGTGAGTTTATCACATCTCTGACTGGTGTCTTTTTCACGAGAGTGAGTGACAGCAAATCTCCAGCACTCTTCTAAGAAGTACCCTATCCAATTTAAGTTGTGCGGTAGTCTGGATAGTTTCAATTCTTCCTCTAATCTCTAGTTCATCGAGTCTCTTTTCCGGGTTTTTGAGGGCTGTTCCAAGTACTCCAATTACGATTGATATCACTGTCACCTTCATGTTCTCTTTTTTTTTAGTTCTCTAGCAAGCTCCAGGTATTTGTTCTTTCAGCCCTTTTCACCTTTCTTAAACTTTTACACTGTGGCACGGCAAAATTCACTAGATGACAAGTTCTTTTTTTTTTTTCTTAATTAAAACTAGGTCTGGTCTTCTGACGATGATTATTTTATTTATTTATTGCATCAAGCTAAATTTTATTGCACTGGTTGCCTTATCTTTTTAGGCTTGGCCTCCACTTCGGTATCCTCAACACTGTAAACGTCTTGAAATAACTTTGGCGCATTACAGACTTATAATAAATATACAAATACAAGTAGCAGTTTAGATATTAACTAGGTACCACCAAAAATTAATTTTAAAAACGAGTTAAAATTAATTAAATCGATTATTTTATGTCAAATTTTTGTTGCAGTCGAAAAGTAGTAAAATAATGACCATCAGTAAAAAAAAAAAGGGGGGGGGATAATATTACATATGTAATTTTAAACAATTAAATTCGTCCCAAAACAAATCTTAACATTTTAAAACTTTTAAATTTTTTTCTTAGAAATCAACAACGAAAACATTAAATACACAAGGTACAGAAAAATTACTAACTTGTTGATATTTATTTAAATGTAATTCAATGGAAATCAATAGAAATTCTTTAAAATAAATATTACTGTTCACTGCATCCATATGAGCATTTAGAGCAAAAAATTATATTCCTAATTAATAGATAAAATTCATTTAAAATATAAAGTGTGCAATTTTAAGTTTCAACTTTCATATTTTTAGATTCTAAAAACAAATATTATTTAATAACAAGCCTACTTTAGTAGTCACCTAATTTTTGGAGGAAACTCAGTTGAAAGGTTAGGCGCACACCCTTTTAAACAGAACAAATATTGATGTATAATTCTTTCACTGATAATCTGAAAGACAATTCTATATATAAACAACAGAGTAAAAAAAAACAAACCAAAATTCAGTTTTTAAATAAATTTTTTTTTCTTTTTTTTTTTACATTTAATTTTCAGATTTTTCGCTTCTTTAAAAATGTTTTTTCTTCTATTCACCCCTTTGTTTTTTTGTCTTTTTATTAATACTGTAATTAGTTTCAAATTTATATAATCACACGATATTTTGCACCCCAAAATTAAATGACCTGAAAAAAATCAGAAAGCTTTTAAATAAAATTCATTGATAAATCAACACTGAAAATTTCATTAAAATTGGATAATTTGCTGATTTTTGGTAATTTTTTCAATCGGTGGGTGGTGGTGGGGGGGGGGTGTGAAGTTAAATTGATTTTGGAAAATACGTCTATGATATCACAATTGGTGGTACATAATATTAACAGTTGAACCTACGGCTGTGATGTCTTTGGCTACCAGTAAAAAATCTCAACAAAACAAGAACCACAAACATACAAATATGTATTTGTAAAATTTAAGTGAAGTTTTCTATTTCTTTGTATCTCTGTCAATAATAATTTGATTTAGGGTCAGGGTAGTATTTGCACTCTGCCTTCGATCTGTGCCTCTTCTTCCTGTCATTTTTGTTTACATGGAAATCTAGATTTTAAAAAATCATCTAAGTTTGGTTTTTCTTTGCGATTTTATTATTATTCTAATTTTAGAAGATTTAGAAAGATTTATTTATTTAAATACTCTTTGAAATAAGTTTTCATCTGAATATTGTATATAGTTTTTGAAATAACCATGAGGATTCCATGATTACAGATCCATAATAATAATATTTGTAGTCCTTAAAAGTGCGACTTTTATGAGACTGTTCAAATCGTCCAAAATGAAATGCAATAATGTAAATCCCTGATTATCTGGTGTTGCTTATCTACCAAATTCTTATTTCGTATGAGTGTTGTCATCTCTGCTAAATAGTAGACCATTCCGTTTTTATTATAAAGAAAGAAAAGGAAGAAAAAGGATGTGCTATACAGAAAAAATAAAATACAGTAAGGGAAAGATAGAGAGAAGGAGTGAGTGTGCGGAATCATAATGCTAATCTGTTTCAATTGAACATAATGAAAAGAAGGAAAGAAAGGAACAAAAAGAGTGAGTTTTATACTTTATACTTTATTATACTTTTTACATATTGAACTATTTTAGCAATAGCTCTTAAATAAACATATCAAACATTGTAATATATATGGTATATCCACAGTTCCTACTAGTACTACATTATTCCAGCTATATAGATGTGCCAATTTGTACATAAATAATCTAGTCATTTTTTTAAGAGTATATTTACTTTTTATCAATGAATTTTAAAGATTGTAGAGTTACTTTCAAAATCAAATTGATGACCCGCTTTAAAAAAATCAGAAGCATGTATAATTATTGCGTTTTTTTTCTTTCTTTTTTAATTAAAAATAATAATAAAAATTAGTCATCTGCAGCTGTGACCGTAGATAACTCTGATTGAAACCGAATGAATGAATTGGTGGGTAGTTGATTTAGTAACAAGTTCACAATCCGCCTTTTTGATTGAATGAAAATGATAGTACCAGCTGCTGACAATAATCAATTGTAATATCAGCTGTACATCACGAGAAGACCCTGATCGTCACTAGCAAACACTTTTAATTATATAATTATAAGTTAGCAACGAGATTAGGATCAGTAGTTGTATCATTTTAATTTTCTGTAGGATGCAGGAAAACAAAAATCATTTGACAAAGCTTATTAGATAACTATACTGTGAAACTTGCAATAAATAGATTTTTTTTTTTTTTTTTTTTTTTTTTTTGTTAGGATTTATTGACCCACAGTTTGATTGCTATTATCTTAAATCTACTTAACTATAAAATGATTCTTCAATTTAAATTAAAAAAGAAATTCTGTTAAAGTTTTTAAGGTTCAATTTAAGTAGTTCTGTACTAATCTCTTTGGTTATAGTACATTAATCCTTGTCTAGTAAAGATTTTTTTTTCTCGTTTTAATGGACTCTTTTTCTCGTTTTAATGGACTCTTTCCAATTGTACAACAATCTTCAATAGATCTTTTGAAGAAAAACGTTAAAGTTGATGTTAAATGAAGTAAACGAAATCAATTTGATCACTTCACTTTTGTAGATTTTTATCTTATTTTATTTATTTTTTGACAAGATTCACTTTTAGCAGGTGGAATAGAAAATTTCAATCATCTTCATTCGCTTTTTATTAGAGATACCAGAAGTTGGTTTAAATGTTCAGAAGCTCTTTAAGATTTTACCAGTTTTTTAAACACACAATTGGGAGGCTGCAAATTGTGCTTTCTCTACAACATATCATCTTTTCTCTATTCATGATTTTCTGATTATTTAATCCAATTTATTTTACCTTAAAGACATAAAGAGCTGAATAAAAAGGTTTGTCTAAAAACAACAATATTATCATCACACCTTCTGATAAAGGTGGAGGGTGTTGTCATCATCGATTCCACACAATACAGTAATAAAATATTCGAACTATTAAATAACCATAATTCATACAAATAAATCACTCGAACAATAAAAACAAATATTTTCAACGTCATATAAAAAACAAATATTTTCAACAAGTCATATAAAAAAATGAATCGGCAAATCAGACAAATTCTGGTTTTCATTAATTGATTACCACCCAAAAATCCTACAATTTATGGACTTCCTAAAATTCACAAACCTGGAATTTCTTTAAGATCAATTATTTCTGGGATTGGAATTGCTTCCAATACCCTTGGGAAAGGGTTGCATCCAACTATTTCCCCTCTAGCTATAGGTAAATAGTAGGTCAGATTGGGCTCTTTAATCTTGGTTAGGCAATCCGTTTAAGAGAAGGAAAACTGAATTGAAACCTGTTAAACTCCACTTAATTGACCAGGTATTGCTTCCCACTTATGTAGAGGGGTTGGGTATACACACACACACATGTGTCTTTTAAAGTAAATATTCTCTGATGATAGCCTAAGACAAACAGATTAATTAAACTTTACCTTGTCAACTCTGTGTATGAGTAGCACAGGGATCTGTGTGGTAAAGTGAACAGCTGATGGTAGTTGTGGTGCTCAAACTCGGATGCTAAAACAATCTCTTGGGTCTAGCATTAGTGAAAAAGGGATAACTCCCTCGCTGTCTGGCTGTTACCGACTTTAGGCCACCCTGACGAAATTACTTTATTATGACCTGAGCAGAAAATGTCAATCCAGTTGTTGTCCTTTCCTATATTGGTTACACTACCATGGTTAGAGAGTCCCATCTGATTACTACTTTACCATAACTGTAGGGAAATGAGATAGATATATAACTTTCCCAAAAGCATTAACACAATGGGAATACAAACGGCTTCAAACAGAATTTTAACCTAGCTTGCCAATTCTACTTTTTTATATTAATCACCCTTAACATCACCTTATGAGAGACATATTGTAATGTACAGTAGTTATGTTTTCACTTTTTGTAACCTATTTATCATTAACTGAAATTTTTATATAACTTGATAGTAAAATATGATGTTAACATCAAATCCCAAATGCATTGGATTTCTTAAAACAGGAACAACAGGTTTCATTTTAGATATTTGTCACTAGTATTTTCCTCTTAAATATCTAAATTAGGATGTATTATCATTTTATTTTCTAAGCTACTGATACAGCATCAACTACCAGCATCACACCACAGTGTGTATAGATTTGTAACTCTGTTTTACTCTATGGTTAGTTTTTTGTATATATAAACAATCATGTATTTCTGAACTTTTTACATTTAATAACCTGACCTTTTTAACAAGAGCAGTTAAAAATATTTGAGATATTTTCTGTGACTGGTTGAAGCTCACACGTTTCTTTTTATCACTATAGTTGCTATCTTGTTTCGTAATCCAATCATATGATAATTATTAATTACTTGTCCAATTTGATCTTGGACAGGATTTATTATTTGTTTTGTTTTTATGGCATGTAAACTCTTTTTGGGTCATTCAATTCTGAATCAAGTCATTTTGATAAACAAAGGACTCGTAGGTTGCTTACAGTACCTGGTGTTGCTTAAGTGGTCACCCAATTAAGTATTGAACAGACTCCTTGATATTAAGTTTAGTGATCTAGAAGGAACCGGTACTTTCAACGTGATTTGACTGTAATCAAACTGGTTAATGTAAGAGACACAAATGATAATGCTTTGATGTTTGAGAGCTTTGGTTTTTAAACTGTTAATTTGCATTATTTGAGTTATCACGAAGACACGTGTGTAAAAAAAAAAAAAAAAAAAAAAAAAAAAAAAATAATAATAATAATAAATTTTAATCAGATATCCACCTTACAAAAAAAAAGAATATTTACCAACCCCTCCACGTGAATAGAATGCGACATATGTATATAAAGATAATACAAATGACTGGTAAGTAAAGGATGATTCTATTTGGGATTATCAAATCTCACTGTACATCCATACTGTATACTCTTGTAGGTGCAAACATATATATATATATTCATACAAGGATTTTCATAAATCTCTAAGAGAGCTCAATGTATAATAATCAATAAATTAATCATATACAAAGCAATATTTAACTTTCAAAGAAACAAAAACTTAACAAACTGTCATCCTGTTATATTCATTTCAACCAGAAAATCAAAATGAGTCTAGCGTCTTTAAACCTGTCTGAAGAGGCTAGACTCATTTTGAGTTTCTGGTTGAAATAAATATTATGGCAGTTTAAGTTTTTCTTTCTTTGAAAGTTATCTATATGTTATATGCACAATTTGAGTTCAGAAATCTTTATACATTTGTTTGAAAAGAATCACGCCTATATCACCAATTACTTAAATGTCTAATATAAGATAGTTGTACTGTTCGGTTTAGCTCGGTCGGCAGAGCGTTCGGCTAGGAATCACAGGTTCTTGGTTTGATTCTGGCCGTCGCCAACTCAGCATATGAGTAGGACAGGAATCTGTGCGGTAAAGTGAGGAGCTGATGGTAGCTGTGGCGCTCCACCTCAGATGCTAAAATCTCCTTGATCTAGCACTAGTGAAAAGGGGATAGACTCCCTTGCTGTCTGGCTGATACCGACACTAGGCCGCCCTGACAACGACTTTACTGTTCTGTAAACTTAGTTTAAGTATTGGTTAAGACAATAGATCTCCTGATTTTTTTTTCTTTCCCCTTAACACTTGTAAACGTGATATCCTCCAAGGAGCTTTGTGATTGTTACAACCAACTGCTTTTTTGGTATCTAAAGACTTTCATATTTAGTTTTCTAGTTTGAAATCTATGGTCTTCTAAGCAAAGATAGAAATGAGAAGACTGACCTTTTTGTGCATTCGCTTTTTTGAGTAAATCCAGTTGTTACCCAATTACTCTATACTTTCTTACACATGGCTAAACTTCATCTTGTGCTTTGAGTTTGTCTAATTTTTTTTCTCTCTACCCCCCCCCCTTACCCCCGCAGCTATGCATTCTGGTGCTTTTATCTCTCGTGTGTGTTTCAGCGCAATTATCAAGTCAGTTGTGTTTGCATATCACTATCCATATAGTTATTTGCAAGATTTATCTTTAGTTTTGGCACAATGTCAAAAATATGGGCACCCGGTGAGGATCAAACTCAATGGCCTGTTTGATTAGCTCATTAACTATTGCCACATGATGAAAACACCTAACACTCTTAAAGACCTTAATTTCCTCCTAGCCATAACATTTTTCACGTTTTTTTAGCTAAAATCATAAATATTCATCATGAATCTAATGTTGTATATTTATGCAATTGTAACAGAGTGGAGGTGGGGACCGTGGAGTTGAGAATTCCCTGCCCCCAAGTACTAAGCACGTCCGTGTGCGAGGTGTGGGTTATAGCGAGTGACTCGAGTTTGAACTTGCAACCTCCTGATCATGAGTGATGGAATTACTGTCACCCCTGTTAGCTGAAGTGGTTCGGCCACCGAGAGAAATAAATGCCAGGCGAATTCTCTTGGAAGAAGTGTTGCCGGCAGAATACTGTTTCCAGTTGAAGAAACTGATTATTGCAGTCGTCACTTGAAATTAACAACTAGAAGCTATTTCGGCTCCCACAAAGGTTTAAGATGTCTTATGCGGTTGAGTGGAGATTCCGAGATAAGAATCTAATCTAACAAGATAATATCCTGTATTCCCTTTTGAAATTTATAATCCCTTGCCGATTTGATTATAAATAAGTCACTTGGTATAGAGCTCTGTCTTGATTGGAAATAATTCATTATAAAAAAGAAAATTTTCTTCTAATCTATCACTACAAATCTTTCAAAACTTTGCTGGCATTAAATGACCCACAGAGGTTGATATGTCATAAAACAAAACAGTGTGTTGGCAGGGCTGATCAAAATGTTTTTGTAGATGCTGGTGACCCAGGATTTAGTGGCATAGTTGGCTAGTCAACCTGATTGCTTTGTAAACTTCTATATTTTTCCTAAGGGTTTTATTTCTCTAAGAATATTTCTAAAGTCTGACAAAAGCTTTATTTGCTTTGACCAATCTGTCTGTCTGTTTTGTCAGCCTCATCTGCCATCAATGGGGACCTCCATCACCAGAAATGGAATTATTAGATCTTCATCCTTAAAGTCAACAGTAACAATTTTAGCTAAAAATAAACATAAAAACCAAACTCTGATTATCTGGAATAGCTATTATCTATTATACTAAAGCTTTGTGAATCACTGTTTGTCTCCTAAAGGCTTTTTTATTGTTTAGTTTAATGACACGATTGTTATACTAAATTATTCCTTACCTTTAGGACTGAGTTATATTTGAAAAGAAATTCCATTTTAATTAGTTCTAATTAGTCGTAATTTGCAATTAAATCAAAAACTGACCTGTCTCTTGTTTCACATGCTGCCTGTCACTTTCCCCCTCTCTATGTATATTTTGATTAACTCCTCATTATATATGTTAGTTTCTCAATGAGAGAGAGAGATTTGAGAGTTTGAAATGGATTTGTATGGTAAGTTTCATAGACAACAGGGCCGGCCAACATCTTGGCTCTTAATAAATTTAAATTAGGTCAAATGTTCCCTTTCTTAGAAATCTTACAAAATGATTTTAATATTGTTTTTTTTAATCCTCAAGCCATCTTTATTTTTTTAATAAATTTAATTCACTATGCAAACTCACTTTCCCTAATCCCAATTATCTACCCAGAGCTGAATGGGTGAACCAATGGGTCACGTTTTGTCCAGTAATGTATGTTATTTACCCAACCTCTTTGCTACAAGCAGGATGTGACACAAGGTAATTTTTAAAGCAGAGCAGGTTTAACAAGTCTGAATTCAGTTTTCCTTTTCCTAGACTAGTTGCTGGACCATGGTTAAAGAGCCTTATCTACCCTACTATTTACCCATATCTTGGGGAGAATAGTTGGATTCATTCCTTCCCCAGGGGTCAGGGCATCCTAGCATAGTGTAATGGTTAGGAAGCTAGTCCTGCAGATCCTTTACTACTAAATAATGAATTTGAGACTCATTGGATGCCCCATACTTGCAACCTTGTTCAGAAATGCTGATAGGTACGCGTCCTGCGTCTCTGACATATAAAAATCTAAAAGGATGCAGTAAAATCGTATCCATGCCTCCCAGTGTTTTTTTTTTTTTTTTTATTTCTTTCTTTCCCCACCATTACCAGCTAACTGTAAATACATTTCAATATTTTCTTGAAAATGAATTACTCTGTATGGGGTACAAGGTAGGGGTTAGACAGCTTTAGTTGTTCATAGATAAAACCTCTACAATTTATTAAGAAACTTTAGTTAGGACCTATCAAATTTTCTGGGACTCGTTTAAATCAAATCTGCATCCCAGGACGCACTAAATTAAAAGCTATCAGCATCACTGCTTGTTACATACTACTCGTAGTGAATGGGTGGGGGAAATAGCTACTTTTCTCAAGGCTATTAGCACTGTGAAATGGACACAGTCTTGTCTTGGATTTGAACTCTGATCGCTGTGTCCATTTCCTACAATGGTAACCATTATGCCACAAGCTATCCTCATAATGTCGACTGTTAACGTTGATTTGTTTACTAATAGGAAGTTTTTAATCTATAATCTCCGCAAATGTGTGATCCACTAACAGGTGTTGTTTTTTTTTATTATTATTATTATGATTTGATATTTTCTCTCTTCTCTGATAAAAAGATTATGTAACTCTGGGGATTAAAACTTGACATTTTGCTCTTATTTAATTGGAGGTTTCTCTTCTAACTAAAGATTCACCGAGATTAACATCCTTAGCACAAGATTTTAAATCTGGTTTGGCATCTTATTAATTTTAAGCAGCTTCTTTTATCTGAAGAGAAAGTGCACCATTAATACAGTGAGAAACCTGATAATCTCTTAAGATTTTTCAATTCATCTTAGTATGTTTTTTTTTTTTTTTTTTTTTGTTGGTGAATTTCTTCAAACTTCACAATCGTCTACTTGTCTGTTAGGATGTTGATAGTAAAAATGTCAGTATTTAAACATGTAGTTTCCTCAAGATTAGTCTGCTAACCATTGTGCTATGGTGAGTATACTTCCTGTAGCTTCCCTTTTGAACAAACTTTGTATTTAGCTTTTTAGATAAGTAAATCTTTTTTTCTCTCTTTTCCTTCTTAATATAGATTGCACATTGTAAGAGCCATGACTCTGCCTTGTTGAGCTCTTGGTGTCAAAATGTGCTACATAAAAATGAAAGAATTCCTTGACATTAGGAAACGGCAGTGTTCCTGGTGTGTGATAATTTTCTCTACAGTGTTTATGCATGCATATAGATCTAAGACAGGTGTGGCTCTTCTGGCAGTCAGTAAATGATTCAAATGTACGAGGGTAAGTCAAAAAATAATGCCATTTTGTTTAGGACGGTATAATTACCAACACAGGAACATGTATCATACATCAAAATGAAGCTGGTCCTCTGTGGATCACATCACTACTTCTCCACATAGTCACCATTTCTCTCAATAGCAATGTTCCACCTTCGAATGAGAGCATGTATCCCTGCCCCGTAAAATTCTGTTGACTGTTCTTTGAGCCACTTCTTCACTACAGATTTTTCCTTGTCACTGGAATAATGTTTGCCTCTCAAATCCTCTTTCATGGGGCTGAAGAGATGATAGTCTGAAGGCGCTGAATCTGGTGTGTATGGAGGATGCAGTAAATTTGTCCACCCGAATGAGTCTAGTTTCTCCCTTGTCCCAATGCTTGTGTGTGGTTGAGCATTGTCATGCAGAAGGAGGACATTGTTGATTGGCAAGTTGGGTTTTACTTGTCGGATTCTTGCTCTGAGTCTATTTAGGGTCTCAATGTAGGCCTTAGTTTTATAGAAAAAGAACTTAACATAAAATAGAGAAAAGGGCATTACTTTTTTACTCACTCTCATGTGATATATATATATATAAAATGTTGTTCTGGTTCCAGCGGGAGAAAATTTAATATTTTATAAAAAAGGTCCGCAAAATGTATTATGTTTTCAGAAAAAATGTTTTATTCTTTTTATCTCATATACGCGACAAGTGTTTCTGATCTGTTGTCTTCTTCAGGCATTGAGTTATTAATTTGGCAGAATATGTCCCATATATATATATATATATATATAAGGGTGATTCAAAAATACCTATATTGATATTTAGACAGAAATCTGAATTAGTATTTTTCTAGTTTTATAAGAAGTAGCTGTTCTTTCTAAGTGAAGTATCAAACTTTTTGAATGACCATTATATAAATCGTTAGGGTCTCAATGTAAGCCTTAGTCTTATAAAAAAACTTAACATGAAATAAAGAAAATGGCATTACTTTTTGACTAACCCTCGTAGTATACATGGCTCTTGTTGTAGGTGTGGTTTTTTTTAAATGTTGGGTAAAACCATCTGGTGGCAATATCAGAAGATGTTTTGTTAAATGCACTATATTCCTTTGTCCACAAGAAGAAACATAAATTCTATACATCCCTTTTACTCCTTTACTGGAATTTCTCTCTTAGTAACTCTATAGTATTGAGTTGTGGCCAAAATATAAGTAGTTTGCTAGTATAAGTATCTGTGTCATAAAGTACAGAATGTTTATTACCACTTTTTGAATAGGCACATCATCTTTTTTTTTCTTTTCTTGTTTTACAATGTCTCTGGATGTAAATGTATTGGTTGAATGATTTTAATGGCACATCAACCCATTCTACCTGTGGTGAATGGGTTGGGTAAATATCTAACTAGTCACTTTGTAATTATTCGCAAATAAGGGAAACTACTATATAATTAGCATTTTAATATCTGAGATCTTATCATCTGAGAAATTTGATTATTCCGGGTGGATGAATGAACATTCCATACTAATTGGCTGGAAATTGTTTTGTTCTTTAAAGTGAAACATTTTAATGGTTTTGCACAATTCTAGCTACAATGTGCCTTTTTTTTCTATTATTATATTGATTATATTGGATGATCTCTTCTTATTCTCTCTCTCCCTCATCTCTCTCTCTCTCTCCCTCCACTCTCTCTCTCTCCCTCCACACTCCTCTCTCTCTCCCTCCCACTCTCTTCTCTCTCCCTCCACACTCTCTCTCTCTCCTCCCACTCTCTCTCTCTCTCCCTCCCACTCTCTCTCCTCTCTCTCTCTCTCCCACTCTCTCTCTCTCTCTCCCTCCCACTCTCTCTCTCCCTCCCACTCTTCTCTCTCCCTCCCACTCTCTCTCCTCCCTCCCTCTCTCTCTCTCCTCTCTCTCTCTCTCTCCCTCTCTCTCTCTCTCCTCCCTCTCTCTCCTCCCTCCCACTCTCTCCCACTCTCTCCCCACTCCCTCCCACTCTCCCTCTCTCCATATCTCTCTCTCTCTCTCTCTCTCTCTCTCTCTCTCTCTCTCTCTCTTCCTCCTCCCACAAAAGACCACAATTTGGTGTGTTCGCATAAATGAGTCAATTGAGTCTTGATCTTTTCTGATCTAATTCTGACGTTGCATAGTTGTATAATCTAAAGTTTGATAAACTCTTTAAACATTTATTCACACAACAAAATGTTTATGTAGGTGTATTTTATTTATTTTCATTATCAACTCGTTTGATGTGAAACTGCATCTTTCATGCATATCTTTGTATAATATTTGTAATCTGAACTCCTCTTAACTTTTGTGTTATACATCACTTTTTTACTTTCTCTTTATTTTTTTCATGAAAAATCATTACAAAGGGGAAAAGAAAGTTGCTCTACTGTCATCTCCTGTTGCATTAATAAATAAAATTGATCTGTTTTTTTTGTTTTTTTTTTTTGTTTACTATATTTTGCGTTGTTAGAAAACCAACTTTATTTTAAATACAGTCAATATTAGTGTTATATTTTTCTCTAGTCGGATTCCACTTTCAAGACTTGTCTCTTTCTAATTGCTTCTAATTACGCTCAAGAGCTACTTTGATTACTACAGATTATGGCGGCTTTTTACTGGCTTTGTAGGTTTTTTCTTTCTTTTCTTTCTTTGTGAGTTGAAGAGAACTTTCTCATTCTGCCAATGTCAGTAGTTGCATCTGTTTATCATTTAAGTCTCAAAAATGTGTGCAGTCGACTAAACTCTATGAATCATTTAAGATCTTAAGAAAAGTTGCATAGCTTTGTTTTATTTTCTTGTAAGTGAAACTTAATGTCATAGCTCTCTGCATTTTCAGATGCAATGCAAGCCTTTTTTTTATATGCATCTTGCATCAGTTAGCTTGATGGTATACGAAAGAATGCACTTATTTCTCTGTATGCAGCAACCAGAACGATATTCCATCACCTTTTTATAAGGTGATAAAATAGTTTTGGTTGCTGCATATTTGCTTACAATAATAATACCAAGTACTTCAAAATAGTTGTCTAACCAATCTCGCTTGAAGCAGTGGCTCCTCACATAATGTAATGGTTTTTAAGCAGACTATTGCCAGTGAAGTTTATTCTGTATACTCTATACATTTGACCTTGTGTCAAACTAGTTTTGGTTTCTTTGTTTAATGGTATTGTGTGTTATTTAATGCCAAATCCACCCATTTTTGAAGTAGTGGTATTATTTAACGTATTGCTGGGTGTAGAGTGAACATCATACTCACCTTCACAGGAAAGCTGTTACTAGCATCCAGTCACCAGACAAAAAAAAACATCATAACCGAATACACTCTGTAGTACATGACAAAACATGGTCAATTGTTCAGTAGATATGGATAAAAATATCCACTCTAAAACCACCAGCCAATCAAAATCCTGGAAATAGACTTGACCAGCCTGCTATTTAAACCACTTACCAAGTCTGGATTCTCTGAAGCAGATTCAACTTACAACACAGTTGAATACAGTCTACACAAATCTCTACACTGGGGGGGGGGTGAAGATTCATACATTTCCCAAGTATATTAGTCCGAAAGTGAACATAATGTGACTGGAGTTTGAACTCATTTATTACAATGTCGCAGTTCAGCATGTTAGCCATTATCCCATGGGGACTCCACTATTAAATAAAAGACAACCAACCTCATCTGAATATTAAAATGTCTGGGTTTTTTCTTCTAACAATTATTATACAGACTCTTTTTATAATTATTGATTAAAGAAAACATTCACTTTTATAATCAATTCTTTTGATAATTGATTAAAAGGAATAAACTCTTAAACTTTGATAAACTGCATTACTTGTGTGTATGTGTGTATGCCTATGTATGTGCTTGTCTGTGTGTGTGAATATGTGCATGCATATATGTATGTACACATGTATGCATGTAAATATGTATAAAGTTTAAAACAAAACCAGAAAATATGTTAAAGAATGACATTTAGGAAGCTGATGCTAAAGAGTTTTGGTTTGTTTAAACCATCAACAGGACTCAACTTGGTTAATAATCATAAATCATATGAAAAAAAAAATTGTGAGCCTTTGTTTATGATGTTAAAAGTCTTTTCTCGACACTTGAAATGTAAGAGAAATGTGAAACAAATTTTGTTTACATGCAATGATAGCATTCCCATTCAAATAGTGATGACGAAACACTAATCATGTGTGTATGTATAAATTATTCTTTTATAATCTTCACATAAAGCATTTTCTGGAAGTATTTGCCTAAGCTTTATTTTGGATTTATCACCATATTGAAAAACCATGGCTTAGTATTGGATGAAGGCATTATTGGAAAGTGATGTCTCTTGGAGCGGGGGGGGTGGGGGTGCTATAATATCTGTTTCATTTTTTTGTTCAAAAATTTATTCAATTTATCTAGCCACACCATTGATTTATTGCCTATGAGGATTTTAATGAATAGTCACTGAATTTTCTAACTCCAGAATGTCCACTCTGTGTGCATACATATGTGTATGCACATTATATATACTAGCAAAAAAAATGTGCCCTCTGAATGAAATATTATATTAGAAAGACTAATAAAATTAGATACGAACACAAAAAGGTTACACTTATTTTTACTTTATTCTAATTGATTTCAATATAAAATAATACATAAGATTGCTTTTAATGTTTGAGAATAAAACAATAATATTAGAAATCAATAACACCAAGTAATTATTTATTAAACACGGTTTTATTAAAAATGGTATGCAAATTACTCTCACTATATACTATGTAAACATTTATTCCTTACTGATATATAACACACATCGTATAATTTTAAATACATTACTAATATGGGCTGTTTTGAGGCAAATCTATCTCCACTAGACCTTAATAGAGACATTGTTAATAAATAAGGTGCTAATTAAGATTAAAGAATGTTTAGTTGATAACCATTGAGAATATAAAGTAAATAACTAAGGGAATTGATGTTAGTGGTGAGGTAGTTTCGGTTACAGACACACAATCTCCATTATAGTAATAATAAAATAATATAATATATATAAAGAGATGCTGATAGGTATGTATCCTGCGTCCCTGATGCACAAAAATCTAAAAGGATGCAATAAAACCATATCCATGCGTCCCAGTGTTTTTCTTTTTTCTTCCTTCACCATTTCACGCTAACTGTAAATACAGTTCAATATTTTCTTAGAAAAGAATTACACAGGGTAGGTTACAAGGTAAGAGTTAGATGGCTTTAGTTGTTTCCCCAGATCATAAATAAAAACCCTACAATCTATTAAGAAACTTTAGTTGGGGTCCATACATTTTCCCGGGGACTCATTCAAAGCAAATATGTGCATCCCAGGATGCACTAAAATGAAAAAACTATCAGCTTCACTGTGTGTGTGTGTGTGTGTGTGCACACGCAATCATTTCTATGAGACGAGTTAAATTGTTCTTTGTCTTTTTTGAATTTGGTTAATGTCATCAAGTACATGTAGAACAACATTATAGATTAGACCAACCTCTTTAAGTGCTTAATGATTTCACTTAATGTTGTTTGTTAATCAATGTTGTTGATACTTGTTAAATATCAATATTGTATTTCACAAACCATTACACTTTAGCAAAAGAATTTTATTGAACTAAATATTATCTGATGGTTTTAATACATTTCGATCTGTTTTGGCAGGTGGACAGCTTGATGTTTAACACCAATATTTATTGGCACTTGGACCAATAGAAAATTCAACAATACGTCCTTGCACTTTTTCTTGTCTCCCTTTCTTATTCATTCCTTTCTCTCAAGAAAAAATATATTGAAAAAAAAGAAGAAAAAATCTGGATATTGGATCTTATGTCGTTTTTTAAAATAATACAAAAGCTGGAGCTGGACTTAAATGGTTTTCTTTTCTTTTTTCTTTTTTAGAAAACTAGCATTGCCTGGTATTTAAAAAGTTATATATAAATCTCTATCTATATTTATATATAGAGTAATAATAATTCTTTTTCTGTATATTGGTTTTATTTTTTTATTCTTTATACTCACAAAAAAATAGTGCCCTCAAGGCAGTGTAAAAATTAATTTTGCCACGCTCTTTCGTAAAAAAAAATGTAAACACAACTTTGAAATCTACATTTTTTTTTTTTTTTTTTTTTTTTAATAGACATAAAAAATAGTTCTTCTGTCAGCCATCATGGTTCTCAGCTAGAGTGGAACATTGGCAATGGTTGATATGTCAGGCACCAAAGGATTTTTTTTTTTTTTTTTTTTTCTTTTTTCAAGCAGTCTTTGTTTCAATTTTTTGGTGCCCACCCATTGTGAAGTTCAGTGGAAAGTTTGGCGTACAGTGTAATATTTGGCAGACGATGATTCCTCATGTGTCCTGTATATTTACTTACATATTAGTCTGAATAATTATTTCTCATTTGATATTTATGCATCATAAATGATTGTTTATTTCAGATTGAACTTCTATAATCTTGTTAAAGTATACAATTATCAGTAAATGAGTTTTCAGTTGTAATTTTCTCTTAATTACAACACTACCCTTTTGTTGTAATTTCAAATGAATTTGATTTACCGAGATTAATAGACCCCCCCCATGTCTAGCAACTTGGGTCATGGACCTTACGAGTCTCCGTTAATAATCATATTGTACTTGCTGCTTGGATCCACAAGGTTCTAGGTTTGATATTGGGCCTCGCCAACTCAGCGCATGAGTAGCACAGTAAAATGGGGAGCTGATAGTAGGAGTGGCACACCACTCCAGACACAAAAATAATCTCACTGCTTTAGCACTAGTGAAAAGGGGATAGACTTCCTCACTGTCTGGCTTATACCAACAATAGACCACTCCACCGACCTTTACTTATTTTACTTGCTGCTGTAGTCAGTTTGTAAAACATGCATTGTTGTTGTTGGCATCCTTCTGTCTGAGAGACGATGAAGTAGTGTCCAATTTTTATTTTTTTTTATTTTTTTAAACTACGTAACCAAGTTGGTTTCATATGGAGGATGAGTTGTTGCCCAAGCAGGAAATCCCCCCCCTCTTGTAAAACATCCATTGCTTTGTTGAAATTAATAACTACTTGAGGGTTCAAATCACTTTCTTAGTACATACTGATTTACTCTGACTAGAATCGTCTTTAATTATTATAGGTTAGTTTGTCATTTTACTCTTTCATGTATCTTTTTATATTATTTTAACCTTTTCATACAGACCCCTGATGAAGCCTGGGTGGCCAAAACACTGACTCTTAATAAAACAAGATTATTATTCACTGATCTAGTCTGACCAGGTATTTACCTAATCTATGTGACATGTGGTCACAAGTACGGGGCATCCAATGAGGATCAAACTCTGTATTCTATAGTAATGAATTTGTGAGACTAGCTTGCTAACCATTAACACCATGATAGGGCACCCACCCCTGGTCAAAGTAAATCAGTCAATAATAATTCAGTATCTTAGACATGCTGGTTAAAATTACTTTACTTTTGTGTGAGAGTATATATATATAATATATATATATATATATATATATATATATATATATAAAATAAAAAAAATACTGTTTTTTATTTATTTATTATTATTTTTTTTTCTAAGCATGAATGGTATTAAAATAGACTAATTTTTAAGAAATACTGTTGACCTACCAATTGTGTCCAAATTAATAGTGTAGATGATTCTACACTATAGAGATATTTATTCTATCATCTACGCTATTAATTCAGACACAATTGGTAAGTCAACAATATTTCTTAAATATTAGTCTATTTTAACACTATTCATGCTGTTGTATCCCGAGATGTAGGATATACAGAATTGATAATAAAAACAGGGAATATCTGTCCTCCTCCTTTTTAGAGAGTATCCGTAACACATGCTTTAAAAAAAAAAAAAAACAGTATTTTTATAACACAAATATACAAAGCATACATGAAACCCTTACAACCACGAATATATATATATATATATATGATCGATTCAGCATCAGTCAGAGAGCTTAACCACTCGGCTATCGTTGCCTACAGAATGGGAAGTGGATTTTAACTGTTTTAATACACACATCTGTATGTATGTAAAGGCCACCATAGAGTGCTCCATTCCTTTTATAGGAGAGTGTTGCGTTTAAGCTTTAGTTGGTGGTCATCTCCAAATCCTTTCCAAAGTGCTCAGACAATGCTATAGCTGATTATCAAACATATTGATCTTTTTATTATCATTCAATGAAAATGAGGTTGTTAATTAATTGGGGATTTCAGATCTGTTGGCAAGTTTTCATTCTTCTTTAATTTACCTTTTTGGTAAATGTAGCATCAATGGCATTATGGTTATCAGTGAGTAGAAGAGGTTATTCTTTTTCATTGTACCATTGATATAAACACACATAATATATATGTATACAATACATTTAATGACCACTGGGATTTGTGTGTGTTAAGTCTGACAATTCCCAAGTTTCCAATTGTATAACACTTTATTAGGCCTTACCCATTAATAAAGATTCATGTGGTAACAAGCAAAATAATGATTTTTTTCTTTTTCCCTTAGTGGTATTTTTTATTTTATTTTATTTATTTATTTATTTTTTGATCATCTGACTCTGGTTTTTCTAATGTGACTGATTCTGTTGGACAGATTAAAAGTCGATATTTTCAGATTGATTGTCCTGATAAAACATTGCTGTTAGATTTATTCCAGTGATTTTTAATGAAAAGCTCATAACAATCTAAAATTATAGCAAAACTACAAAAAATTATAAGATAGTTTTGTGTCCTTATTTTTAATCTATAAGCTCAACATTTTAAGCTTGGATGTTAGTAATCATTATGGTTTTGGTGAATGAAGGTTAAAGGGGTAGTCCACATTGACTGCAGGCATGTTCATGGTTGATAAGGCCTATGCAGGACAGGCAGACACGGTCGTAGTGGCTGTAGCTGAAGGTCTGGTCAGGGTTTGATGGCATTGTGTTGTGGTTCTTCCTCCTATGTTTTTTTTTGTCCTTGAGGATGGTCCTGTGGATGTTTTCAAAGGAAGAGACAGCATAGTGGTGAGATGTTAGGCATCATGGTTCTTAGCTAGGCTGGACCGAAAGTGATGGTTGATGTGTCTGGAATCTAGGAATTTTTTCCCCCAAGCAATCCTTGTATCGCTTCATGGTGGCCCTCTGTCATAGTGCCAGTGTAGAGTTTGCTGTACAGTGTGATCTTGGGGAGGCGATAATTCCTCATCCTGGAGATGTGTCCTGTCCAGTGTAGCTGGGATTTTAGTTGTATGGCCTTGAGGATGGTGCGGAGGCAGTGCTGGTTGTAAAAGGCTTAATATGAAGGTCATTCAATGAATAAGAATTGGCAATAGGAAGCATTGCACATTTTTCAAGGAAATCAATGAATGGTCCTTTCATGTCTCAGAATGACCTTCTTTATTGACTTTTGCACCCAAGACTTTGCTGGAGAGTCAGTGTGTTTACACTGTCTTTTTGACTCTGGCTTGTTGGGCAAATCCTTGTTTAACTTTTTTTTTTCTTCTTTTTTTTTTACTAAAACATACTTATATATTTCACGTAGTTTGCACTCAGTCATTAAAAATTGATGTTGAAGCCTGGTCATTGTTTGATTTGCTGCCATTTTGAATAGCCTGAAAACAAATATTTTTTTGGATTAGAATCATTTTTGCTATAAACCAATTCAAAATGAAGCAGAGTTTGCAATTATGGATAAAAACTTTTAAAAATTATTTTGGTGTAAGATGCACAAAAACAAATTAAACCAACATATTTATTTTCAAAACATTAACAAAGAATGCAACATTAGCAGAAATGTTTAGTGAGATTTATGAAACTGAATTCAAGTACCATTGACGGGCGTGATAAAATGTCCTTCCGGGCTGGATCTGGCCCACGGGCTATAGTTTGGTGACCCCTGCTCAAATATAAAGCAAGAATGCTTCCAAGCTGTAGCCATGTCAGTGCTACTGTATGACTGCACCACTTGGACTCTAACAAAATGCTTGGCAAAAAGGCTAGATTCCCATCTATACAAGCATACTACATGTCCTGTTTAACAAATCCTGGAAGTAGCACCCCACAAAAAAGCAGCTGTACAGCTACTTACCTCTTATCCTACAAACCATCCAAGTAAGATGAACAAGGCCTACTGGAGAAGTAAGAACGAACTTATAAATGATGTTCCCCTGTTGACATCCACACATGGACACACCAGAGGTGACCAAACAACAAAAATTTACATGGATCAGTTCTGTTTGGATACTGGATGCCATGAGGATGATCTGCCAGGGGTGATGACTGATAGATCATTAGTGAGAGTGTTATGGAGATTTATGGTGTTGGCATAACTTTTTTTGTTGAAGTAATATGATATATTCTCTCACTATGAAACCACCATACTAACTCTGTACTCTTATAATAATAAATGTAAAAAAAAAACACAGGGGGTTGTGTGCGTGTGTGTCTCCTTTTAATGAGACAAGGAAAATGATTGGTTAAATTGACACCATCATTTAAATAGAGATTTTGGACTTGTTAGTAGTTTGTGAACCTTGATAGCAAAATAACTTTTTTTCCTCTTTTTGTTTTCTTTTTATAAATCCCCCTTAAAAGAAAGAGTTGATGGACATAATAAACAAGATGTTACATATGCCTTTTGGCTTCTTTTAGTTGTGTTAGAGATTGGGGAAAACTTTTCAGAAAATAAAACTTGATGACAATTTGTAAACATGTCTAGAATTTCTCTGAATTTTTGAGATAAGGTTTGATAATTTGTATTATTTGGACTATTGGATGAGGACAACAGTCAGAATAATTCAAATAATACAAAATGTCTAGAATTGATGCTAATACCAAGTATGCTTAAAATTTTCAAATTTGTTTTCTTTTCAACAATTTTATTTATTTATTTTTTTTTGTCCAATAACTTTTAACTTCTATCCTTTTCATAAACTTAGACTAATAATTCATTAGTATTTATTGGAAAAGCATGACTGATTTTACATACAACCTTTTTGTATATTTAAAACATTTTCTTGTGAATTTCAAATTTTCTCAGTACCTGAAAAATCTTAAAAGTACATAAAGATTTCTTGAAAAGAAAATTGTTATATGGTAACACTTATAGTGACACATTAAAAAAAAACAAAAACAAAATAGTAAACCATTTTAGATTTAAATTATTTTGTTTTTCTTCATATTAAACAGTCAATTTTCCTGATTCTTCTGTAAGTAGACATATGGTCTTGTAATATTTGAAAATCTTGCTATCTAAGCTAAATACTGACATGAAAAAACTTGATGTAATGACTAGCCTTGGGTTATTTTTATTCTTTCTACTTTTAAGACTTGAAAAAATGCTGGTATAGCACATTTAACAAAATTTTATTCATAACCTTTTTTTTTTTTTTTTTCACTGAACTTTGTTTATGTGCTGACTTAGAGGTTATTGGACTATTGTACGACAATAATAGACTATGATTGCTCGTCCTAACGACAGGAAGGCTGGTTGTCTATAGTACATTTTGTTACCAAGGACATTTAAAACATATAAATTAGGAAGGATTACAATACAAAAATTTTTTTGGGGTGGGATGTTTGCAGTAGTTGATAACATTTAATAATACTAGTTTTATTCTGTGTGTGTGTGTGTGTGTGTGTGTGTGTGTGTGTGTGTGTGTGTGTGGTTTTTTTTTTTTTTGTCTATTCCTGGCTAGTAATTTAGTTGTACTGTACTAAAAATAACTTGGATAAAAAATCCATTATTGAACTGGGTATCTCTTTAAAAAAGTCTCTCTCCATATTAAGCAATAGAACATCTGCCTGTTTTTTTTTTTTTTTTTTTTTTTTTTTTAGCCATTTGCTGTTTTGGTGTTTGTAATATACTTATGGCTTGTGGAGTCGTACAGAGAATCAATCTATAAAAAATAAAATGAAATAAGATAAACAGTTCTGTTTACATTGAATATCAAAGCTTTTAACCTAGTCTTCATCATCTCTTGGTAAGATAACCCCAAGGATTATTGATGAAATTCAACCTCTTTACTGAAATGAACTTTGCTAGGAAGTTTGCTTTTTTTTTTTTTTTTTTTTTTTTTTTTTTTTTGCTTGCTTATGGATTTGATAATTAAATACTCTAGATTAAAGTTTTAAAATTTTTTCATTTTTTTTATTTTAGTCATAGATAAATTGCTGAACATTTACTACGTTTAAAAAAAAAATTTTTAATTTTTTTTTTAAACTCATTTTTGTGATGTGAATTTGTTTCCGATTTTAAATGTTGATATTTAGCTAAAAAGCAAATGTCTGCTCTTGCAAAATGTTAATGTTTGGATCCTAAAAATGATTGAAAAGCCAAGTTCTAAAATTTCATGTAGACATTTATAAATTCAAAGAAAAAAAAATGGATAAGCTGAATAGGAATTTTGTGTTGAAGATCAGAAAAATAATAGAAAATATTTATTCTTTTTGTTCTATCATTCATGTGTTGTATTAATTTTATGATGTATCAAGAATTTATCTATCACTTTGTACAATGATTTGAGTGCATGTCCTTTTATAAAGGAAAATTGATAGACCAGCAAAAACCAAAGTTCATTATAATCTACACTGTATTTTGGTCTAAGAGGGGGTTAAAAAAAAACTTTTTACCCTTTCATTTTCCGTAAGAAAAGCTAAATAAAAAATATATAATAGTATAAATCAATGATACTATTTCACTGAATTTTTGAGATGAGGCTTGATGATTAGTATTATTTATATTATTCGGACTATTGTCCTCATCTTAATTCATCTGAAGAAGGGTGGAGGGCACATCGGCTGAAACATTGTACAGATAACAATGAAGATGAGGACAATAGTCCAAATAATACTAAATCAATGATATATTAAAAAGTTAATAAAAAAAAATGATTAAAAAGAAATAAGAAAAATTGGAAATGATAAAACATAAAAAGTAAATAAAAGACGAAAGAAAAAACAAATGTACCAAGTTAGACCCATGAAAAAATTGGTTTGATTGTATGTGTGTGTATATTAGACACTATCACACTGCACTCCTTCTTAGGATGTTTTTTTTCATTGAGGGTTTGATGTTTCTCTCCCCCTCTCCCTACCCTCTCTCTCTCTATCAATAAACTGGTCATATTGATTGCAGAACCAGTTTGATATTCCCAGATAAGTGCATCCATTTTGGATTGCATGTACAGTGCACTAAGTATTTGCAGTTGTTGTTGCGCTGAGGTTGTTTTGGAAGTGCATGTAAGGAAAGGCCAAGTAGCTTATTTTGGTTTTCAAGTAAAAAGGAATCAAATGTCTAATTTCAAAGGGCACCCCCCCCCTTCTCCACGGATGCTGCATTTCCCATTGCACTTAACAGCCCTGGTCAGGGTCAGTGCTTGAGGCATGCTGATGGAACTCTACAACTTTCTTTTCTCTATCCACAATATGTGAGAGTCCCTTCTCGACTAAGAACACACAATATTTTTGTCTAGTTCCCATCTAGCTTTTTCCCTCCAACCGATTTGTTAAGTCCAAAATATGAATGCAATTGAGCAATACAATTTTCTAGAACAATATAGTTGTTGAGGTTGCCTAATGTCTATATCAGCCCGACAGCGAGGGAGCCTATCCCCTTTTCACTAGCGCTAGATCAAGGAGATTGTTTTGTGTCTAAGGTGGAGTGCCACACCAATCAGCTCCTCACTTTACTGCACAGATCCCTGTGCTACTCATGTACTGAGGGTCAGTATTGAATCAAGAACCTTGTGGTTCCTAGGCTGACTGAGCTAAACCAGCTCTAATATCTCTAAGTCAAAGCTGCCTTCTGTATTTTGCATATAGGTTTCTATGCAAATGTGCAAGAAAAAAAGTATCTGAAAAAGACATAAAATTATAGAAATTAAATTTCATCAATTTAACCACCAAGACATAAAACTCTATCTGGTAGTGAGGCTCTAGTTCTGAAGATTGTGGCATATCCCTTCATTGCCATTACTCCCAAGTCCACTCTGGTTTGGTAGTACCGGTTTGGGTCAAATAGATCTGTGAGAAAACCTATTCATATTAGATAGGAATACTTGCTACCATGTAATATTATAGACAAAAAAATCATTAAGATAAATGCAATGAAACATTGAAAATAACTGAGTTCAATCAAGTATTCACAAGTGAATAAAGTTCCAGCATTAAATAACCCACAATGAATTGATATGCCATTAAATAAACCAAACTAAACCAGCTGAAAGGACTGGTGACTCAATCAGCTTTAGTTGTTGACACAATCTACATTCCTCAAAATTTTGTTAATAGTGCTGAATTTTTTTTTTTTCCCTGTGCTTAGACAAATTTGTAGTAAATTCTATACAGCTGTAATTCTACAGAAAATAGTTATTATTTTTAGCCTTGAAGTTTTGATATTTTTTCCAGACCATTGAAAAATATAAAAGCTAGTTGAATAGAAGAACTGCAAGGTAATGGATGAGATATTTTTAGTAGGATTTCAAATATTGATGAGATATTTTTCTAATCTTTAAGATTATAGATAAAACTACTGTTTATTATTGTTTACAATGATTTATTTTATTCTTAATTTTCAATGAAGCCTTATTACTGTTTGCTATATCAACTTATTTCCTACTACCATTCCTTATATGGAACATGATTTTCCAAACCTGTAAATTTTTTCATTCAGTTTTATCTCTAATTATATTAAATATTTTCTAATTAAAGTTTTCTTCCTTTCCAGAACAAAATTGCATTCCTCATTTAATTTTTTGATTTCCCTGTTGCTTGATTTATATTCAATTTTGTTTTTTGTATCCAATATGTAATATTTTATATTTTTCTGTTAAATTTTAATTTCCAAATATTTTTCCAACATGATAATTTATTTAGATGCATTTGTATCATTTCTTTTTCTTTTCTTTGTTACTTGTTAAAACAAATTGTGTGTGGGGGTGCTTTAGCATAGAAAGTTCAGGAATTAAGAAAAATAAATTACAGAAGTTGCAGAATCTTTTGTTTCTGAGTATTTTATTAGTCAGTTGAAAAAGGTACAATAGAATTCAGAAAATTCTCCAAGAGTAAATTTGTTTTAACTCTAATAAATAACACCTATGCTAGAAATAATAATTTCATTACTATTTGCATGTTTTTGTGGGATAAAGGTTAAAAATATCTTGAATGACAGATTTTTCTTCATATTTGATTAAAAATCTACATTGTAAAATAAAAAACCAAAAAAACCCAGCAAAGTACTGTATGCCTTTCATTTAAAAAAAATGAAGTTAGTTTTAACATTGCAGCATTTGATACTTAAACAAAATTGTTATTTCATTTTATGGCATATCAACCCTTTTTTTGATTATTTAGTGCCGAATCAATGATATTTGGTTTCTGTTGTAACCTAACAAAGGTTACTAAATGAGAAATAACCAAACTGAGGTTGGAAATGAAATGGAATCTTTATAACTTTAACAAAATACAATACTCGCCAGTGGTGTGAAGAATGTAAACCACTGCTAGTGGTATAAGACTATTCAGTCAGCATAATACTCCCGTATTTATGAGGATTGGGACATACCCATTAATATTCATAGGTAGGGTATATAAGTTAGAGTACCTGCTGTTAATTAAATGGTTACCCATTTAAGTATTGAACAGGCTCATCACTGCTCAACTTTTGTGATCTAGTGGGAACTGGTGTTTTTGTTTTTGTTTTTTTTTTTTTTTTAAATTTTATTTTTTTGTTTTTCTATGTGATTTGACCATAATTCTTAAATGAAATGGTTTGAATGTTTCAAATACAAAATGGATACATATGACATTTTGATGATTTTGAAATTATTCATTTAAGAATTGTTTAACCCTTTGAAAGACTGGGAATTAAATTTCTTCCCTACTTTTGTATCTGTGTGGTTAGTCCTTTGTTTTATTTTTTATATATCTTTGAACACAGGTTTATTTTCTGTGCCACTGTTTTATTTAGTACTCAGATTGAGCAACAGATGGCAGAGTAGTTAAAAACTGAAGAAAAATCAATGTTAAAGAGTTAACGAGTGCTACAATAGTGCTTCATCTTTCTTTTTCTGAATTAGAAATCCTACAGGTTCCTAGAAGCTACATTGTAATGGAGAATTTATATTGAGAATGTCATGTCAATTAAAAAAATGTATTGTTTGATTTAATGTTGGCAATTATTTTCAAACTAGACAAAAAAAAGTTTCCATTGTGTAAATTCTACAATGTAATTATCAACTATCAAGCAGCTAGAAGCAATATACATTTGAAAAAGATTTTTTTTTTTTTTTTTTTTTTTTACTGCTAAATAGATGTCTTCTGCTTTTTCCTTCGGCTAATTATACCATATTACCCTGTAAGAATTTGAAAAAAAAAGCTAATGCTTCATTCATAAAATCATTTAAGATAAAGAAATAAAAAGTATAGACAAAAAGTAGCTTATTTAATGCTTGCTTTTAAAAAAAAAATATTTGATATAAAATAAACTTTTCCTTATTAATTAGAAATATTTTATTTTTTACAGATAAATTAAAATTTTGTAAATAGATAATTTTAGTGAAATTGTTATATATTCTATGCCTGTCTAGGGCATCCCATCATGGTGTAATGGTTAGCAAGCTAGTCTTGCAGATCTATTACTACTGAAAAGTGTGTTCGATCCTCGCTGGATGCCTTATACTTGCAATCTTGTGTTGCATCCTACTGGCGGTGAATGGGTTACATAAATAAGGGTGTCTCATTGTGGTGTAATGGCTAGCAAGCTAGTCTTGCAGATCTATTACTACTGAAAAGTGTGTTGGATTCTTGCTAGATGTCCCATACTACCCATGACTAATGGTATATTTACATTATATAAACTTCACATACTAAATGACACGAATAAAATTTGATAAGTATGAAAGTTCTGCTAGATTGATTAAACTAACTTAATCTTCCTTTTCAGTTTAAATGTTAGGAAAAAAAAACTTTTGGAGGTGGGGGGGGGGCTTTTTAAGTTATTTATAATAAAGTTTGTTTAACTGTTGTAGAATATATTAACATAACATTTTGATTTTTACTCTTAATAGTTATGAATGCTGAAATACAAATAGAATTATCTTAGTAAGTTACTGAGCCTATAGATAACATTTTTTTTTTTTTTAGTGTCAAAATTGTTTACTGGAACCAAAAATCTCTATAGGATTGGCTCTGGTAGTTAAAAATCAACATTTCCTTTAAAGAATGGTGAAAGATGTCCTCATTTTACCTCTTTTTATTTCTCCAGAGAGAAGCCTTTCTATTCCACTTGATTTTTAGTGTGTGAGGGGGGGGGGCTTATATCAGCATTTTCTCTTTTAACAATAATAAGGTCAGTATATCTTTTACTCATAAGGGAATATATTACATCTATGAATTCATAATTCTACTTGAGTCTTCCTTTGTTTATTGTTGCAGAAATCTTAGAAAACTTTTTCAAGCTAACCGCCAAATAATTCTGGCTTATTTATTTTTGGCAAATCCTCTTTTATTTTCAAACACAGGCAAGATTTTTTTAACTGGATAATCTTTTATTAATAAGACTAGACAATTATTACTTTGATCTGACAAGTGTATTTCTTACTATCCTTATCCCTTTATCTATCTATATCTATCTGTCTATACAAGGAATGAACACGTCTTTTTATAAAGGAAAATTGGTGGAGACCAGCAAATTCCAAAGTTCAATAAAATCCTCATCCTATTTTTTTTTATCTGAGAGTGGGTTAAAAAAAAATTTTTTAAAACTCTTATTTACCATAAGAAAAGCTAAATAAAAATATAAGGGTATAAATCAATGATTTATTAAATCAATTAAAAAGATGCTTAAGAAATAAAACAAATTAAAGATAAAAAATAATAAAAAGCAAATAAAATTCAAAAGAAAAAATACAAGTAAAAACAAACAATTTGAAAACAAGAATATATAAAGAATAAAAGATAAAACAAATATTTGGAGAAAAAAATGTTTTTATTAATCTATATATAAATATAGATAAGAGATTTATTTTCAACTTTTTAAAATCCCAGACAAAACCGGGTTATTTATGATTTCTTTTTAGAATTAAGAAAATAAAATATCTTGTAACTTTTACTTTCTCTCAATTGTTTGATAAGTTGGTGTTTTAATATGGAGGAGGTCATAGCAAAACAGTTATCTACAACCAGAGTTCAAATTTTGAATTCTGATTACATTTCAAATAGCGCTACCACCCTTGGGAAAGGTATGAATCCAACTATTCTCCTTGCAGCTATAGTAGAGTAAATGGAGAACTTGGTATGGCAACTGGTTTGAAAAGAAACTCTAAATTCAAACCAGTTGTAGACTTGGAAAGGAATGTGCTCTACCAAGTTATTCCTGCTTAAGATATACTACATAAGTAGTGCCCCATGACTAAACCAAGTTACTGGATAAGTTTTTGTTTTTGTTTTTGTTTTTTCTATTTCAATATATATTTGCATGGAAACAAATGTTTCTTATCACATAAACTGAACCAATTTGTTCAAATCTTCAATTGAATTTCACTTGATTTCTGTAATTTCATTCAATTTTTGTTACCATTTTTTTTTCTTTTTTTTTCAATTGAGTTATTCTCTAGCTTTCTTTAGGTGTGTCATCTATAGAAGGTGATGTATTTAAATTTTGAGGTGGTTTGTTTATTTCATTTTTATCAGTTTAAATAATATAAATATATATATATATAAAAAGTGTTGTTCGGGTTCCAACGGGAGAAAATTCATTATTTTATAAAAAAGGAAGGTCCACAAAATGTATTTTGTTCTCAGAAAAATGTTTTTATTCTTTTTGTTTTACATGTGCAACACGTGTTTCAGATCTTCTGGTATCTTCTTCAGGCTTTGATTGATATATATAATATATATATATATATATATATATATATATATATATATATATATATATAATATTCATTCTTTTACACACTGTAAAACCTGACAAAATTGTAGCATATATACTGATGATGCCAGTCCTCATAAGTATTTTGGGATACAGATGATTATAAATTTTTAGAATTTTTATGACTCTTCTCAGAATTATAGAATACTAAAATCTGTTACCCGGCATTGCCTGGGTAGAGGGGGGATAATAAAAGTTAGTCTTGCAGATCCGTTCATTGTTTTGGTCTTGTATAATTGATTTGTTTTAATTACGAACACAACCAATGACTTTCCGTTTTCATATTATTCAAATCCTAATTTTTAAATATCTTTCAAGATATAAATAAAAGTGAATATGTATATATTTACATTGTTAATTGTTTTATTTTCATAGTTTCCTCCATATACACAACCACCCTTCATATATATGTATAGATAGATATATCAATTCAAATCTGAGGAAAAATAGCATTTACTTAAAATATTTAAAACCAAAATTTGATAGTCACTATATAGAACTGTCCAAAGTACATAAAAAATCAGAACTATTGAAGTATTGAGGATTTGTAGAATCAGTATCAAGAATATTAGTAACTATCTTAAAAGCTGCCTTATCAAGTGGCAATTAAGCTAGTTCTTGTGGGAGACTCTTGATTGGACCTTCAACTCAACAAAAGACACTTCAAAATTGATCGCTGCATTCAAGTATTGAATTAATATTTAAGCTTTCCTTTTAAAAGTTCAATGATAATTCTTTAGCTGTTGCTTGATTTAAAGACAGTTTGATGTATGTAAGGTCCTTATTTTCCATACAATTATTTCTATTTCATGGGTGACTTTTGCTAGAATTCATTTTGATTATTTCCAATTTCATTTTTGAATTAAGTTTTTATTGTACAAAAAAAAAACCTGTTGCAAAAATCATGTAGTTAAAAAAAAAAAAAAAAAAATTGCCAAAAACAATTGCAGTAATTAATTCTTGGAAATCCAAAATTTTCAGAATTACAAGTTAAGATTCAGCATTTATAAAATTTTCTTATGGAGTTGGCTGAGATATATATATATATATAAGTTAAGAGTAAGGAAATGAATCCGACGGTATAAGTACAGATAAAAGGATACTTGCACGCTTTTTGGAACATCAATGTTTTTCGTTTTGAATTTAAATTATTTTCTGAATTTCACTTAGTGCTAATACCCTTGGGAAAAGTATGAAACTTACTCTCCCTCCAGCTATGGATAGTATGGCAGACTGGGCAATTTAACCTTGGTTAGGCAACCAGTCTAAGAGAAGGCAAACTCTGAATTCAAACCTGTTAAACTCTGCTTAAGAAATTGACTTGTCACCTCGTGTGGAGAGGTTGGTAAATATATATACTATTATTACAGAAAATATGTTTATTACAAGGTCTTTTTAATCACTTTTATAACTTGCTATAGGCAAAACCAGTTTTAGTATCAGATACAACATATTCTGAATATCCAACAAGTATTAACACAAGTTAGTTATTATTTAACTTAATCATTTAAGTATAGCAGTACTGGAAACATAACTGGTCATGTGACATAATAATAATAATAATAATAATAATAATAATAATAATAATAATAACAAAAGAAAATGCCACAGTTATTATAATTGGATGTATGATTACCAACATAACAAAAATGGTTTCTATGCTTGTTTGTTCTCCACTCTCAAATAATATATCTATATTTATTTTCCTTCCTTTTCAACTATTATTTTACTTTCAAGGCCTCATCTTCCCATTGCACTAACAAGGCCTGGGATAGGAATACTCCTAAACGCTTGTGGTAATATGCCAATGGGATTGGGCTATTTTTGAATCCACCCCCACAAATGTGTAAGTTCTCTCTCTCGACCATCACCATCACCACTACCACCAACCACCCCAAAGTCTTGTGCTACATTCCATTCCTATGGGATGATTGATGAATACCTTAGCAAGTTGATTTCAAGAATTGTTTTGGACTCCTTTTGTTCTTAATTTGATATGGATTTTCCGACTTAGCACATGAAGGATTGGATCAATACAGTGGTGTAACGTGCCAATGGCTAGTATGGCTTTTGCCATGAGGTGGCATTAATTGGGGGGCGGAAAATTTGGTTAAAAAAAATATATTTACTTTGAAGAAAGGTAAGCCATAATTTTAAACTTTTGAGGTCATCTGTCTTTTCTCAAACACTTGTAATAATCCAGGAATTAAACTAGTAATATTGTACTGTGATGTATGTTCTTTCTTATGAAGTTCGGAGGGGGGTGGGGCAGATTGGCCATAAATCAGGGGGTGGCAAATGTGCACACTATGCCTCTGGATCAATATCCATTCCAGTTGATCCAATCAGTATATTTGCCACTTTTCATTACTTTTACTACTGTTTAGCTCAGTCGGTAGAGCATCTGGCTCGGAACCACAAGGTTCCTGGTTCAATACCGGCCCTTGCCGACTCAGTGTATGAGTAGCACAGGGATCTGTGCTGTAAAGTGGGGAGCTGATGTTAGGTGTAGGGCTCCACCTCAGATGCACAAACAATTTCCCTGGTCTAGCATGAATGAAAAGGGAATAAACTCTCTCGCTGTCTGGCTGATACCAACAATAGGCCACTGTGTTGACTTTACTTCTGTTCTGGTTTACATTATAAAGAGAAGAAATCCTTCTTCCTTTCTATACAGCTTGTGTATATTATGGAAGTCAGTCAGTCTACTATTGGTTTGAACAACAGCAACTGGCCAAACACAACTGAACCAGTGTCAAGACAACTGGTACTTATGGGAATTCAGAATAGTCCACTCATGCATTTGGGTGATTCCATTCCTTGAGTCCTGATTGGCTGCTTGGTTTCTATGATGTTCTGAGGCTTCATAAATGTCCTGCCATTTTACAGTAGTCTTTGCAGCAAACCAGATTCGTATTGGGTTACGACTGCTTGTTGCCTTGTCTTACCAATTCGACGGTAATTGGAACTAGTATGATTATTCTACATATATGAAGTCTGTATGAAACTTTAGTAATAAAAGCAAAAAAAAAAAAAAAAAACTCTTTGAATGACAACTCTTAAATTTCATTAAAAAAACCCAAAAACAACAAAAACACAACCACGATTTTCCTAAATCTCATTATTTTCTCCTGCCCCTTCCAAATAGGTATTCACCCAATCCATTTTTCATTGTAGGATATGAACATAAGGTGACAAGTATGGGGTCATCCAGTGAGGATCAAACTCGCTATTCACTAGTAATGGATCTATGAGACTAGGTTGCTAACCATTCCACTATGATGGGACAATCACTTGCCCCTGCAAGTAAAAATGCTGTCCAAATCTTTTGGGTAATGGTATCATAAAAGTGTTAGGATAATGGTGAAACATATTCCGGTTCATATATTACAACCTAGTTTGACAGTTCATACAGATGTAGAAATAAAGTTTGAGACAAGTTCAAATTCTGGACAAGGCTATTTGCAGTTCATATAGTGCTAATGTCCTTGGGTGTAAGGTATGAATCCAATCAGCTATGGTTAAATAATAGGGCCAACTGGGCTCTTTAACTTTGGTTAGGCAATGTGTCTATGAAAAGGAAAACTCTGAATTCAAACCTGTTAGACTGTTTAATAAATTAACCTTGTGTCACATCCTACTCGTGTGAAGGGGTTGGTAAATATGTACTTTAGTTTCCATGTTTCCCTTTTATTTCAACCATTATTTTTAAAATTCTTTCTATCTTCATGATTGCTTTAGTTTTATCTTACCTCATATTTTAAAGTTTAGTACTAGTTCTTCTGTTGTACTTTGGACATTGATTGAGATATTATTGGTAGAGGAATTCTTGGTAGCTTTTATTTTACTGCAAGATTTCTCATGTTATCCTAAAAGTTAGACTTTATTATAACACTGTTTAAACTTTGAAAAAGATTTACTTGCTTTCATTAGATAATTATTTGCTTTGGGGATAATTACATGTTTGTTTTTTTTTTGGTTTCTTTTTTTAAGATCCCAAATTTTTTTTTCTAATTTATGTAATAATTTTTGAGACCCGAGGCTTAAATGTGACTAATGAAAATATGTGTGTACTATTTCTTCACTGACATTGTTCTAATTTAAATTACTATCATAGGTCAGTCTGTAATGATGAACAATGTTAAATTTATTTGCAGTCTGTGACACCATTGAAGTCCTCTCTCTCTCTCTCTCTCTCTTTCTCTTTCTCTTTCTCTTCTCTTTTTTCTTTTTTTTTTTTTTTTTTTTTTTTCTAGATATTTACTGCTAGTTTAAGCCCATTGTATCATTGAATAGAGCTCGTTGGAATCTTTCTTTTGCACATGAAATATATATTTTTCTCTCCCTCCATTCGTCAAAGCTATATTTATCTCCCAATAACATCAAAGCTTTGTGCTAAATAAAAATGTGGCCTCAATGGGGTTTGTGGACTGTTAAAATCAATGACAAAATAGAGGATTTGTTTTGATTTCATGGTCAACTTGTTCTGCTAAATTATTTTGATATTTCAGATTTAAATAGACCTGATTTGTGTGTATATAATTATGTATATAACAACTTATTGTGTTATTAAATTTTTTATTTGCATTTTTTATTTTTTTAAAGCATTGCAAATTAAACCCATTTTCTTTTTTTTCCTAGTCTAAAAAATAGGTACTCCTTATTAGCTAGGTGTAAATTATCTAAATTTAAATAAATCATAACTAGACAAGGAGATTATTTTTAGCATCTGGGGTGGGGCGCCACACCTACCATCAGCTCCTCACTTTACTGCACAGTGCTACTCCCCTTTTGATTGTTTAGAAAGTGCAGTGAGTTCAAGTGTCATGAGTGCCTTACTTTTTTGGCCTTGAACCAGACAGCGCTAAAGGAATACAGAAAACACTTGGTTTTAGACAGTTTAAATAACTAAAGATTAGGTAGTAGCCAATATTGAATGAGATCGGAATAACAATGATTATAAATTTAGAATCTGTAAGTTTCTATGGCTGACTTAGTTAAATCATCATCTATGTGAGGAGAGTCTTATTGAAACTATTCTGACTTCATTTTATCTTTTTCAATAGTCAAGTATATTCAACCTAAAAGATTGGAATAAAAAGCCAGAATAGGATGAGGAGAATTAATTAAATTAATATGTTCACTATTTTGAATATTCAAATCATTGTATAATGCTATGTTAGTTACCACTAGCAGGATGTGTGCATATACCACAGTATGATGATTTAATTATTACATGGTTTGATATGTTTATTTAACAGCTATTGCTAAATAGTTCAATATGTAAAACTTATAATAATCTTGATTTAACTCTTTTTCTTTCTTTCCTTTTCATCTTTTCATTATGTTTGATTGAAACATTACTTATCACTTCTGCATGTTCAGCTCCTCTCTCTATCTTTCTCTTAATTTTCCTATGTAACATATCCTTTTTTTTCCATTTCTTTCATTATAATAAAAACGGAATGGTCTCATAAGAATTCGGTGGATTAGAAACACCAGATGATTAGGATTTACAATTTTCGCATTCCATCTTGTATGATTTTGACAGTCTCATTTTTAACCAGACGGTGTTGCAAGATGATAATGGTTGGAAGATTAAGGAACGAGCTTATTAATATATAGACTAGAAATTGCTATATAAAATGAATTGTGCTTTATTTTAGTAATTAAGGTTAAATTTATTAAACTGTAAAGAATAACATACATGTATCCTTGACACTTTTTTTTTTTTTTTTTTTTTTTTTTTTTTTTTTGCTAATTCAAAAAAGTATGTTTTATTTAACTAAGTTAATTTACTTTCTAAAAAATTGCTTCTTATTGTCTTAGAAAGTTTACTCCTTGTTCTAAGAAATCTTAGACTTTCTGTCTTTTGCACTTGTATCTCTCTGCTGTCTTTTGCACATGGTTAATTTGTTGGCTGTTTTGAAAACCGGAACTACTGCCAATAACTCTTAAGAAAGGTGATAACATACAAAACTCTTAAGAGCTCAAAATAAAGGGATGCTTAAAAAAAAATCAATATTAGTTGGAGGCTGGGGCTTCCACGTGATGCTATCAGCTATGTGTTATAGTTCACTCTTTTCTTTTGTTTTTTTTTTTTTTTTTTTTTTTTTTTTTTTTTTGTATCTTTAGATGATATCAGAGTATAAGTTATCTGTATCTCCAGTGACTGTTTTGCACGTGTTCATCTGGAGCTAAAGAATCCGTGTACAATGTATAAGTTTTTATTGGCCATATGGGTATACCCTCACCATAGTGCAATGGTTAGTGGTTTAGCCTTATGGATCTTAAGCCACAAAATTGGGGCATCTTTTTCTGCATAGTATTACTATGCAAAGAGGGGTGCTCCATTTTTGTGGCTAAGCTCGCTAAATACCTACAGCACCTCACTATAAATAATTAATTAGCTCATCTACTAAACCCTTATTACTATGGAGTGGAGGGCATAACATTGTGGTGTAATGGTTAGCAAGCTAGTCTTAATATATCCATTAGTACTGAATAGCAAGTTTGCCCCTTGCTGGATGCCCCATACTTGCAATCTTGTGTTACAAACTATTTGGGTAAATATCTATGGAGTGAGTTTAATCCTCATTGGGTACCCTACTCTTGTGGCTCTAAATTAAAGTTTAGTAAATATCTACCTAATAACTGTTACCTATTGAGATTTCCTGACCTCATATATGAAAACTAATAGGATTGCTTAACTAGCAGGACCTGTGGATATACAACAGTATGATACTTTAATTATTACGTTTGATATGTTTACTTAAGAGCTATTGCAAAATAGTTTTAAAAAATTGCACTAAAAAGGAAGGTTGGAGTTTGTCTGTTACCAGCATGATGCTAATTGTGGGGGATCAAGACTATTTTTTGCCTTGCTCATATATGGGACACCCCTTGCCTTAAATTGACTATGTATCATACACCTGATATATAGAAAATATTTTTTAGTAATAGGGTGGTTGATTCTTGGAACAAACTGTCATCTGTCATGGTGAATGCCTTCTTATTAAACTCTTTTAAGTCTAAGTTGGATAAAGTATGGGATAATTGTAAATACTCAATAGAAATGTTAAATACAAGTGATTACAACCTAATCGACCTAATCGAAGAAGATATATTGTTTTATTATACAATGTCTACTAAAATGTATGTGTAGGGAAAAGATGGATTTATCTTTTTTTATTTAAACTTTTTTTTTGAATTTTCAGCGTGTAATTTACTCAATTGATCAATTATGATGTACATGGTGAGTGTCTAAGATTTTGTTTGACAAAAATTAAAATATCTAATACTTAACTGCATGATTTCTGTATATCTATATTCTGATCCTTGGAAGTTTGTTTTCAATTTGAAATATAATAGTTAATATAAGTAATAAAATATAAGTAATTTTGTTCAAGATTAACTAAAAAGACAGGAATTAAAAAAATATATATATAATATATATATATATATATATATATATATATATATATATTATATATATATATATATATATATGCTACCATAATACAGCAAGAATGGTATATTGTATTAGCTAGCTGACTCTTTCATTTTTTAATTAAAAAAAATGTTTGTTTGACTTCTATGCAAGAACCATTATTTCTCTATTAAATGTTTTCAGATATATTTATTCAAACACAACACAACACTAGCTATAGCACCTGCACTTCACTATAAAACTTTTAAAATATACCATTTTCTGGTAATGGAACTTGAATTCTCTTTTAGTTAATCTTGAACAAAAATTACTCGTATTAAAAATTAGCTATTATATTTCAAAATGAAAAATGAACTTTAAAATGTCAGAATAGATCAAATCTTTTAAAAAAAATTTATACACAAAAAATATTCTTTGGATTATTAAAATAATAAACCATGGAGATTCTGATTATTATTGATGAAAACACACCCAAAGAATTCGCATTTATTTATACAGATTACAATTATTTTTATTTAAGATTTTTTTCCCCATATATTTGTGATGTTGGGGTATCTCATTTGAAATATTTAATGTAGAAACTGAAAATGATAGATGGTGTAGAGATATCTCTTATATTAACAAACAACAAAGAAATAGTTAACCCTTTAAGAGCTAATGCAAGAACCAATATTTCTGTATTAAATATTTTAAAGATTTTAACATCAGAAATGAAAAAAAAAACTTTAATTTTAAGAATAAGTTCTTTCTTTTTTTTTTTTTTTTTTTTTTTTTTTACTTAAATATAACTTGGTCTCTGAAAGACAAATAATCTTTTTAGAATTTAAATCCACTTTTCATATGGTTACATTACTTATAACTGATTAGCTGTTTAATAGAGAAATTTAAGCTGTTGATTTTGTAGACATATCAAGTTTTTTTTTTTCTTTTTCATGGTAGAAATCTTGTATAGAAGGATTTGTTGGTTTATTTGAATTTGATGCCAAATCTTAACTGATAAAAAGCAAAGGTCAATTTGACTTGATATTAACCAGAAAGAGATCAGCTTTTTAGATTTAGAATGGTGCCAGTCATTCTAATTATTATAAGTAATTGGATATATTTTGGTTTAATATAAATATCAGAAATTGGGGTGGTAGGGGGGTGTTGCGGTGGTAGGGGTGTTGTGGTGTTGTGTGTTATGGTTGTTGTGTTGGTGGGTGGGTGGATTATGGTTTTTCTGGTGGTGATTGGTTGCTGTGGTTTTTGTGTTGGTGATTGGTTGCTGTGGTTTTTGTAGTGGTGGGTGGGTGTTATGGTTTTGCGTTAGTGGGTGTATGCTGTGGTTTTGTGTGGGCGGTTGGTTGCTGTAGTCTTTGTGTTGATGGTGGGTGGGTATTATTCTTTTTGTGTTGGTGGTGGGTGCTTTGGTTTTTGTGTTATAATTAAGTGCCTTATCAAAGTAATTTTATCTTAATAATATCAGTTTTTTAACATGTAACAAAATAAATTGTATATAATCTACAACACACACACACAATGTATGGTTGTTTTTGTAGCTCTTCTGCTCATGAAGATTACATATGACCTGTATTAAGTGATTAATTGATTTCCAATAAAAACTATTTTTCTTAATTTCATTGTCTTTTTATTTATTGGCTTGGATGTCTTCAATTATTTTGCTTCAATATTGATGATACATGAAGTGTTATTAATGTAATACAAAATATCTTGTGATTTCCTTAATAGAAATACTTTCATATCTACATACCTCTGCTGTGCACTTAATATTTTAAATATCCATACAATCTTTCAAAATGCACACCCCCACAGTGACAATTTGAATACCTAAAGGATAAAATATTAGTTCAATGCTACCACCACCACCACACCACCCAAAAGCAAAACAAAAAACAATTGCATGCAATATTTACAACACAATTTTCTTTCTCAGCACTAGAATATTAAACACTAAAATTAAAAAATTAAAAAAACAAAAACAGAATAATTGAATTTTGAAAAGATTTTTTTTAGTTACCTTTCCTTGTAACCAGATGGAATATATAACTAGTGGTGGTGGTGGGGACTCTCTGTGGCATGGAGTAATCCTGTTGGACTGTGACTTTGTAGGAAATGATTTCAAACTCCAGTTGCACTATTAGATTCACTTTCAAACTAATACCCATGGGAAAGGTATGAACTCCCTCATCTCCCAATGATGGGTTAAATAGTATCGCTACTGTTCTTCTACAAGGATAGTTTTGGTATTAAATAACCCATGAAGGTTTATATGCCATTAAACAAAGAAATCAAACCAAATCATTAGTAAACAGTGAAGATCAGACATAAAGAAACTTTTCTAAAAATTTAATTTAGATTTTTGAAGCTTGTCTGATTTTAACAGTTGCTCCATTGTTTGAGATATGAAAATATTAAAATATTCACATTTAATTAAATATTACTAATTCGGTTTGAGTAGTTCAATCTGAACTTGTAAGATAATTAAATATCATTATTGATAAATTTCTGTGTAACAAATTATATTTTTCATCTTATCGTGAGGCGCCCTGTCGGTGGGGTGTTAGAATGCACAGACTGCACCTTTGCTGAGGGGTAAGAATCCCCCAATGGGGCCACCTGTTAGCCATGGGTGGCGACCCGTGATGCTTAAGGATAGAACCCAGGTGGATGAGCAGTTCATGACTTGCAATACTCCACTTTGGCCCTATCTTGGGCTAGATGGGTGTGGAGAGGCCCCCTCCAATCAATTGACTAGTCATGTCAAGCCCTAGCACCTATATGATTTTCCCAACCCTATTACCCTTATGGCAAGCCTCAACCCCTTTTTATCATATGGGTGATAGAAGGCGGTGACTGAAGGTCTACATGTCCTGGGAATGACGTTAAACTCTATCTGATGGTGAGGTTCCAGTTTTGGAGGTTTGGGGAATGTGGAGCACCCCTTCATCACCATTGCTCCCTGGTCCACTCTGATCCGGAGTGGTAGTACCTGTTAGGGTCCCATCTATGGGTTAAACAGAAAAATGTATTCATTAAAAAAATTGTATTATCCATTAAGAATTGATTTATTTCAAAACTTTATCGGCATTAAATGACCCACTGAGGTTGATATGCCGTAAAACCAAACCAAACTTATCGTAAGAAGTTGATATTCTTCAAAATATTGCAATAGTTTGTATGAGATGTGTATGTGTGAGTGTGTGTGTATATGTGTGTTTATTTATATTATATATATATATATATATATATATATATATATATATATATATATATATATATATATAAATAAATATGTGTCTCCTGTGGTGCATATATTATTTCTTTTATCATTTCCTTTGGAGGTTAACTTCTCATGATAGAACAAGTTAATGTATTTTTCATGTGTCCTTTGGATGATTGATCCTAATATTAAATGATTTCTTTCCCATCCATTTTGCTAAATAGTCTCCTGTCATGAACAAAGCAACATTTATTGCTTTCTACATCTAATGTTTTATGTATTGAATCTTTACTCTAACTTTTATGCTTATTTAATTTAGTTATAACACTCACTTGACCATTTCACAATTGCAGACCTGGCATCTCTATTATAAACACTTTCATTTGTAATATATTAACTAAAACACTTTTCATTATATATTAGTAGTATAAAACTGTTATATACCATTTTTTTTTTTTTGCTGGATATATATATATATATTATATATTATATATATATATAAAGAAATTTGAAAAAACAGTGTTCCGAAAATAGGATGAATTTATTTATCGATGTTTAAACTTTACATCCTGATGAAGGTTTAAAGAAACCGAAATGTTTAAACATCGATAAATAAATTCATCCTATTTTCAGAACTCTTGTTTTTTCAAATTTTCTTAATATTGTCGGATTTATTTTCCATATTTACTCCCATATATATATATAATGTAGCGAAATTGAAATTGGACGATATGTTTGGCCTGTGCGAGAGGAGTGTGGTGAGTGGCCATGGATATTTGAACTCGCTACTTCCTTGTTGCCGAAATGCTGTTGGCAGTAACCCGGATGTAAAACAGTATTGACGCATACTCAAAATGCTGGTGAATATTGAAGTTCTAAACGGGCAATGCCAGACCAGAGTAAGAAGCCCGGATGTACATATTAACTGTGTATTTAAGAGCCTGTCCTCCCAGACCGAGGGAGAACGATAGGGGTTTTGCTGTTAAGAAGAGTCTTACTTTTGTGAGGGATTGTTGCTGACTAAGGACTTTGTTTAGGATTTGAATAGAGAAGGGAAAGTCATTGGTGTTTATGATTAAAACATAAATCAATTATGTAAGACCAAAAAAATTCAATGAATCTACAAGACTAACTTTTTATTACCCCCCCCCCCTCTACCCAAGCAATGCTGGGTAGCTGCTTCTAGTACCAAATAAAGGACTGGAAGTCATGTGATTGGAGGTGAGCCTTACAGTGGCCAACAATACTACTTATCTAAAATTAAGAAAACCTTTTAGCATAGGACTTGTTAATTAGTTCATTATTAATTGAATATAACTGACAACTAAGTCTTATTATTTCACTAAGCTGATGGTCTTTCACTGGAGTCTGAGTGACAAGTCTCATCATGTTTCTAGGACTCTCTCCTGAGTATTTCAGCTGATTTCATCAATGCTATTGTCTGGATGGTCTTTATTATTATTATTATTATGAGGTTTTCACACCTGGTGTAGCTGGTGGTTCACTGGAGGCTAAGTCTCCTCAGGTCTCCAGGACTCTTATGAGTATTCTAGCCGATCTTAACAGTGATAAAATTTGGATGGTCTCGCTTCTTCCTCTGATTTCCAATTCACCCATATTCTTTTCCATACCTTTGGGGACCGTTCCAAGGGTTATTATTTATTTATTATTATTATTATTAAAGGAATTATTTTTCTCAAGTCTTCAATTAAAAGCTGATGTTAAAGAATCTGTAATTGAGGACATAAAAAATCTTTGGATATTTGTTGGATGAAGTGGCATGCCAAATATTTTATCACTTATCAGACCGGAAATTAGAGAATCCCCAAAGATATATTAAAATGTTACTTTTTTTTTATGTATCAAGCTAAAAAGAGAAGAGGAAATATTTAATGATACAGCTTATTATCAAGTGTATAGACATTTTTTTCTTAATAAGATCACAGTGATATAAATTCCACCGGATATCACAGCTCAGTGGGTGTTTTCTATTTTCTATTTTAATGCTGTCAATGATAGAAGCTTGTAGTAATTCTTTAACAAACACCTCCCTCTTTTTTTTTTCCTTTTTAGTTTCCAAAAGACACAATTTCAGTATGAACAGAGAACATGAAATCGTCAAATATATTTTTCAATAATTACTGTTTAAGATTCCTAAGCCAACTCCAGCTATTGGTTAAATAGTACTACTATTGTTCTACAAGGATGGCTTTGGCATTAAATAACCCACAAAAGTTGATATACCATTAAATAAGAAAACAAAACCATCCTTAAAAAAATCACTAAAAGTTTTGAAGTTATCTTAAATGATAAAATAAGTATTTTTTCCCCCCTATTTTGTGAAATAAAGATAAATAACGTTTGAAAGTTGAGACCAGAAAGATAAAAAACATAAAAAAAAACTTGAATAAAATCTTTGAATATTATCAAAATCAATTTTTCTGAGTTATGTTTTTTTTTTTTTTTTTTTTTTTCTTCCCATCATAGACTATTTTTATGCTCTGTTTATAAGTATTTTGTAAAAGTTGAAAGAACTTTCTGATTGATTTTATACAGGTACATTTTTTCCCTGATCAATAAAAAAATAATGATTGATGATTCTCAATAATCATTATAGTTGCTAATTATTTGATATTGCTAACAAGTACTTTGCTAAAACTTTTCTCAATAATTTTAGACCAGTATTAATTAAGGCATCATATAACCTGCCTCCATCCAGACTCCATTTTTTGGTTGCTAGGCATTTACTTGGTATAGCCTTGCTCATGGCACAAATCTATTATTATACTAAAGCTGAGTGAATCAATGATTGTTTGCTGAAGGCCTTTTTCCTGTTTAGTTTAATGACACAAAATCCATACTAAAATATTCCTTGGTTTTAGGATTAAGTTATGTTTGAAAACAAAATCCATTTCAATTGGTTCTAATTAATCATAATTTGCAATTAAGTCAAAAACTAACTTGTCTCTTACTTCACATTCTGCCTGTCACTTTTCCCCTCTCTATATCTTTGTTACCTCCTTGTTATATGTGTTAGTTTCTCAGTGAGTGTGAAAAGAGATTGGAGAGTGTGAAACGTATTTGTATATTAAGTTTCATAAGCAGCCAGCCTGTAGCTTTTCAAGATCTTTGCTCTTAAATTTAAATTAGGTCAAACATTCCCTTTCTTAGAAATCTTACAAAATGATTTTAATTTTTAATTTTTAATTTTTTAAAAATTTTAATTCTCTGGTCATATTTATTTATTTTTTCAATTTAATTCACTTTGCAAACTCACTTTTCCCTAATCCCAATTATCTACCCAGAGCTCAATGGGTAACCCAACACATTAGGTTTTGTCTAGTATCTGATAAATCCAGTCCACTCACTTCATAGCAGTCACTGAACAAATTTTTAGAAAATCCTTAAAGCTTTTAATGTTTATTTTGAAGTTAATGTTTCTATTCGTTTTAACTGTATAGTGAAATAATTTCTACATACAAAATCTGTCCTAAAAGTATCCAGTCGATAATATTAATATAAATGGGTGGGTGGGTGCGTATCTTTGGAATTAATGGTGTTTTAGTTCCCTTCAAAGTATCCCTCTTGTTATCTTTCTCACTTATCTTGATATATCTGTTCCAAGCCGCCTGAAAGTCCTTTTTTAATTACCATCAAGTCCTGCTGTGTTCTTCTTAATCTCATTCTTGATTTGTGGTGTGTAATTTTTTTTATTTCTTCTCCTCTTAGGAAATCATCACTAGATATGATTATTAGACTTCGTTTATTGTGAATTCAAATCACACAATTCAAAAACTCTCTTCTTTAATGCCATCCAACTACCAACTGAGTAACCTATTGGAGTCTGTTATCTGCTGTAATAATATTAACTCTTTGCCTACTTTAAACTCCTCACAGTGGCTCTCCCACCACTGTGATCCTACTGTAACCTGCTGGCAGTGGCTCTTGTATGTGTCACTTGTTTATACTGAAAAATCACTGTGTGAACACTCCTGCCATCTTTTGTTTTGTCTGTGGACCAACCCTGAGACTGGTACTTGATCTTTTTGCAATAGAGAACCAGTTACAAAGAAAATTTAGTACAGCCATGTGGGAAATTTGGTAGGCAAAGAGTTAATTCTGATTGGTTGCCAGGTTTGATCCTGGTTGTACAATTGGTATCTTGAGATATTGAACATGACTAGATATATTCCACCAGACAATTATATAAGTGTGCTTTTTTTATTTGTTTTCCAGATCGGTGTGTGTTTGTTTTTATACATAAAAGAAACAGTTTCATGTAAAAAAAACAAAAATAATATAAACATCTATATTAGATGAAAAATTTCATCTAATATTTTTTTTTTAATACATTGAAGTAATGAGGGTGTGAGAATTTAAAAAAAATGTTATTTATTTTATTTATTTTTTTTTTTTTTAGGTTTTATCCTGCTCTACAGACCATTATTTGAGTACTTTCTTGATTTAAGAAAAAAACTTTTATTTTCCTACACACACATATAATAATGTTTGGTTGCTACTCTGGTATGGGATCTACATGTGATGAGATTGCTTTGATATGCAATCCACCTTTTAGAATAGTGAATATTTTAAAATTTCTTCATTTAAATTTTTTTAAGTAATAAATATTATTTATTTATTTATTTTTTATTTATTTTTCGGAGGTAAATTAATTACATAATAAAACCTGAAATTTTAGAAACTAATATAATTTTTAATGATTTTTTTTTTTTTGAAGAGGTAAAATAATTACATAACTTTATTTATTCTTTTAATAATATAATACTAAATTTAAAACAATATGTTGGTGATAAGACTTTCCGCCCACCCTGTACATAATGTAGAAAAAGCAGGAAAATTACTGATTTTATTTGGAAAATATTTTTTGTTTCAACACTAGTTAATAACATCTACATTGATTATTAAAACATTTTATGATGATTAATGTTTTAAAATAACATTTCTTGAAACAGTTTGTGTGTGTGTTATTTCTTTTTCTTTGCTGGAATGACTGGAAAATGTGATAGTGAAAAAGGTTAAGATGCCACTAACTCAGTTTGTGTATTATGTCATGGTTGAATGGGTAAAATGGATTCTCTTAGTTCTCTCGCTCTATCTCTCTCATGTGTATGTATGTATATATGTCTCTGTGTGTGTGTGTCTGTATGTGATAAATGGCAGTGATGTGTAAATATGCTATTTCAATGTATGAAAACTCCTTTGTGTTTTGAGAATAATGTTCACTGATTGAAATCCCCTTTTGGATTTCTTTGTATGTGAACCTCTCTTTCTCTCTAACAAATACGATTGATTTGTTGAAATCATCAGAGCATCGTTAAGTGCTGTGTGTTTGAAATTTTTCTTCTCTCTGCTATTCTGTTTTGATCAGTATTTCAAGTATATTGTTATATGCATAGAGACATTGAGAAAATAGTTCACATTCATTATTATTATTTTGAATCTTTTATCAAAACTCAGGTTCTCCTTTTCACAACCACAAGGGACAATATGAGACAATAATACATGATTTCTTTTATTTATTCTTTTGTGAGACTCAAACTCAAATGTCTTTACTTGCTTCTAGAAGGCCCTTTAAGGTAATAAAAAAAAAAAAAAAAAGCGAGTACAAGTCTCGTTGAGATCTTATACTTTGTTTTTATTTAGGGCACCTCATGTGGTGTAATGGTTAGCAAGCTAGATTTACCGACCATTGTTAGTGAGTTTGATTCTCACTTGGCGCCCCTTACTTCAGGCCTTGTGCCACATCTAAGCTAAGCTTAGTAAATAACTATACTTTGTTTTTAATTCTTGCCTTTGTAAAATGATAACCAAAGTTATTTTTTTATTTATTTTTTTAAAATAAGTGATTTCTCATCAACTCAACACATGGGTAGCATAGCTTCGATCTGTGCAGTAAAGTGGGGAGCTCATGGTAGGTGTGGCACTCCACCTCAGACGTGAATACAATCTCCCTAGTCTAGTGCTAGTGAAAAGGGGATACTCCCTTGCTGTCTGGCTGATACCAGTAATAGATCACTCTGCTGACACTAAACTGCATATGATGGTGAGGTTCCAGTTCTGGAAATCTTGGTAGTGTGGAAGTATTTCTTTATTGCCATTACTACCAGGTTTAATCGGACTCAGTGGTAGTACCTGTTAGGGTCCTATGTAGGAGTCAAAGAGGTCTTTTTTGAAATTATTCATAGGACCAAGTTCCCCCTCCCTAAATGTAAATGTACAATGAATGCTATTTCCTAATGTCAATCATTAGCTGCTCTAGCATAACCAGTGCTTTTATTGCAATTGTCAATTGTCACCTTCACTTAATGTCCAAGTAAAAAAAAAAATATATTTGAGGTAAAAAAAATTCTCATGAGATTATCTACTCGTTGGGGGGGTTGAATGATAAGAACTTTAATTAGAAACAATTTGTCCAGTTGGTTAATTATTCAGTTTTATATTAGATTTTCCAATTTAGTTGTAATGTATGTTTGAGTCCCATCTAATAAGTCAAATAGATCTGTTTGAAAATGATTAGTATTAATAGGAATACTTGATACTATATAACTGTATACAAATTACTTTTATTAAGAATAGTTACTTGAGTTATAATTCTTTACTAAGAATTATTATCATTATTATTAGTTACTTAAAGTTATAATTCTTTACTAAGAATTATTATTATTATTAGTTACTTGAAGTTATAATTCTTTACTAATTATTATTATTATTTACTTGAAACCATATAACTGTGTGCCAATTAATTGTATTAAGAATAATTACTTGAAACTATAATTGTATACAAATTTTTACCAATTACTTGAATGGGTGACTATTTTAGAATTATAGACTTTTGCTCTTATTGGGAATGGGTGACCATTTAAGCAATAGCAGGTACTGTAAGTAACCCGATATAAAAAAAACTTGCTTGATTCAGCATTAAATGACACAAAAAGGGTTGATATGCCATAAAACAAAACAACCAAAGTAACCAATTATTTGAAACTATATAATTGCTTATAAAAAAGAAAGACTGATCTAGGTATTAAATAAACCAACAAGAGTTGACATGCCATAAAACCAACCAACATTTATGGTCCTCAATGTGTTTTGCTTAAGTGGAATTAACTAATATATATATATATACCAACCCCTCTGCATGAGCAGGATGTGACAAAAGGTCAATTTCTTAAGCGGAGTTCAACAGGTTTGAATTCAGAGTTTTCCTTCTCCTAGACCGGTTGCCTAACCAAGGTTAAAGAGTCCAGTCTGCCTACTATTTATCCATAGCTGGAGGGAGATTAGGATTCATACCTTTCCCAAGATGGGTGTATGTATGTGTGTGTAATATATATATGTATATATATATATACCCATCTACTCACATGAGTAGGGGATGCTGAAAAAATTCTTGGTCTGACCAAAATGGCAATGACCTAGAGGAATGATACATAAAATTCTATTCCATATATTCATCTTATAGTACAATACACTTGATTCCTCATTCTCTTTAATCCTTAAAGAAAGGGGAGAGAAAAAAAAACTTTAACCTTGGTATGGCAACCAACTGAGAAGGAAAACTTGAATTCAAACCTGTTAAACTCTGCTTAAAGAATGACCTCACATCAAGCATATGAAGAGGGGTATATTATATATATATATATATATATATATATATATATAATCTTCAATTGCTGTTGAAAATGACTTCTTAGCATATTTAAGTTAATCACAATAAATGCTTTTATAGAATGAAAAATAGGTTTAAAAGTATATTTGGATTTTCCTGACTGTTGTCCTCATCTCTCCTGTTATATTCATAACATTTTGTCTGATGTGGTCTCTGGCTTTCTTCAGGTGTTTCTTGTCGAAATCAGGAGCCTTCATCAGAATCCGGATCCTTCATAGAACTTTGAACTGAACTCTTTATTTAATCCATTAAGGTAGATTGTTCTTATTCCATTAACCATGATCAGGTACAAGTGTTAAGCTATGTTAAGTATTCTGTTATTTTCACCTGTAGTCAGGATTGAACCTGCAACCTCCAGATGATTCTTACTTAAAATGGTATTAATTCAATGCCCATGTCCATTGCAACATGTGTCCTCCTGGGCAATTCAAGTTTTAAAGTATTAGTCAAGTCCTTTACAGTGAACATGAAATGTTTTTTTTTTCTCTACTTTGTTCAACATTATTGTTTTTAATTGTTTGTTTTTATTTAGTAAATAAAAAATCTTTTCTGGTTCGTTTGAATCTAAACTTCTTATCTATATGCATTACATTCAGTTCTATCAATACCTATCACTTTTTTTCCCCTTTCTTGTACACATCTGTCACCATTAAATTATCTCATTCACTTATCACCCATCTGCTAAAAGCCGATTAGTTGTCGATCTGAAGATTAATCAACCATTTCATTAGTAAATTCTCTATAACCAAAATGTTGATTGCTGAGGTTGTAAGACCATGACACTTAATGGAATCGAGGGAAAAAGAAAAAAAAAAAAGAGTAATGTTGTTTTAAACAAAAGCACTCAAGTGATCTCCCATGAAACTGGTGAATATTTTGATTTCTTCTTTTACTTCACCCTCCCCCTCCCCCCCCTCTATTGATTTGTGGCTCGTTTTATTCTATGTAATCTCTTGCCATTCTCTACCCAACTTATAAAGTCATTTAGTGCTCACTTTGTCCGTTGCTTTTAGTTTGTTTCTTTTATTTTTTCTTATTTTTTTCAATAGATCTATATCCAATAAAGGGTCAGTTTAGCTTAGTTGGTAGAGCAATCGCCTAGGAACCACAAGGTTCTTGGTTCAATACCGGCCTTCCCCAACTAAGTCTATAAGTAGCACAGGGATCTGTGTGGTAAAGTGAGGAGCTGATGGTTGGTGTAGCATTCCACATCAGATGCAAAACCAATCTCCTTGGTCTAGCACTTGCTGTCTGGCTGATACCGACTTTAGCCTACACCGATGACTTTACTTACTTATATCCAATAAATGGAATGCCTCGAATATTTTTCTTCTTCATATTGTTCGGCTTTTTGACTCCTCTGACCATAGCTTCACTTTTCGGGGGGGGGGGGCATAAAAACTAAAAGAGAAGGAAAGAAAAAATCTAGTATCTACCATTTCGTGCTGTGAGTTAATAGGATTCTCTTGAACATGAACAATTGTTGTATATTGATAAACTGTTGTTTTTTGACAGCTAGTGTCGTTAGATTTTGAATTAAAAGTTGTTGAAATTCAGAATCCGTAGGTTAGTGATTGATAAGTAATAACCTTTAGGTAACCTTTCCAGTTGACTGAGGGAACAAAGGCCTAGAGCTTAGTCAGTTAGACTGGGGACACCATGATGTAAGCATCATCTCTGTTTCGACTCCGGCGGTTGAAAAAGTCTGGATCGGAATAAAGAAATGTGATGACGTAAAATATAAGTCTCGTGTTTTCTCTGCTAATGGCAGCCTTGGCAAATCATTTTAAAGTCAAACCAGCATCTTACAGACTACAGAACCAGACCAGTTAGAAGAAATGAAGAAACCGACTATAGAAATAAGGTACCAGCCAAGCTAAGTAAGTAAGGAAAGACTTAAATATGTGGGAGATATATATGAATGCCTCTCATCTAGAAGAATAGAACTCTCTTGTCATATTATATACCCAATAAGTGAGTATATAAAAGAATTTAGAAGCAGATATTTGTCTCCTTTTTACCGGATCTTGGTTGAACCAAGTTATAAATTAGAAGTTCTATTGTACTGTAATAATTATTAGTGATCACTTACTCATACTCTCATAATTAGTGTTAATTGAAAACATTAATTGATGTCATAATTGCTGTTTGACTATTTTCATTAATTTTAGAATCTTAGACTTCAAAATGTGTATACATGTATATTTACCCAATCCCTCACACAATTATTGTCAAGTCATGCTGAAAGTTCCGGTTCCCGCTAGATCGCTAAAATTAAGCAGCGATGAGTCTTTTCAATATTAATTGGGTGAGCAGTTAAACAACAGGTACTGTAAGTCCTTTGTTTATGAAAAAATGGCTTGCTTTGGCATTAAATGACCTGAAAAGGGTTGATATGCTGTAAAATGAGCAACCAATACCTCACCCTAGGCAGGATGTAACACATCAATTTTTAATCCGAGTATAGCAGGAATGAATTCAGTTTTCTGTCATTTAGACCAGTTATTATTCTAGTCTGCCCTACTATTTTATTTCTGCCCTACTATTTTATTTCTGCCCTACTATTTTACCGAAGGAAGTCTCAGTGGTGTAGTGGATAATGTGCTGAACTGCGACATCCTAGTGAGTTTGAACTCCAGTCACAATATTACATTCACTTTTGGTTTAATACCTTCAGGGAAAAGTATGAGCCCCGTCATCCTTCTAGCTCTGAATTAAATAGTACCACTGTTGTCCTATAAGGACATTAAATAACCCACAAAGGTTGATATGCCATTAAACAAAGAAACTAAACCAAACTATTTTACCTATATATATGAAGAGATGGATTCAAGCTTTTCCCAAATCAAACACAGACATCTTTGTTCAGTATTTGAATTCTGGTCACAATCCACTTTCTATGATGCTAACTTTTTAAAAAAAATCTTAGTAAGAGCTCATGTAGAGGTACTCAATGACGATCAGACTCACTGTGTATGTGTGTACACATACACACTTAAATACTGATGGGTGTGGGAAAGGGGTTATGACAATGTGCCTATTAGGGGTTAATTTTCTATGCCCCCCAAGACAGCCCTTACTTGACCTGACGATCTTTAAACATCTCTAAAGGTTTCCTCTGATATGTTTTAACAGTAGATCCTTTAACTGCTGTAATGTGTTTTAAAGAATTCCTAGGGCAAATTTGTTCATCTGACACATTCCATTAGGATGATGACAGTGTAGGACCACACCTCATCCACAGAACGCATTGCTCTCCAGATAGGATTCATTGTAATCCTATCACTTATATCCTATGTTAGATACTTGTTTTCTGTCATAAGATCAGAGTGGAGCCAATTAGTTTTCTTTTTTCTTTTTCACATAGGGATGAATTAAAGAATGAATTAAAAGGGCTAATTAGTTATGATAAATTGATCCAGTGAAAGGAGTTAGTAGGGATTAAACCCAAACTTGCAGTTAATCAGATTAGTTATAAACAGAGCAACACACTTATTACCACTTGAGTGAGCTGATAAAATAACAATCCAACACTAGCCAGATGGCTGGCCTTAGATAAAACTAGCCTGAGAAAATCTTGGTATTTGAATATCTACATAAAATACTAACTAGTAAAAAATCCATTCTTAAATTCTAATCTTGGGTCAGAACCAAGAGAATTGAGTCAAAGTAATTTGTTCAATTGACCGAAATCAGGCCAGGGAATATTTCACATCTACTGGCAAAAGTTTATTGGGCAGGTAGAGAATGTGCCTCCCCCCTCCCTTTAAAAGGTTGTCCATCATAGTTGACAAAATAGATAGATTCCTATATACTTGGCAGACTTACATCAAAATTAGCAGTTTCTACAGAGATCAGTTAGTAGACTGGCCAGCCAGGCTGCAGTGTTGCCAGACAATGTAGGGAGCTGCAGTTGTTGTGTCATAGTGGCTGTCTGCCAAAGTCCAGAGAGTGCAATGTTTATGTGTTGAGAGAATCGCCAGAGTTTTGACAGTTAAAACAGTTGGCGAGGGGCGAGACGTATAGAATTGGCAGTTTTCAATAGAAATAGATAGATTAAGACACTGGAGAATGGGATGGAAATTGGCACAGGAAATTGCAGTAATCAAAGAAAGCTTTGCACATGCTAACTTGAAGGAGAGAGAGAGAGAGAGAGAGAGAGGGGGCAAACCTCTATGGGACACAATGGGGGGTAAGAAAGGGGTGATACATTTAACTACAGGCTACTAAAACCAATTGACTGATAGTGATGCAATTCTTTTGACCAGTGACTCTTGTCTCATTGATTATTCAAAATAAATCAATCGGAAGTTTCGTCCTTTGTTAAACTGATAAACCATAAAAAGGCATGTTACATTTAAGATATACACCCTTGTGCAAATTGAAACAACCGCTTTAGTCTCCTTTCTTTCACCATATGGTCAGTTTTAGACCCACTGGAGTGACAGGGTGTAATTGAGTTCTATTTTTTCCTCAGATTAGGTCATTTGCTGTGGTGTGCAATGAATCTATTTTCAAGGTGTATGATAAAATTTGTTTGGCTTTGAAAAATACTGCATCAACTATTGTCATGCCCAGATACTATTGTCTTGACAGTCAATTAGTTGTCCTATGACCATTGTCTGTAATGGATGTTACTTCTAGGAAGCATACAAAATATAGCATTACCAGCTTGTGTCGTAAAATCGTTGGACATTGACAAATTTTTACCTTAATGGGTTCAAATCACAATTTCTCACGTGTTTCTGGTCCAATGTTAAAAATATTTATATGGTTGGAAAGAAAAGAAAATAATCTTTCTAAATATGTAATTTGTATGTGTTTTTATCCATTGAATTATTTTTTACAGTGAGTTGAAATGATATTTTGCTTCAAATAGCCAAAAACATAAAATATTACTTTAAAAAAAGTTTTTTTTTTAAAGACTAATTTTTACACACTATTTTATTTTTCAAAATCATAGTGGCTAATCTTTATCAATATTCTTGAAATTTTACACTCAATTAGAAGACACCTGGAAGTACAAACGGGACATTTTTTTTTTTGACATGCCATTAAAATCATATTCTTGTCATAACAATTTGGCTTTTTTCAAAGTCACTCAAATCTTTTTATTCATAACTGTGTCATTCAACCCATCAAAATGAAGTACTTGAGGCCTTGTTGACCTGTTAAATTCTAACTCCGAGATGTACAGTTGTTACTAGACAGTAGCTGTCATTCTTGATAAATGTCACTGGTCATAATGGTTTGGCTATTCAGTGTAGACTGATTATAGTAGATTTGATAGTATGAGTAATTTTCATGAAACTTGGGATTTTCTTTTGTATTGTTAACACCACAAGTAAATCACAATTATTTGTAGGGAAAGTATTTTAAAAATCTTTTCATCAGTTAACTGACTTAAACCTTTTGTGATGTTCGGGGAAACACGTGTGTTTTAATGTTTGGAAAAATAGTTCTAAAATTAATACCTACGTTTGACTTTGTTCTATTATCCTTATTGTTTTGAAGCTTCAGTTTTGCTGCTTTTGTCTTTTTTTCAAATTGTAAATATCAAAACCTGGCTTTACAAAAATAATTTATGGCCTCCTCCATCCATGTTGGCTCATTTTTATTTAGAATGTTTGTTTCTCTGAGGCCATTTTAGATAACAATCAAAAACTATTTTCAGCCCGAGCTAAGCATCTGCTACCTACCTACCTATTTGTTTACTGGCCTGTCCATCATTTTGTCATGTGATCTTGGCTATTATTTTAGTGTATTTGGCATCATGCACGTGACTCACTGCGGGTTGGTTGGAATTTTTTTTGTATTTGTTTTTGTAGCGTTATGGCTCTCATTTCGGAATAGAATGATGACTTGCTGATAATAAAAGTAAATGTTGTATACTTATCTCATTTTATTTATTTAGTTTTGGACACTACGCCATCATCCTTAGTGGATGGAAGGTGTCAACTTATCTCATTTTCTGTGCTACTTGGAGAAGCTGGAATCTGGCTGTTGGATCTGATGTTGAGTTGGCTGGCAATTCTTTGATGTTTTCAGTATTGGGATGTTGGGAGACATCTTGCATTGTGCCATTTATAGTTTTTAGTAATAACACAAAACGACTTATCTTTTTCTCATGAGATTTTTATTTTCCCCCAAACTGCACTGAGTAAGAGACCACATCTCACTCTGTCAACACATCGTTCCAAACTCACTACTACTCTTCTACACTTTGCATGTGACATATCTCGACCAATAGAAAAATACTATGTGGCATTGTGCTGACTAATTCTAAAAGTTTTCCACACTAATCTACATGTAATTCTTATATTCCTCCTAAAAACTTTTCCATGCTAATTTATACGTCGCTGCTACATTCCTGGCTCTCTCTCACTCTCTCTCCTTATTGTTACATTTTGAGCAGATAAATTTCCTAGTGAAAAAATGAAACTCTTCACTCACCTCCTTCTATAACCTCACTTATTGCTTGGGCACTTTTTTGAATTAAACTGCAATGTCCAAACTAACTGTTCTCCCTCTAGATATTGTTAAATAGTAGGGCAGACTGGGTTCTTTAACCTTGATAGGGCAACTGGTCTAGAAGGAAAACTCTGAATTCAAACTAGTTTAAAAATTGACCTTGTGTCACATTTGACTCATGGTGGAGGGGTTGGGTAAATACAAAATGCAATGTCTGTATATGTTGAAAACTTAATTTTAATATTTATCTGCTAAATATTGTGTTAAAGTGTGCAGGATTATTTCCTAGACTTCTTTGCTATATATTTAATTTAAAAGATAAGATAATATTATTTATATAATTATTTACTTTTTGATTGCAAAGTTCTAATTTTATGCCATCTCTCAACATGCTGGCTAATAGTTGGTTCATTATTTTAGTTTATTTGTTTAAACAATTGGATAAATATAGACCTCTATCATCCATTTCTGAGTCATGGTAGCACCTTCTTCATAGCAACAAGATTCTGTTCTGTTAAAAATTTAATTCCTGACTAGAAAACCAGATGTTCACAATTTTCAATTTAATGTTCACACGTAAATACAGAAAATATTCAACCTAATTTATTAATTGAGGAATGGTGATAACGTTTTTAAAGTCTGATAATTTTTTCCTATAAATGCAAGATTAGTAACCTTTAGCTTCTTAGTTGGTAAAGACATGGGATTTTAAAAATCTTAAGTGCTATAAATTCTGCAGAAAAGAAATCACAAAATTGCCCCCCCCCCAAAAAAAAAACAAAACAAAAAAAAACCACCAAACCAGTTATGGTGATGCCAAGGACTACAGGATTTATTGAGTAATCTAATACTTTATTTATGAAATCAGCAACCCTCTCCTTTTTATTTTATTTATTTATTTAATTTATAGGGCTGGGTTAGTTCTGTTGGTAGAGCATTCGGCTAGAAACCACAAGGCTGCTAGTTTGATACTGCCCCTCGCCAACTCAGTGTATGAGTAGTACAGGGATCTGTGTGGTAAAGTAAGGAGCTGGTGGTAGGTGTGGCACCCCACCTCAGTTGCAAAAACAATCTCCTTGGTCTAGCACTAATGAAAAGGGGATAGACTCCCTCACTGATTAGGCCACCCCGACTACTTTTTTAATTTATGTTAAATGTTTTAAAACTTTCAGCATTAAATTCATCTGTGTCTGTTTACATTTCACACATGTGCATATTTTATATTCTTTATCATTTAAAGCCTTGAAGAGAGGTAAGCTCCTACCTGTAAAATGAGTGTCCTGGGTATAACATTAAACTGCACCCATTGGTGAGGCTCCAGTTCTTGTGTTCTTGGAAGTGCAGGGGTGGCTATTACTCCCAGGTCAATTCTGAACCAGAGTGGTCATACCTGTTAGGGTTCCATCTATGGGTCAAATGTGTGTGTGTATTCGTTTTCATTTCCAGGTGCAAATAACTATCTATAAATCACTGATACTACTGAGAAACAAAAATTAATTTTCACTTGCTACTAAAAGAAATTGTTTTCTTAACTGAATTTGGGTCCCTGAATTCAAATCTGAAGTTAGAATTTAGCTATCACATCATCTTTTTAAGTTATACACATTTAAATTTCATATATACAATGTTACTCAATGTGCCATATTATATAGTATATCGTCATATTGGACAAGGCTGTCTGCATTTCACATAGCACTAATACCCTTGGGAAAGGTATACATTCAACTATTCACCCTCCAGCTATAGCTAAATAGGGAAGACAGGGCATTTTAATCTTGGTATAGCAACTGGTCTAGGATAAGGAAAACTCTGAATTCAAACCTGTTAAACTTTGCTTAAAAATTGACTTTATGTTACATCCTGTTCATACAGAAGGGTTGGGTAAATACATATATAATCATATAGAAAAGCAAACTTTATTGCATCCATTGGTTTAATAAACAGAATTTGGATAAGAAAAATGTTTCTCATTAAATAATAGAATATGTTCCTCTCAATATTGGTCAATAGTATTCCAAATTGTTTGTGACATTTACTCTTGCCTTTGTGATGAGTGTTGGTCTCCCAATTGTAGAAATTAGTAATAACCCAACATTTTTCGGATTGCAATGCTTTTTTGTATCTAGTTTCCCCTCATTGAAATATCTTTGTGGAATCTTTATCTTCATCATTTATCTTACTCAGATTAGATTAAAAAAAAAAGAATAGATGAGAATGCCATAAGTGAATTTTAATACATTCTACAACCCACTGTTAATAGACTTTTAACATGTTGTCTACTAATTTAGCTTGATTTTCAACTCTATAGACATCCCATCATGATGTAATGGCTAGCAAGGTAGTTTTACCACTGAATGGGACTACCACTACTACTCATATTATTAAATGATATGGTATATATTATCTCTTAATGTAATAGAACATTTTTCCTCAAAATATTCAGCTTAAGCATTGGTCAGTAGTATTCAAAAGTGTTTGAAACATTTACTCTTACACATGTAGGAGGTTGTGGTATCTTGCTGTAGAAACCAGCAGTAATAACCTGTTATTTTAGGTCTGGTTTGGTTTGGTTTGATTTTACAGCATATCAACCCCAGTGGGTCATTTAATGCCGATAAAGTTTTGAAATAAATCCATTTCTTAATGGATAATTCAATTTTGTTTATCAACTCATGTTTTTCTATTTAACCCATAGATGGGACCCTAACAGGTACTACCACTCCGGATCAGTGGAAATTTTTGGGCTGAAACAACCTTTGTATTTAGTTTCTATCACTGAAAAATCTTTGTGGAATCTTTCACTTCATCATTCATCTTGCCTAGATTAGATCGAGGAAAAAAAATTGAGAATGCCAGAAGTGAATTATAAGAGACAATCTACAAGCCAATTGCTGATAGACATTTAGAATATTGTCTACTAATAATAAATGATAATTATAATGATACTTTTTGGCTCTATAGTTTACAAGGAAGTTCTACACAAACAATACAAATGACTCTCATATAAATAAAAAGTTATAAAATATCTTACCACAATATTGGTACATTATGTGTATCATATATATATATATATATATATAAGAGGTTCTAAAATGCTCTTGTAACCTTTGCATATTAGGAATTTGTGTTGGGTTGGCACCAGGTCACCCCATATATATATATATATATATATATTGACCCAAAACCATCACCATGAGCAGGATGTGACACAAGGTCATTTTTTTTTTTAAAGCAAACTACAAACATATTTTCAGTCTAATAGAAAATTCTTTGTAGACCTTTGTAAATATAGGATGGGAGTGTTTTTGTACAGTTGAGATCTTTTTCAACTGAAACACATTTGCATGAAATTATTAAAGTATTGGATTTTGATTTGAAAATTGTCAGTTAAAGCTTTAACAACTAAGACCTCTTATAGTTGCACTTCCTAGTGTGTGTGTGTGTGTGTGTGTGTGTATGTGTGATAGATTTACCAACCCCTCAGTATGAGTAGGATGTGACACAAGGTCAATTTTTAAGTTTTAACAGTTTTCAATTCAGAGTTTTCATTCTCCAAAACTGTTTTCCTAACCAAAGTTAGAGCCCAGTCTTCCCTATTATTTACCTACTATTTTACATAGCTGGAGTGAAAATAGTTGAATGCAAACCTTTCTCAAGTGTATTAGCAAACAGCCTCATTCAAGATTTAAATTCCGAGTTCATTTCCTACGATGATAACCATTACACCACGTACCTCCAAAAGCTGCTAATGTATTTTATTTATTTATTTATTTATTCTTAGATGGTTTTCTAAAAATGAATCACTGTTGTAAAATATGGAGTCTGTTTAGTGTTTGTGAAGCCCTAATCTTGAAAACAGTTAGTTAATTGTATGCAACTCTGTTTGGCTCTCAGACATTCATTATCATTAATATTGCTGCTTCTGCTTTTGCCAGAAATAGAAATGTATTATTGTCAGCTTAATCAATCTGACTTTGTTACATCCACATGTTACACAAGGCTGTGCAAGACCCACCCACACCCTTTCCCCCCCTTTTTATTTTTATTTTATTTTATTTTTTTTTAATAATGAAAAAGCATTCAAGTGTGATAAATCCTTCCAGTTATTACTGGAAATGACTTGGTTTTTGTTTATTTTATTTTAAAAAAAGAACAAAAAACCCCAACATTTGTATGTGTGAACCATTTATTTTTTTCTTTCTTGGGAACAAGTATCTATTAGAGGCTTTTAAGAAACTTTGTGTGTATAAACTCCGTTTCTATATTTGCCTACATCAGACCTACATATGTCTTGATTTACTGCTATTTATCAGGACTTGTTTGATACTGTATATCAAAAACCCAATGTGAATAACCATTAGGAAAAAGTTAAAACAAAAAAGCTTTCTCTTCAGGCTATTTAAATCTAAACATTTTACATAAGATTTTCTGTAGTAACTTATCTAAAAATATACTTTATTGGTGTTATTGAAGATAGTAAAAGAATACTTCTGTTTATAAAATACTTTATTTTTTAAGATATCAAGATGGCCATGTGTGTATGACTTGTCAGTGTAATGGTGGATATTTTTGAATAGAAGACATTGTAAAATAGAACAAATTTGAACAGTTTGTCTAATTCCTTGGTTGTCTTGGGAATGACGTTAAACGCTATTTGATGGTGAGTTATGCTGTAATTATCAATTAATTGGGTTCTCTTAATTTATCCTTATACTCATAAAATCTTCCTAACTTAAAAAAAAATAAAAATGAAAAATTTCTGTATAAAAAAGAAAGAAAAAAAAAAAACCCAAACCTTTCAGCTAGAATAACAAGGTCTGAAAACAAATCTATTGGATTAAATATAATTTATTGCAATATTCTTGCTCAGGAAATTGCATTATGAAGTGATATAAAAACTCTGTCCCATTTCCATTAGTCAGATCTTGTTGAATTGGCCAGTCATATTATTGGCTTATAAAGCAACAAGTGTGTTTGTGCTTGACTGCTTACTTGATATTCAATATATGATGGTTGGCTGATATTTAAAGTCTGGAGTCTGTTATTTACAATGACTGCTTCTTCTCTCTACATTGTTAGTTCAATTATGTATTTGTAAATGAGAACTACTTAGTCTGATTCAACTCAACATTGTTGTTGTTGTTTATGCTGATTAAACTGCTATCATCATAACTGCAGATTCTTCTCAAACTATTAGAAATAGAAAAGATATACAATATGAAGATGATATTTAGATTTCTAAGTCAATTTTATTATTTAATATACTTTTTTTTTATTGGTTTCTAGATGTCATTGAAGAAGCCACATGTTGAGCCTTCATTTGTGTGTGTGTGTGTATGTGTGTGTGTGTGTACATATATATATATATATTGCATTAATTAGAATTTAAATTAAACATTTTTTTTTTAAAAACACGTGCACACATCATGTAATATAAATGGGGATGCAAACGTAAAATGAATTTTCCATTCATTAAAATTAGTTTCCAAGAATTTTCGGGAAAAATTATGTCACTTAGTTTTAAATTAAGACACCAACATTTTAAAGTATGTCTTTTCTTTCCTCATATTTGAATATCAACAAAAGCAGCCATATACCAAAAGCAGAGGCTCGCAGACTTTTGCTTTCATTAATAATTTATTTTTCCTTAAACCAACGAAAGCCCTGAGGAAGGTTTGTTAAACAAACCGAAACACTGCAGCGTCGGTTTATTAAACATCATTTGTTAATGAAACTTTTTTTTTTGTTTTTTTTTTTCAATTTTTATAATATATATATATATGTGTAAACAACTTTTAGCTATTTTCAGCCGACAGTATATTTGGGAGAATATGTGCTTTTTAATTTTAGTCAGACCTAATTTTTTTTAAAGTTAATTCATTTATGTTTAAATCCCGCCTAATTAAACATAAATGAATTAACTTTCAAAAAAATTAGGTCTGACTAAAATTAAAAAGCACATATTCTCCCAAATATATATATAAACCCAAATAAATTACAATATACCTTTCCAAGTGAATAAAACTCTCAGCAAACAATCACTATAGCCAATAGTCCCCCTGATGATGACCAGTGACATGGTTGAAATCAATTGGATAAAAAATAAAGGACACTTTCTCTACCATCTGGATCCTGATATATGGAAAACAAGACTTGAACGTCTACACTCAAAAATCAAAAAGAAGAAATATTCTGTAGTCTTTAACAAAACCTGCTTAAATGACTTATATATATATATATATATATATATATATATATATATATATATATATATTCACCAATTTAAAAAAAGATTTTGTCTATCTCTTTCATCATAACTCCAAGACTGCAAAAATTATGCTTGTCAAATTTTCTGTTTACTCATGGAACCCCCTAAAATATCTTGAGTTTTTAACTAGGAATTAGATTTACATGGTAAGCGTGGTACTAAACTGGAACTTTTTACCTTTTGTCTATTAAAGCTGAATTAGCTAAACTAAATTTTTTTTTTTTTTTTTTTTTTTTTTGTTAAAACAAAGACATCTAGCTAAACATTTTTTAACCAGAAACAAGTGATCTTACCTTCCATGATTTTTTTTTTTTTTTTTTTTTTTTTTAACAACTTTTCTGGTATTTTCTTGCTGTATCTATTTCCCTCTAAGAACAGGTGGAAAAGGAACAAAAAAATTGGGTCAGTTTTTGAAGGGGAAAAAAATGAAACTAGGATATCCTAAGAGTTTTTATTTATTTATTTTTTAAACAATGATTACATCTTTTTGTTCCTTAGTAAAGTCAACATTATTTGTACTTCTTGCTTTCAAAGTGTGTGTGTGTGTGTGCTATTTCTTTGAGGACTCTGAGGATAGTAATGGAATTGTTTTAACATCCTATTCAGAATTTTCCAAGTTCAGAGCCCCATTCCTATAAGGATTTATCAAAAAATGGCCTTTTCATTTAAAGTTACCCGAGATATTTCCCTTAAATCAAAGACATCTAAATATGTTTAATATTACATTTAGACAAAGGCTATCGTTTGGGGCAGATTAGGAAATGAGGCGATATAGGACGTTAAGATTTAAAGGTCTTTGAGATTAGTTAAGATATTTTGGAGTAGTTGAGGAGCAGAAGTAACTAAGATGTAGTAGACTTTTGGGAATCACATTACATCTATATGTTTATTACCAATAAATCTTTCATGGATATATGAATTTTAAGATTTTTATTTTAAGATTTTTTTTTTTTTTTTAAAGATATTAAATAGCATTTTAAATGTATTTTAATATATTTACTATAGAAGTTCTTTAGCAATGTTTTTAAGTTCTTTAGCACTTAAAAACATTTTTTGTCATGGTCGCAACGTTTGCAAACAAGTGTTGCGACCATGACAAAAAAATGTGATATTGAACATTGGTTGTTATCATAGCAGATCCGTCGCAAGGTTCTGGGTTCAATACCAGTCCTCACCAACTCAGCACATGAATAGCACAGATGCAAAAAAACAATCTCTCTGATCTAGTGCTAGTGAAAAAGGGGGTAGACGCTCTCACTCTGGCTGATACTGACAATAGGCCATGCCACCTACTTTCCTTGCTATAATGGAATATTCTGGTGTGTGTGTGTGGGGGGGGCATTCTTTCATTTATACAGGTAGAATTAAACAAAAGGCACGTCTCCTGTTTAACAATTTTATTAACAATCTTTTCAAGCTTTCTGGCCAACTTTTTTACATTTAGATGGAATCTGTGGATTAGTCCACCAAAGTTTTTATCCCAATATATATATATATATATATATATATATAAAACACACAGTGTTTACATACATTTCATTGTCCATTATAAATTTCATCTGATGATTGTATCCATCTGATCCTTGAAAACTTTAGTAATGAAACTGTTATAAAAATGGGTGATTTTAACTTTTTATGCTTTATCTTGCTCTGCTGGCCAGCATTTCAGCACTTTTTGATTTACCAAATGTTTTCAAATTTGTTTATTTTGTCTGTCTCTCAATCATTCCATGTGGGGTTGTACTATAATAAAACAGGTCAACCGTAGTGAGAATTATGTGTGTGAATGGTCAGAGCAATACAATGAAGGAAAAAAATTTAAATTTACTTGCAGTTGAAATAAATTATTACATGAAGTAAATCTAAAAAAAAGTTTTCTTCTTATTTATTAATATTTTCATCATTATTTATTTATAAATATATAGTTTCTTTAATCTCACATAATTTTAATTTCTTTTTTTTTTTTTTTTTTTTTTTTTTGTGAAAATATTAAATGTATGATTTGATATTTTGGCACTTATATATATTGCTTATTTTAAATTCCTTTTTTTTTTCTTTTTCTCTAATTGCAGATATTTCAAGATGGTCAAAACATGCTGCAAATTTTTGGTAATGAAATCTACCTTTGCCTGCCGCCATGTTGACTTTGCTGTGACTCCCAGTTAAAGAATCCACCCCCAATCCACCTTACCTTCCCCCTCCAAAGAGTATGCACTTAGACTTTCTAACAGAGAGTGTCCAACCCCCCACTTGTGTGCTTTCTATCCCCCCTGACCCTTACCAGTCACACTCTCTTATTATTCTCCTATTTTACCTTCTATACTCTATATCCCAAGCATGGAGAACTGGGTGCCTAACCCTAATGCTCAGCCATTTATACCACGTCGTCGGATGGCCCGTAATACCAATGGGCACTATGTGCGAACATATTCAAGAAAGAAAATACTTGCAAAAATATTCCAGGTAAATACATTGTAAACTCTTTTATCCGGGAAATTTTGAGGCTTAGCCATTTCGGATCATTCTAAATAATTCAAATTTTAGTATTATTTGGATTATTCGGAGTACTGTCCTCATCATCATTGTTATCTGTACAACGTTTCGGCCGATGGGCCCTCTGGCCTTCTTCAGCTATTTCTTGTCGGACTGAAGAAGGCTGGATGGTACATTGGCTAAAAGGTACAGATAACAATGAAAATAATGAAATTTATTGTGTACAGTGCTCGGGTGGCTCAGGTGCACCACAACTCCTCAAAGTCTCATGTCTAGTACATAGAATAATGTATTAGTGTCAGGAACATGAATAGCGTACAGTAATAATATACATGTATGTGTACAGTGCTCAGGTGCACCACAACTCCTCAGTCTCATGTCTAGTACATAGAATAATGTATTAGTGTCAGGAACATGAATAGCGTACAGTAATAATATACATGTATGTGTACAGTGCTCAGGTGCACCACAACTCCTCAGTCTCATGTCTAGTACATAGAATAATGTATTAGTGTCAGGAACATGAATAGCATACAGTAATAATATACACGTATGTGTGCGTGCATGCATATCTGTGTGGATGGGGGTATCAGGTATAGTGTTGGTGGATTACAGGAATCATGGAGGCTTTGAAAGATGCAGTGTTTCGGCAGCCTACAATGGATGCAGATAGTTTATTCCATGCCTCAGCAACTCTGAGCATGAAAAAATGTTTCCGAAAGTCATGTGAGCTATGCTGTTTTCTGACTTTGTAGGCATGCCCACGTGTGTTTAGAAACATGGAAATCAAAAAGGTGCTCAAGGTTGCTGTTGTTAAGATGATTAATGAGGACAATAGTCCGAATAATCCAAATAATACTAATTATCAAGCCTCATCTCAAAAATTCCGAGAAATAATTTAAATTTTATGAAAGTTTCTTAGAGAATAGAGAAAGTATCTCTATAGTAGACACACATGTAGATAATACTGTCATTTTAATTTTTAATGGGTACTATGCAAATATGAATTATGATAAATCAATTGTTTACTTATGCTTTTTTTTATTTAGTTGAATTAAAGATATTTTATAAGATTTGGAAATATATATTTACCAACTCCTTTGGACGAGCAGGATGTGGCTCAAGGTTAATTTTTAAAGTGGAGTTTACCAGGTTTGAATTCATTTTTCCTTCTTCTAGACCAGTTGCCATACCAAGGTTGGAGAGCTTAGTCCGCCCTACTATTTACCCATAGTTGGAGGGAGAATAGTTGGATTCATACCTTTCCCAAGGATATGATTGCCATATGACCAGGATTTGAATTTGTATTTTAAATATATATGCATATAATTTTCTTGCCTACATTTTATTTATTTATATATATATATATATAAGGTAGGTGAGAAAAATGGAAATGAATCCAACAGTATGTTGAAGAATAAATGAGTCAAGAATATTTTGCATATGTATATTCCTTCTCGTATCACTTGTTAAATAAAAACTAACATAAACAGTTGATATTTGTTTTGTCCTGAAGAAGATTGGAGATTGAAAGCACTGGTTCCCGTTAGATCACCAAAATTAAGCAACAATGAGCCTCATCAATACTTAGATAGAGGACCATCTAAGAAACAGCAGGCACTATAAGAAACCAAATATCAAAGTGATTTGATTCAGCATTAAATGACCTGAAAAAAAGAGTTCATATGTTGTAAAACAACAATTTTTAACAAAACTTTGTCTCCATATAATTTAGAATTCCATATTCTGTAGAATATATGGAGGCGCATGGCATAATGGTTAGTCGTAGGAAATGGACTTGTTGACCTGAGTTCAAATCCTAGACGAAACTGTTTGCATTTCACATAGCTCTAATACCCTTAGGAAAGGTATGAATCCATATATTCTCCCTCCAGCTATGGGTAAAATAGTAGGGCAGACTGGAGACATGTCTAGGAGAAGGAAAACTCTGAATTTGAAAAACCAGAATTCAGTTGTTGATTGGGTTTGTGGCATTCCTTGTGCACCAATTCTTTCCTATCGGCAGTGCCAAAAAGTGCGGAATGGTCCGACACAAACCTTCACCACTATAAACAAAACACTGTGTAGTTTGTTCATTGGATGAACCCTCATGGATCAAAATTGACGAGAGAGTCCATTTTTTTTTTTCCATTCAGTAGAATGTAATCTTCTGATGACAATCTATTCTAAGTGTAATTGAAGAAATCTATCTGCATAAATGCACTAGGATTACTCAGCAACTGACCATTCTATGAAGACCAACATGATTATCTCCCTTTATCTGTAGAATATTTTAATATAAAAATGGCTACTGTAGGACTTAGAGATTCAACAACTTATCACCCCCACCCCTTAACCTGCTGCCTTTATTTTTAACATAAACAGAAAACATTTTGTGTAAATGATTTTTAGTAGTTGATTTTAATATCTTTAATATTTTAGTTATCTTTCATAACCTTAATAGTTTATTTGCATTTATTTAACCAGCAAAATAATAACCATAATAGTGTGATGTTGACTGTTAGAAAATGCAAAATTCTTTCAATTTTTAGTACTTTTCTATAATAAAATCTGCAATGCATTTACATGAAATGGACACTGTACTAATACATTGAAATTATATTTTCTTTTATAATAAACACTTGATTTAAACATGAATTCCAAGTGCCTTTGTTTTATAGTCTAGTCCTGAAATAGCCTGATGCGTAGTACTTAAAAAAAAATATATTTAAAAAAAAATTCTAACTCAACAAGTCTGTTTCTTAAATGAAATACAAATCAGTAAAGATGATTTCTTGTGCATCTTAAAGAATGATTGAATTCTAACCAAAATTGATGTTTCTTTTCATTTGCAACACACTTGAGTAGCACAAGTTGAAAACCAATGCTATATACCATTTCCTCAAACCCATTTCCAAACTGGACAAATTTCTTCACAGAATCACCATTTTTTTTTTTTTTTTTTTTTTTTTTTTTTTTTTTCATTTTTTGATGATATGTATATTAGTGGCCTAATATGTTTATATCAGTAAATTCCCTTTCTAAAAGGTGGGTGAGTAGATGGCGCAGAGATAAGAACTTTGACTGATGACAAATCAGTTGAGTTTTGATCCCAGCCTGAAGCAGCCTACCTTGGCTAGACACATTGAACAGCCATGAAACACTGAAACAGAATTGTATGTGAATGACAATAATATATATATGTTATCCACATACACGTGTTTTGAAGTTTACTTATCATCAGTGTGGCTTTACTTTAACAGCTACCTCTAGCCGGGATCGAAACCTGACTGAATTTTTGTTTGCCATACTGCTATTAGCAGCTGTCAATTTTAGGTGAACAATTAATTGATACATTCCTACACGGAATGTGATACTCTTTTAAGAAACCGAGAAAAAAATGAACATTAAAAACACCATTTATTTATTAAGTTAAAAGATGAAAGCACTTTCTTGAAAAATTGTAGCCATTTTAATCTTATGTTCCTACTCTTGCAACTAGACATTAGTTCATTGTAATTTGAATGTAAAACAACTTTTTTTTTTTTTTGAGAGAATGAATTTTTAATGAATGTGTTGCATACTGGCATTAAATTCACGACCCTACTTCATGTATCTGCATACGTAGCGGGTATCGTCACTAACCCTAGACGATATATGTAGTGGTCGCTTAATGAAATCTACAACACCTGGTATAGTAGGAATTTTGACTTTATTTCTTCTCGGCTGTGCGTGGTGGGCGGCGAGCGCTGACAATGAAATGACCGAGGGTTAACAATGACTACTACCACTGCTGGGATCTGTACGTGGTGGGCAGTGGGCATTGACAATGACTACTGTTGGGATGGTGGCGATAGTGAAGTGGGGTGGCTAGGTGACGCCTCACAGTCTGCGGCTGTGACCGTGAGCGGCCGTCATGCTCACTTGTTCCCTGTTCGCGTCTTCTCCTGACTGTCCAATTGACGACTCGACCCTCTGGCTTTTGTATTGACGACCACCTACGCATCTTTATCTTCTGATCTGATAACTATTTCCGAACTTATTGTTACCCATCCTTCTTTTGTTCGCTTTTCCGGGAAAAAAGTCCTTTGTCATTTTTGTCGTCTTTTCTTCGCTTTGTTTAATTTAACCGGAAATTTATATTTCCGTTTGTACAATATCCAACAAATGAACTTGAATTATAGTTTTATGTAGAATGTTGTTTTGTATAAAAAAAAGTTTAGTTTTGGAAATGTTGTATAGACATATATACCCATCAGGTATATAATCGAGAGAGGAGACTTGTGTGATGGAGAGAGAGACAGAGTTGAGACTTACTTGTTCTTCATTCTTCTTGCTACGTCTAGTTGCCATGTTTCCTCCTCTTCTTCTTTGGCCGTGATCTTGTCATCTAGCTGTCTGCTTCTTCTAAGGGCTAGTTTTTAGTCATGCAATTAATTAACTCACAAGACTTTTTTCCTTGATCAAGATTTATTTAACCCATTCTTATTCCCTGCATGGTGAGTCAACAACCCAGCAGAGAGATAGGCATCCTCTCTGCTCAATGTCAGGTTGAAAACTAAAATCTAACTAGTTACGTTTTTCTCATAGTGCAAGATTCACGCCTCTTTAAGGGTCAGTTGGGGTCATCCAACGGAAAACTACCTGCCCACGCTTTCAACTCCAAGGAACCTATTTCAAACTAACTATCCTACTTAATGGACCTAAATTCCACCATCGTATGTCACCGCTGAAAGGAAAAAAAAATACTAAAAATCAAGGAATTAACCGAATTTAATGAAATTTTCAATGTTGATATATTAATGAATAAACAATATAATGCACCAGTTATTTTATTTGAAAACTCTTACATTTTTTCAGGTCAATTAACTTTGAACCACGTATCTTTGAGGCATAACACAGATTCACAAACATGTGGTTCAAAGTTAATTGACCTGAAAAAATGTAAAAGTTTTTAAATAAAATAACTGGTTCATTACATCTTTCATTCATTAGTATATGAACACTGAAAATTTCATTAAATTTGGTTAATTCCTTGATTTTTAGTATTTTTTTTCTTTCGGCTGGGTGACATACAATGATGGAATTTATGTCCATTAAGTAGGATTTAACTAACTACAGAGTGTTGTCAACAACCCATGACACCCCATAATATGTAACAGAAATCAGTCTGAATTTATTCAGAACTTTAAATTAGAAAATTTTGAATGACTGAATTTATTTTAATATTCTGACATACATGACTAAAAAGCAGCAATTCTAACTGGAATAAGTTAGAAAATAAATTTACAATATGATGTTCTCCTGTCAGCATCACCTGATGAGAATATGGTAAAACAAGATGGCTGAATTTTTGGATTTCCTTCTAACAATGACCCATGAAGATTTTGATGCTCCGATTTAAGAAAGAATAAGTGATTCTAATTAGCTGTTTATAGTTATGTGGGTTATATGAAGAATTTGAATGATTAGAAAAATGATATTCAGGTCTTGAATTCAAACCTACAAAATTATTATACAGTTGCAAATTAGACTGGAAATTTCTTTATTCTCCCAGAACATTTTAAGTGTATTATTCTAATTAAAATCTCACTATGATATTCTGTTCTTTGCTCAGGTACAGTTACTTACATATAAAAACATGAATTCTAGAAATATAAAGATAACTATAAAAAGTTGTCAAATTTAGTGTTCCTTGATTTCATGATTATGTTTTTACACATTACTATTGTTGGAATATTTTTGTATATTAATGTGCTACAATTCACCACCTAAATTTATAGACTAGGCTGGGTTACGTGGTTTATTCCTCCGCCAATCAACAGCCATAATGTGTGGCTAGTTGACTACTTAATCACTGATACTGAACAGACGTCCATTTGCAATCATTGACAAAGGAACTTACAACCAAAGGATTCTTTACCAAGGATTTCCGCTGGACATGCACTCTTGCTTGAAGCCTAAAAGAGGGCCCGTAAAATCATAACAGTTTATTGTTTTGTACTTACAGAATATGATATTGAATCTAAATTTAAAAACTGTAAACTTTTTAATCTTTTGCAGAAGTTGCTATTATAAAAAGGTATTTGATTATATTTGTTATGGGTTTTATTCTATCTTATTTTGATTTCTATTGGTTTATGTGATCAGATGTCAAACTGGTTTAGTTGTGAACTTGTTGAATTCTATTTATTGATATTCATTAACTGGAAAATGCCTTTTTTTTTCTCAGTTAAAAAAACAAGAATGTTTAAATTTCTTAAAATTCTTTCTCAGAAACTTTGCAATCCCCATTATTTGCTGTATTCTGCTGCTGTAATAGTTTGGTACATCTTGCAGAATGATTCAGTTCTTCTTCATTTGAAGTCACTCTGTTCTTTGCAACATTCTTTCTTGCATATTTCATTGTATCTTTCTATCATTCATCTACTAAACAAGGTTAAAATAATATTCAAAGCATTTTATATTGGAATTATAAACCAAAATTGGTTTAGTGTTAAGTATCTGATTACCCAAAATATTACAGTTTGAATTCACTAAAATTTTATCAAATAGAAAACATTATCTTTAATATATTCTTTGGTATTATTTTTTTTTTCTTGGAGAAATCAAGATTAACTATTTTACTAGAAAGAAAACAGATGATTTAATTGAAATTTTCAAAATAATTAGTGAAAAATTTTAATTATGGTAGACATTTTTTTTTATGTCTGGCAACATGCCTCTTATTTGTTACAATTTGATTTTTAAATTCTTTTTATTCTCTCCAAAATGTTTTTTTTTTTTTTTTAATTTTTTTTTTAATAAATTCATTTTGAATATGTAAATTTTATTTGTGGGAAGTTTAATTTTAAAAAAACAGATTCATAAAAAAAAATCCAAGAATATTCCCTTTTTGATATAGAATTTTAAAATGTTAAATTTTACATAATCACAAATGTATACTTGAAATTTTTACTTTTTTTTAGATTAATTTTAGAAACTTAAAAATTTAAGTAATTAAAAAGATCTTTTTTTAGGAATCTAAAAAATGACTTGTGTGTTTTCAAAAGTATGTATTTACTCAACCTGTTTGCCATGTGTAGAATGTAACACAAGGTCACAAGTATGAGGCATCCAGCAAGGAACAAAGTGTCTTTTTACAATGTATATAGTTTTATCTCAAATAGAGCAATGGAAGTGCTAAACAATGTTGGATGATAATTTGAATTGAGTGTACTCTTACAAAGTTGCAGTTTTGAAACCATGAAACAAATTTCTAGAAATATTGGAAACAAATTGTCTTTTTTGGCAAAGTATTAACAGTTTTATCAAGTGACTATTATCAGATATTTCTCGTGATTTGAAAGGGAACAAAAGTAGAGTAAACTAGAAACTGCTTGAATTTATCACTTTTTCTAAAGATACTCTCTTGTTTTTTTCTTTCTCCTTTTTTCCCTAAAAGTCTCTTGGAAATTGAAGTAATAGTTGTGATCATCCTATCAACATGTGTGAGATTACCTCTTTGGCATTATCAGTTGATTATCTCAAATCTAATGTCCGCCCTTTTGGCAGCGTTCAGAATATGTTGGTTGTATCCCCCTACAGAAGGGTAATACCTCCCACCCCCACAAACAAAATGGGATGCTCTTGGTATGACACTAAACTTCATCTGATGGTGAGGCTCTACTTCTGGAAATCTGGTGAATCATTACTCCAGGTCCTCTCTGACCCGGAGTGGTAGTATCTGTTAGGGTCCCAACTATAGGTCAGACAGATCTGTTTAAAAATCATTCGTATTCGATAGGACCTTGGGGGGGGGGGAAAGACCTAAAAATCTCTTTAAAAAAAACTACACAAAAAATATAAATATGAATGTACAATGAATGCAATTCCTTAACATCTTGACATAAAATAACCCTAGACAGGTTGATATGCTGTTAAAATCAATCAAATCTAATGTCCCAACAATTCATCAAGTCGTTCTGACAACACAGATCTCCATGACTCTTTCTCACCACCTGTTCCTATCGGCCTTTGCCCTGGGAAGGTCTTCTGCACAACATCTAGTATCCATACACTGGTATGTCCATGCGCAGATGTCCACAGGAGAATGTCATTTATCTGCATATCCTGTTTGTCTTTCCCAGATGGTTTGTGTGAGAGGAAGCAAGTGGCCATACAACTGCCTTTTTGTTGGGTGCTGCACCAGCATTTGTTCAACATAGTACGCAACATCTCTGTACATGTAACATCTTTTTCTTCAGATGTTTCATTAGAGTTTGAGTGGTGCAGCCAGGCAGTAGCATTGACATGGTTACAGTTTCGAAGAATTTTCACCTTATCTATCAGAGAGACCAGATTTCAATATGACTGATCATCTGTCTGTAGCAAATCAGAAAAAAAAAATTAATTGTTCTACAATTAATGTCGCTGATCTTTTTGTATCATCACTGGGAGTTTCTGCTTGTAAATATTGTTGTATACCCCATTGACATTGTACCTCGGGTATATAAACGAGAGAGATGACTCTGTGATAGAGAGAGTCTTTGGGTGAGAGAGAGAGACAGTCATGACTTACTTGCTTCCATTTCTTCTTTCTATTTTCTTCCTTTCGGCTATGATCGTCTAGTGCTGTTTCCTTTACTTCTTTCTTTTGGCCAGTTGTCATCTTGTCTCTTCTTATCTTCTTTTAACTAAGGGCTTCTTTTTAAGTCATGCATTAATTAACTACAAGACTTTGTTTTTCTTTGATCAAAGATTTTATTACTGCCCATCCTGATTCTCCGCACAGTTGATCCAACCTCAGCAGAATACATCTGTTCTGTGTGCCATTTAAGTTGAAAACTGATTACCTAACTAACTCTATCATGTCACTCTCGAGATTCTTGCCTCTGGGGTCATAACCATCCAGTAGTTTTCCATCCTCTGATCTGAAAACAATGGCCCCTTAGAATTCTCGCTATCGGGCTTGTCAAAAACACCACACCACCACACAATTATGCAACAATATATCCATTTTTATATTTGACAATAATGGCATGTTTATTCTCCCATTTTCTTTTTTTTCCGCCCCCACAGGTGAGCCTGGTAATAGTGCTGTTCATCACAGTTGTCATCAACATCACATTTCTACTCGACACTGGCAAGAAACAGCAGGATGACTATGCTAAACTTTGTAAGTTTTTATTTTATTTTCCTTTGAAATCTCTTGCTTCCAACCTCTGTAGTGCCCCTTCATCACCATTGCTCCCAGGTCCACTCTGACTGGGAGTGGTAGTACTTGTTAGGGTCCCATCTATGGGTTAAATAGAAAAATTTGTTTATTAAAAAAAATTGAGTACCCATCAAGAATGAATTCATTTCAAAACTTTGTCGGCATTAAATGACCCACTGAGCTTGATATGCCGTCAAACAAAAAAAAAAAAAAACCCAAAAAAAACTGTTGTAGGTGACTCACCTATGACACGAACATAGACTTACCCAAAGGCTATATTTAACAGAGCAAAGCTACTCAAGTGAGAAGTAGCAGATACATGTTCTTCGTGTACGCTGTAACAAGGAAACCCTTTTCATTGTACATTGATATATTGCTGAATACATCTGTTCCTACATTTTATCTCCGTGTTGAGTTATTATTTATTGACCTTTAAACAGGTCATAACACAAACAAAAAAAAACTTTGAAATCTCCTGCTTTCAACCTCTGTAATGTAACTTATTTAACAGGTGTAATTGGATGGAATTTAGTCATCATTCTCTTTCTTAGTGCCCTTCAGGGCAGTGTGACTTACTTGGTGCTGTTCATACATTTACATACTTAAACAGGAGGAACAGCCAGTGTGTGCAGTGTATTGCCTTGTCGGCTGGGCCAGAGGAATACACTAATTGCACATCTGCAGAGGGGTAAAATTCCCCTAATGAGGCCACCTGTTGGCTGTGGGTGGCAATCCGTGATGCTTAAGGATGGAATCTTTGTGCTTGAGCTGCAACACTCCACTTTGGTCCTTACTTGGGTTAGACAGGCAGTCAGAGAGGGCTCCTCTGATCAATCGGCTGGTCAGTGGGTGGTCTCAGAGTCAGTAAATTTAATTCTCAAGCCCTAGCACCTATATGATTGTCCCAACCCTATTGCCCTTATGGCAATCCTCCAACCCTTTTTATTATATGTGCTAGAAGGCAGTGGCTGAGGGTCTTAGTGTCCTGGGTATTACGTTATACTGCATCTAATGAAGTTCCATTGTTCTTCTACAAAGATGACATTGGCATTAAATAACCCATGAAGGTTGATATTAAACTAAGAAACCAAACCAAACCTTAATTGAAGTACAAGGCTGGAAATATGGAGGGGACAGTGAGACTTGAACTCATTTGTAATGATAACCATTACACCATGTGAGGTGTCATAAAATAAATAGTTAATATAACACTTTCTACATCATGAGTTTGGAATATTTTGCCAATCTATTTTATGTAAGTCATCGGGGTGGCCTAAAGTTGCTATCAGCCAGACAGTGAGGGAGTCTATCACCTTTTCACTTGTGCTATACCAAGGAGATTGTTTTTGCATCTGAGGTGGAGCGCCACATCTACCATCAGCTCATCACTTTTCCACACAAATCCATGTGCTACTTGTACACTGAGTTGGCGAGGGCTGGTATCAAACTAGGAACCTTTCGATTCCTAGTCAACTGCTCTACACTGAGCTTACTAAATTAACAATTTCTTTTGTTGATTCTCTGTCTTTTGTATTCATGTCTAGGCCACAGATTAATGTGAATCACCTGCCTATTGGTTTTTATTAAACAATACAAGAGGGAGGTTGTGTGTGATTGTTAGGAACTGTATATTAATTAGAAAATTGTTCGGAATTTTACATTTCAAATTGTTTTATTTTTTAATCCTTTAATGAATTTGATGATTTTACTTACTTAGGGTACAAACTCTCTGACATTGAATTTTTAACTCCCACCCCTCAGGCAATATGTTTTAAAAATCTATTTTTACATCGCCCAGAGGGTGTTTTTTATTTTGCTAGTATATATAATAAGACAATTGTAGAAAAAGCTAGATAGGAACTACACAAGGATGCTGCATGTTGTTTTAAACAAACCAACAGTTTGGTGAGGTTTGTTAATTTTAAGATCTTGTATATAATATGCACCCTTAACTTTTGGGTTGAAAAATCTGTAAAAATAGTGCATCATCATCATCGTATTGCAGTCTTGGAAGACTCTATAATTCTTGTGCCCCTGAAGTTACAACACCTCCTGTGACTGAAGTCCAATGTTTGAAAAACATTCTCAACCACAGATGTTGCATGCGAAGGCTGTCCCCGAAGATGTTGTTGTGCCGGTGCTTTCTTCTGGACCTCCTGGCTTCATGCTGTTATACACAAATAATTACTGTATTTATATTCTTTGTGTCAGCTCTGATACTAAGTATTTTTGAGCTAAGAGTTAACAAAGATATTAATTTAACATCAAAAACAATTGGCCTCTATGTAAGTTTGTATAACAAATACTGAAGTTTTAAGCAGAGCATGCATTGACCCAATTGAGACCATCCTATCGCAATGCCAATTGATGGTTGGGTCACACCATCCGCATGCCTGCAGACAGACTCCCCCGTAAACTACTTTACAGTGAACTCACAGATGGCATGCGGAGGTCGAGCCCCCCCCACCCTGCAAGGACTAATGAGCCACCATAGGGTCCACAAATGAAGACATGGAGTGATGTCATCATCATCTGTGATGGACTTCAAAAAGAAAGAAAAAGAACTTTAAAAAAAATTTGTTTAAATTAATCTGTTTTCTTTTTTTTTTTTTCTAGCTGGAGTGAGCACTGATTTCCGTGAAAATGCACAAAAGGGCAAGGAAAGACTTGGGAAGACACTGTCTGTAATTGTTGTGTCAAGCAAAGATTCAGTCAGTGTCTCTGTGGATGGAACAGCTGTGAGTTTATATTTTATCTATTTTTAAAAAATCGACTTTTCATTTTTTAAAATTTTTTAATTTTTTTTCTCTTTCTGAGAATAAGTAATTTTTTATTATATAATATATACATTTACCAATCCCTCCGCACGAGTATGATGCGACACAAGGTCAATTTCTTAAGCGGAGTTTAATAGCTTTGAATACAGAGTTTTCCTTCTCCTAGACAGGTTGCCATACCAAGGTTGAAGAGCCCAGTGTGCCCTACTATTTACCCATTGCTGGAGGGAGTATAGTTGGATTCATACCTTTTCCAAGGATATTAGTGCTATGTGAAATGCAAACAGTTTTGTCTAGGATTTGAATTTGGGTCAATGAGTCCATTTCCTACTACTCTAACCATTATGCCATTCGCCTCCATTTATTATATAATATAAAGAAAATCTGGTGTTATCTATTCTAGAATTGTTAATTTATTTAAAAAAGAATTATAAAAAAAATATTATTACTACAACAGAGCATATTACCACTGTAATTTGTACATTTAATCTATGTTACTGTAAGTAACCTGAGTCTTTTGTATATCAAAATAACTTGATTCATCATTATTTTTATTTTATGTGACTGTGACGGCATTCACCCTGGGTCAGTTGAGCCGGCCCCATCCTAATGATAATGGAGATGCCTTTTAGATATGTTGTGCCCCTAATACCATTGGGCACCAAACCTGTCTGCCTTGGGTGACCCTACCAGGAACATAAGTTCCCAACAACATGACTCTGGCACTACCATGTTTACATGGCCTTGCCACATTTGAAAAAAGTTGATTTGTCATTTAATTACCTGAAAAAGGGTTGATATGCTGTAAAACGAAACAAACAACATTTAATCTATCACTAATTCATTAAGTGCTGACTGACTGTCAAAAAACAATGTATGTATAGAAATATTCTCTATAGATGTTCTGACTCTGGAAGTCTTCAGCTACCTTTTGGGGATAATCTGAACATTAGCTACATAAATGAGACTAACCTCCCCTTTTTTTTGTTTCACTTATTTGTGCTTGCGCATTATTTGAAATGAACTTAATTGTTATTAAAAACACATTTTATTATATTTTTGTGTTAAAATATGCATTTGTATTGATTCGAATAAATTCGTATTTTCAGTGTAGGTTTACAGTGAAATGAAAATGGCCGACCAAAACATAAGGCTTCCTCAAAGTGAAATAAACAAGGGAGATTACTCTCATTTATGTAGCTAATGTTCAGATTACCCCCTTTGGTTGGTCCATGAAATTTGGCACAGAATTTGATCTTGTTTCATTTTCATGATAGACTTAATCAAACCCACTTGTAATAATCTCAAGATTAATCAGCTGAATGTTTTCACAAGTGTTCAATATTGATCAATTGATTATCAATCAGGGTTGCCGACCTGAAAAAAATCACTCATTACTTTCTAGACTGACCTTATATGTAACTATTATGGAACATGTATTACATACATTTTAATCCTATTTATTTATTTTTTATTTATTTTTTTTAAAATTTACCTATTTATTTTCAGGTTCTGCATGATGAAGAAGTTGATAAAAACCGTGGTATCCATGTAATAGTCTTAAATCAAGCCACTGTAAGTTATTTTATGAATTCTTCATTTGATTCTTGCAAAGCTAAACAAAATAGTTTTTCATAATCATCTATCTATACATATATAATACTAATCTTAAAAAAAAAAATTCTTTTCTTTTTTGTGTGAGGAGGGGTCTTTGTCATTTTCTTCCACTTTTATTTTTCTTAGGCGAGTGTTATGGCTAAGCGTGCATTTGACACTTACAGTAAACAAGAAGACGAAGCCATGGTCCTCTTCCTCAACATGGTTACCAATGGTCGAATAATCATTTTTGCTATTAAAGTAAGTCCTTTGTTTATCTATACCCATTTTATTTTTTCTATTCAGTTCTATAAATTAGACTGTTGATAAATTCATGTTGACATAATATACCAAATGTTTATTTCTAACTTTATCCTTTTTCTTTCTATTAATCTTTGTCTTTATAAAGATGATAACCATCTTTTTCTCTCTCTTCTTTTTAATAGGATGAAGGTTCATTCCAACTAAAGCAGACAGCACGTAATGTCTTGAAGCAACTGGGTAGTGAAAAAGCAGAATCTCTCAATTGGAGAGACATGTGGGCTTTTATCACAGTCAAAAAGGGTAAAAAAAAAACCCCAAAAATTCTATTGTCTTCTTCATTTTGGTTTTTGTCTTATGCAAACCTTTTCTAGTGCATTCATTCATATATATATATATATATATATATATATATATATAAAGTCATCCACAGACACTTGTTTCGGCATTTCATGCCTCTTCAGTGTGGCTAGACACAACTATCCTTAGGCTAGGGTCGAACTCAGACTGACCGCATGGTAGTCCGATATCTTATCCCCTTGCCCACTGACAGCTGATGCGGGGACTGGTGTTTTTAAACTATTAAGTACATAGAATGTATGTATTTTACAGTCACTGAGAGATCAAATTTCTGGAGAAATGATCATTGCTTATTTGCTTAGTAGTGAGAGTTAATTTAACTTTCAAAGAAAGAAAAACTTAAGACTGTCATCCCGTTATAATTTATTTCAACCAGAAATTTTTAAAAAATTTAAAAAATTTTTTTTGAGCTCTAGCCTCATCAGACGGGTTTTACAAAATACAGAGAATTTTTTTGAGTTTCTGGTTGAAATAAATTATAACAGGATGACGGTCTGTTAAGTTTTTCTTTCTTTGAAAGTCAAATATTGCTTTGTATATCATCTAATTTATTATTATACAACCAGTCATTTGGATTAATATATATATTATATATATATATATATGGTGGACTCTCCTATCATGAACAATAGATGTGGGTCAGCAGTGAGTGATTTGTTTCCTCCCATGTTGTGCATGCTATCAAGAAGACATTTTGTGTTTCCTTGAGTGTGATAGCAGCCCAGCCTTGCTGCGAGCTATGAAGCCACACTGACAGATGGAATTTCCTAAAGGAGTAAGATGTTTTTGTTTTAAAGTTAGATGTAGCTGATCTTGATGTTTCAGTCTATTTTCTTCAAAGCTCTTTAATCTAGTGAAACATGTCTTTAAAAAACAAAAAAACACACACAACATATGATTATGTGGAGGATGATCACTAATTAGAACTGAGCCTATTCTAGTGGTGACCACCTCTGCTATTTCATATGTTTACTTTATCATTTAAAATATTAATAGTATGACTGAGTAATAATATATATATATATATATATATATATATATGTGTGTGTGTGTGTGTGTGTGTGTGTGTGTGTGTGTGTGTGTGTGTGTGTGTGTGTAAGTAAAGGATTACTTTTGTGTAGGTGTAAACTTTCAAAGTATGAGCTAATATCTATTAATAATTGAGGAAAAGTCTCTATTTTGTCTGTAACTGAAACTGTCACTGCTTACATCAGACTACCCAAAATCGTCAATACATAGAATAAAGAACAACCTTGTATTATATACATTCAAAAGTTCCATATTAATATGAATAAAATAGATAAAAACTATTCCTCATAATTCAACATTTGAATCCTTTCCATTTTAATAACGACAAACTAAACAAATAAACTATGAAATTATTTTTTAAAATTGTATTATTTTAAATGGAAAAATTGGTCTAGTTCATATTTGGAGATCCCAGATGAAAGAGTGTCACTTTTGGGGGACTGCCTTTAAATAGCTAGGTCATAATGCTCCCTAACAACAACACCCTAGCAGCAAGGGAAGATAATCCTCACCCACTTCAACCTCAGCAAAACAAGGGAAGATAATCCCCACATCACCATCATAGGTTTTATCTCCAGTTAATTATCAACCAAAATATTTAATTCTTTGAATTAGAAATTGTTTTAATTATTGCCCCTCTCCTCCAAGTGAATTCTATTTAATGTGTTTTTCTTTTGCAGGTGAAAAAATTGCTGAAGCTTATAGCAAATGTGCTGACACGTCTACTTGGGGGGAGAAAGTCACTCTCACTGCAGCTATACCACTCATGCCAGCTGAATGTAAGGGTCTTGTTTATTTTACTGTTTTTCTCCTTTTTACTTTGTCTAGCGTTCTTTTTTTTTTGGTTTTTTTGTTTCTTCATTCAAATACTTTTAACCAAAATTTACATAATCTTCAAAGCAAACAGAACTAATGTACGAACATTTCTTTGGTAATTTACAAAACATTTATATAGAAATATATTTACTTAAAAATTTTTTTATTGATTATTTACATTTAAAAATTACATCTTCAACTTTCCAATCTGGCATATTTCTTTAGCCCCCCGCCCATTCTCATCCCCTAAGATGATGATGATGATGATAATGATTGATGATATATAATTTTTGGGACTTGAAGATAATTGTTCAGTAAAAAAGAAATGAAGAAATGAGTGAAACTTATTCTTATCTAATTTTGATATTGAACATTTAATTCTGTTTAATTTGTCTGACTTTCTAAAATGAGTAATTATCATTGCTTAGGTGTAATTATTGATGAGGGGGGGTTCTTGCTTGGATGTAATTATTTATGAGGAGGGTATAGTTTACCTGGGTGTAATTACTGATGGGGGAGTGCTTGCTTGGATGTAATTACTGATGGGGGGAGTGCTTGCTTGGATGTAATTACTGATGGGGGGGAGTGCTTGCTTAGGTGTAATTACTGATGGGGAGTGCTTGCTTAGGTGTAATTACTGAGGGGGAGTGCTTGCTTGGGTGTAATTATTTATGAGGAGCGTGTAGCTTTGGATGTAATTATTGATGGGGGAGGTGTAGCTTACCTGGGTGTAATTATTGATGGGGGAGGGTGTAGCTTTGGTGTAATTATTGATGGGGGAGGGTGTAGCTTACCTGGGTGTATTATTGATGGGGGGGTGTAGCTTACCTGGGTGTAATTATTGATGGGGGGGTGTAGCTTACCTGGGTGTATTATTGATGGGGAGGGTGTAGCTTACCTGGTGTAATTATTGATGGGGGAGGGTGTAGCTTACCTGGGTGTAATTATTGATGGGGGGGGTGTAGCTTACCTGGGTGTAATTATTGATTGGGGGGAGGTTTTTGCTTGGGTGTAATTATTGATGGGGGGGTGTATATAGGAAGTGTTCTGTCATGTAATAATTGAAATGTGGAGTTGCTTGCTTAGGTGTAATCATCAAGGGTCGGGTGGGGTGTGTGCTTAGTTTAATCCTCTATGAAATTTTCTTCATTCTGTTTTATTTAATATAATTAATACATTGATCTTTTTTTCTTTTCTTTTTTTTCTAGTGAGTGAATGTCATTGGCCAAGTAGTGAAATAAACAATCGAAGAAAGGCATTCTGTTCCAAAGTGGAAGGTTATGGCAGTGTGTGCCAATGTGATGATCCTGCCCCTATCGTGTTCTATCCATCTCCTGTATGTATAATTCTTAATACATCACTTTGATTATGTTATTGCACAGCAAAATAGTTTTCATAAGATGTATATTCTATTAATATCTGCTCATATTTCAACTTGAAGTGTTAATTTGAAGGATCTTTGATTTCAGCTCTTAATTCTAAATTTGTGTCTAATCTATATAAACTACATATGGTAGTTTGGATTATTGTCCTCATCTTTATTGTTATCTACACAACGTTTTGTCCAATGTACCCTCCAGCCTTTTTCAAGTGTTTCTTGTTGAACTCAGCTGAAACATTGTGTAGATGACAAAGATGAGTATAATAGTCCAAATAATACAACTCGTTAAGTCTCATCTCAAAAATTCAGATACAATTCTGTGAATGTTTGTTAATAAAACTTTCTTTCTTTTTAAGCTTCCTGACAAGAAAATCTCTCGGGTGCCTGTAGCTGTGATTGCAAGTGACCGACCTCACTATTTATATAGGTAGGTAGATAAACTCTTGTTTAATAATGTATGTATATATGTATTTACCCAAAACCTCTATCATGGGCCATTCATACCTGTTAAAAGGGGAGGATGCCCCAGTGTGCTCAACATGCAAAGTACAACTTACAACCAAGTATATCCTTCTAAATTGTAACCGACTTAAATATATCCGTGCCAATTACTATCAAGCAAAAAACCTGAGAGACCTCTTTAAGAATACAAACCCTGAAAACATTTTAAATTTTATCAAAAAAAGCAACCTTTTCAACAAAATATAAAAGAACATAACCAATATCTCCATGAATCACTACTTTAAAGACTGAAATCCCAAATAACTTTTGGCATTAAATGACAGAGTTGATATGCCGTTTTAAACTCAAACTCTATCATGGGCAGGATGTGAACAAGGTCAATTTTTAGATGGATTAAAGCTGGTTTGAATTCAGTTTTCTTTTTCCTAAACTGGTTGCCAAACCAGGCTAAATAACCCACTCTACTCTACTATTTAGAAGAACAGAAAAATGTTCAACAAACCATTTACTGTCCTAACAAAATGGCTGCCTTTTCAAATTTGAATGTTTAATTCATGTTAAAAATTATTTTACTATTTTAACCACTGTTTGTGTAAACAGTGGTTAAAACAGTAAAATCATTTTTTTGTTCCTCCAAATATTAGAAATTTATTTAACCATTTTTCTTTTTTTTTTTTTTTCTAATTTTTTTATTTTATTTTTTTTTTATCTATTTATTTTTATTTTTTTAGGATGCTACAATCAATCTTATCCACACCTGGATCCAATCCTGAAATGATAACTGTGTTTATTGATGGCTACTATGAGGTATTTTCATTAGCATTTATTACTTTATAATCATTAGTACTGAACAAGTATCAGCATTGCTGAGACTAAAATATAAATAATTCAAAGATACATTAAAGAAAAAAATATGCTTAAACTATATATGTAGGAATTCATCTACAATATATAATAGAGTATTGAATGACCCCCCCCCCAATTTTTAGTCACAAAAAGTCATAGATTGTGTGTAATGAACAACCCCTTTTATTTGCAGTAAAATAAGTAAGTCGTCAGGGTGGCCTAAAGTCAGTATCAGCCAAACAGCAAGGGAGTCTATCCCCTTTTCACTAGCTGTCTTAACGGTCTTTTATTACAAGAGTATATAAGTTAGATATCTTTGTCAATCTTAAAAACAAAAAGATGAAAATATTTTGGAAAAATAAAATTTTCATTAATTAGAATAAAGTGTAGTGAGTTTTGTATCTTTTTTTCTACATCCAAGAAAATTTTTCTGTTGGTGATGAAAAAGAAAAAAGGGATTGAAATATCAATAGAATGGACATAGCGTTAATTGTTGACCAACTATGGATTACCTACAAGTATTGTCCTGCGTATGACGTTAAACTGCAACTAATGGTGAAGTTCCAATTTTGGAGCTCTGGGGAATGTGGAGTACCCCTTCATCACCATTACTCCCAAGTCCACTCTAACCTGGAGTGGTAGTACCTGTTAGGGTCCCATCTATGGGTTAAATTGAAAAACATGAGTTTAAAAAATGTGCTTACAAAAATGTTGAATATCCATCAAGAATGAATAAAATAAAACATCTTTGCATAGAATAACCCAATAAGGGTTGATATGCTGTAAAATCCAACCAATCAATCAACCTCCAAATATAAGCTTCATACATGATGATAGAGCAATAAATCAATGTTGTTGGCATCCTTCCATCTACTAAAGTCGATGGAGTAGTGTCCAATTTTTTGCCGTTCATTATCTGCAACTGCGTAAGTGGCTGAACAGACCAATTTTTGAATGGTGCAGTGACTGCAAACACTTCGTCTGACCAGGTCGAATGTCTTCATTAGGTCTATGTATGTGGTGTAGAGTGGCATCTGCTGCTCCTGGCACTTTTCCTGCAGCTGAGAAAATCATGTCCATGGTTGTCTGATTTGCTCGGAAGCCACACTGACTCCGGATAGATGAGAGATGCAAGGGTCTGTCGACGCGTCAGTAAGCAGAGTAAAGACTAGCATGATATATAAACTGTATTTTGAACTCTATTGTTAAATCTGTGATTAATATTCATCTTTTAATTAAATGCATTGACAGAAGATTATTAAAAAGTATTTGTAAAAATTAATGATTTTCATCTTTAGACTTATTTGATTTATTAATAGCAAGAGTTTTTTTAAAAATCTAGATTGAATTATATTCTTCCAGTTTCCTTAACCTGGCTGTTTATAGAATCTGATCATTTTTTTTTTTTTTTTTTTTTTTTTTTTTTTTTAATCATTTCAGGAACCCTTTGAAGTGACCAAGCTCTTTGGGTTGCATGGAGTACAACATACTCCACTTGGGGTGAAAAATGCAAGGATTTCTCAACATTATAAATCCAGTTTAACTGCAACTTTCAATCGTTTCAAGGTATCTCATTTTCTATAAATCTTCTGAATGCTTTCATTTTCATTCTTATTTTAAGTAAAAAATTGAAACCTTCCATAGTTTTGAGAAGTTTTTATTATTCTGCATTTTTTGGACTACTCAATTGATCTTTGTGTGTTTTTGTTACCACAACATTTTGGCTGATCCATTTTACATGAAATAAATATACCATAAATAATGACTTTATGAATTCTAATTCTGATTCTGATTTTATTCCCCAAATTCTAGGATGCTGAATATGCCATTATAATCGAAGAAGACTTGGATGTTTCTCCCGATTTCTTCAAGTGAGTAAATTCTGATAATTTACAAAGAAAACTTTGCATCTATTGATATTATTTTCAATATTTATTAGGGATTTAAAAATTTATAGTTAAAAGTACAAACTTACAAAGATTGCATATAAAGAATTACATTTTATATTTCAATATCATAGAATTATAAACTGATAGGTGTGATATAACATTTATTTTCTCAAAATAAAGTTTATTGTTTTTAGTTTTATTTTATTAAAAATGAGTAAAAAAAATCTTAAACAATAAAAACAAGTCATTAAAGAAATAAAATCCAAATAAATACTTTGGTTGTCATATTAGTAATTGAACATGATTTCAGTTAATTTCCTTGAATTTATATATTTTTCTAACTTTATTTTGCAGTTACTTTAGCCAGACTATGCACCTGTTGGATGAAGATCAATCTATTTATTGCATCTCTGCTTGGAATGACCAGGTAAGCATTATAGAAATGGCTAAAATTGATTCATTTATGTTCATTTATTGGATTTCATTTTAGTATTGTTTTAGAGTATCTTCAAATAACTTAAAATCAATTTTATTAATATGAACTGTTATGATGAACATTTCAGTCTATATAATTGATGCCTAGAAATTGCATTAACTACAAATTGATTTTTATATTGAGGGGGGGGGGTCAGGTCTTGTCATCCCTACATATTGTTTTAACTTTCATTATTTTTTGTTTTCATAATATATCTAAGTTATGTATTTATTCTACCTCTAAAAAAATCTTTAGAAATTAAATTATTTTCTAGAATTTCTGGTTGTATTATGTAATTATTTACCCCAATAAAAATATGGGGGGGGGGTGACAATATTTTCATACCGTCCTGTACTACTGCTGTCCTGTAATAATTGATACATTTAGTGCATGAAATTAAATTGCAAATGTAGCATCAATTCTGGGACAGAGGTAGTACAAAAATAAAAATTACTTGAAGTTCAACATTTTTCTACTCAGTTAATTCCCTTCCTTAAACTTGCAAAAACTTCCATTTTCTGACCAACTGAAAGAGCACCAGACCTTCTTTTTTGAGTGATTTCTTCATAATTTTAATGTTTTACATGAGAAAAAAAAAAACAAGTAAAAAATGAATTATGTATTGTGTATAGGTATATATCCCTTCACGTTTTTTCTCCATTTGATCCCCTAAAGGAGAGTAATAAGCCATACTTTGCTGGCTCATGTTGTAGAATTCACTTTTCCATTTCATAGATTGTGTTACCCACCAATATTAAAGAGCCCAGTCTATCCTACTATTGGATTCATTCCTGTTTTAAGGGCATTTGCATAAAGTGTATGCAAACAGACATGCCCAGAATTTAGCTTGCTAATTTTTATTATTTCTTTTATTTCTCAATTATGCCACTTGTACTACCAATATATGGAACATTTCATTCGAATAACATTTATATTCCACTTAAAAACTGTAGAATAGGGTCCCTTTTTTAGTGTATACAGAAGACTGAATATGACAAATTATGCAAAGCTGCAATTTATAGCAGGTAAAAAAATAAAAAAAAGTTTCCTGATGGTCTTAACCTTTTGCCACAGACTTTTGGTCAACAACACTTCCTTTGAAAGCAATGGTCTGGGGTGGGGGCAGTTAATGAACTTCAGTTAATTATTCATTTCTATTCTGGAATAGTAAGATTTAAAATGTTTCTTTTTTTTTCTTTTAGGGTTATGAACATTCATGTAAAGATCCCTCTCTTCTGTATCGAATTGAGACCATGCCAGGACTTGGTTGGATGATGAAACGGAAACTTTATAAAGAGGAATTGGAACCTCAATGGCCAACACCAGAAAAGGTAACATTGCATGTTCTTGTTTGAAAGGAGTTTGCATTTATTCTTACTAAAAAAAAATGTTTTAGTTTAGGAGTCAAACTTTCAAATAAATATTATGCAATTTTATTTAAAAAAAAAAAAAAAAACGAAACTAAAAAAAAATTAAGGTGTTTTTTTTTTTTTATAATTGTTTTTTTTATATTAAATATGGCTTTTTCCATAAGTTAATCTATTGATATCCTTTCATAATCTAATAATTTGATCAATTCTTGTTCAATGATCTTAAATCTTAACAGCATGTGTAGAAACAACTCAAAATTCTTATTTAATGTTTAAATGTCTTTTCTTTTCCAGTCAATGGTATTTCTATATCTGAAAGGGAAAAAACGGTATTAAACATTTTGAATGAGAATTGGTCAAGTTATTAGATTACAAAATATCAATTTTTCTGAAATCTCCTATATTATGAATTTTGATAAACCTTTAGTCTAAACCAAAATAACATTAAAACAAAAGTACACACACACATGCACACAACAAAAAAAAATCTTTCATAATCTAATGTCTACCTTGATGATGGAAATCTAATTGTTTATTAATCTGATCTATTGTAGCAGTGGGACTGGGACATGTGGATGAGAGCCAATTTTATTCGCAAGGATCGTGAGTGCATAATTCCAGACATTTCACGCACATATCATTTTGGCTCCAAGGGAATCAACATGAACCCATATTTCCAGGAAGTTTACTTCAAGAAGCATTCATTCATGACTTTACCTAACGTTCAGCTGAAAGATGTTGACAAGTACGTATATATGGATCATCTTTTTTTTTTCTTTTTCTTTTTTTTCATGTCAAATTTGTTGGCTATTTCCTTTTTGTTGCTGGTCTGCTTTTTTCCTTTTCTTTTATGTTTGTCTCCTGAATTTGATTGTTTTTATAGGAATTGTAAAAAAAACAATCTCAGTTCCTATAAAACCAATCGTTCTCAATCTTTAAAAATAATGAAAGTATTGTGGGTAAAATCTGCTAAGTGATTTACCCAAGAGTTAAAATGACCCAGAACTAACAAGGGATTCCCACAACTGTGCCCTTAATTTAAGGTTATCTGGTGTCATGAAAACCAGGGTTATGCACGCCTGTTTAGCTCAGTTGGTAGAGCGTCTGCCTAGGAATCACAAGGTTCCTGGTTCAATATGCCAACTCAGCATATGAGTAGCACAGGATCTGTGTGGTAAAGTAAGGAGCTGATCATAGGTGTGGCACTCCACCACACTCAAAAACAATCTCCTTGGTCTAACGCTAGTGAAAAGGGGATAGACTCCTTTGATATCTGGTTGATACCAACTTTAGGCCACCCCAACAACTTTACTTAATTACTCAAATATTTTCTTTAAATTCATACAAAACATCATCAGAATAAGCAATTTTTCAATTCCTCTCCATTCCGTTTTGAGACATTTATTAGAAACCAAATTTATAAGCTTTATTATTGTAAATTTTTCAGTAATTCTAAGCAGTTCTAGGAATACTTCATGAAAAAGGGCAAGGCCGTTTTGCATTTTTGCATAGCATTATTATCCTTGGGGAAAGAAGGGTATACATCCAACTTTCTCTCTAGCTATGTGTAAATAGTAGGGCAGACTAGGCTTTTTAACCTTGATATGGCAACTGATTTAGAAGAAATCTCTGAATTCAAACCTGTTAAACTCTGCTTAAAAATAGACCTTGTATCACATCCTGCCTGTCAGGAGGGATTGATAGATACATATATGATCAAGGATCTAACAGTTCATTTTCTTTGTTTCCTCTGAAATATTTAAACAGAGAAAGAGAGACTTAAGCCAAAGTTAAAAATAGTTTAATTTTTATTTCTCTGCTTTTATGAATGCCAATGGATTTAAATTTGTATTAATTTTGTCTGACCCACCATTTAATTTTTTTCATTGTGTATTCTTCAGAATGAAAAAGGACAACTACGAAGTTCTCATGAAGACCTTGATTAAAGATGCCAAAGTTTTAAACCATACCAGACCACCATGTGATGATGATTTTATTCCAAACACTAAGGTTCAACATTTTATTTACTTTTATTTTATTTTATGTTTATTGCTAAATGTAAGTGTATAAAAAAATAGAATCAAATCCAACAGTTTATGGTATAGATAAAGAAAAGCAATAGTATATATTGTGCTTAAAACAATAGTATATATTGTAGCACAATAAATATTATTGTTTTTCTTTATCTATACCTTATTACAAAATGTAAAAAAATACCAATCACATTAAACTTTGAAAAAAAAAAAATTTTTGTGGAAAAATATCCCAGAACATATAAAAGTATGGGTAATTTGAATATTAGCTACATAAATGAGTAACCTCCCCTTGTTTGTTTCACTTTGGGTAAGCCATATGTTTTGGTCAGCCATTTTCATTTCACCGTAAATCTACACTGAAAATACAAATTTATTCGAATCAATACAACTGAACACTGCAGATCTTTATTACAGTCAGACCTGGACACAGTGCAACAATGGATCACTGACTGACAACTGAAGTTGGCTGTGGACAAATGCACCACCATGCATTTTGGGAGGAAAAACCCATCATACATATACTCCCTCCACAACACTAATATCAAGGAATCTTCTTGTGAACGTGATCTGGGTATTACTGTCAGCAGTAATTTACGTTGGACGAAACATATCTCCAAAATTGTCACAATGACTGAGTGTGTCCTGGCATCACTCAGCAAGACCTTTGTCAGCTGCTCACCGGCTATCTATTTGAAGCTGTACAAAGCTATGGTGCGGCCACACTTGGAGTTTGCATCACCGGTTTGGAACCCCTATCTTGCTCAGAATATTAACCTCCTAGAAACTGTACAGAGACGTGCAACCAAACGAATACCCTCCATCAGGCATCTACCATACGTCTCGCTGCCCTGGGAATGGATTCGCTGAAACTTCGGTGTCTGGCAACTGACCTGGTAAACGCTCATAAGGTCATTAATCATCTTAACAACAGCAACCTTGAGCACCTTTTTGATCTCATCTTTCTAACATACGTGAGCATGCCTACAAAGTCAGAAAACAGCACTGCTCATGTGACTTTCGGAAACATTTTTTCACGCTCAGAATTGCGGAGACATGGAATAAACTGCCCGCGTCTGTTGTAGGCTGCCGAAGCACTGAATCTTTCAAAGCCTCCATGCTTCCTGTGGTCCGCCGACACTATACTTGATGCCACTCTCCACATACATATGCACACACGCACACACACATATTACTACTGTAAACTGTTCAGGTTCCTGACACTAATACATTATTCTGTGTACTTGACATGAGACTTTGATGAGTTGTGGTGCACCTGAGCACTGTACACAATAAATTTCATTATTATTAACTGCATGTTTTAACACAAAAATATCATAAAATGTGTTCTTAATTGTGCTTGTGCATTATTTGAAATGAACTTAATTGTTATTAAGAACACATTTTATGATATTTTCGTGTTGAAACATGCAGTTGTATTGATTACAGTGAAATGAAAATGGTCGACCAAAACAGACGGCTTCCTCAAAGTGAAAGAAGCAAGGTGAGGTTACTCTCATTTATGTAGCTAATGTTCAGATTACCAAAGTATGTAATTAAATATTGAACATAAGCTATACTTATAGGTGAGAGTTTTCATGGCATAGTGGCTAACATGCTGGATTGTGACATTGTAGTGAGTGAGTTTAAACTTCAGTCATGCTATTACATTCACTTTCAGACTAATACTCTTGGGAAAGGTATGAACCCCCTCAGCTATGGGTTAAATTCTACCACTACTGTTCTTCTACAAAGATAGCTATGGCATTAAATAACCCATAAAGATTGATATGCTATTAGATAAAGAAACCAAACCTTTCAGTCAAAAAAAGTTTTAAAATTATTTGTATTGACAAATGTGCAAAATATTTTTTTTTTTAAACCCAAAAATGTAAATATGAATATACAATGAACAAAATTCACTAAAATCTAGACTTAAAGTAACCCTATATGGGTTGACATGCCATTAAAATCAATTCATCAAGATATTGATGCAAAGACAGTTCTGCTGTTTTTTGCTTTGTGACTGAACAAGATGACTCCACTTTGGAAGATCAAGTTCCACTTGATTGGTCATCACGAAATTGGAATATCTTGGTGTGTCCCAGAACTTGCTGCTTGTTCTTTTAGAATGGTATTTATATGCTAGTAACATATGCACAATGTTTTATAAATATTGTATCAGCCCCTTGTAATATCTTCTGGTTGTAATTGACAAAACTCGACTGATACAAAAATAACCATATATTTTATAAATTCTTTAAAAATCTTTTACAATATCTTTTACTCGTTTACAGACTCTCTTATAATTCCTTTGTAACGTGAAAAATACATTACTAGTTCAAGGGTCTACTAACAAAATTATTCTCGGACGATTTTTCCCTCCACAAACTTTAAAACTACTTCTGATCTAGGTGGAATTCGTGCTGCATCTTAGCAAATTTAACACAACTCAAATTATGTGGTGTGAAGCCACCAGTCTTGCAGAGTTATTTCCCTTAGACCGTCTACATAAAAAGCGTGAATTTGCTGGTCTATCTTAAATTCTATGCCCAACCGACTGCATCTTAAGCGACAGCTACATGTAAATGTTTGTACTTAACTTTTCGAACGCTCTTCATATATACAATCAAATTACCAGCAATTGCTTTTTTTTTTCTATTTTAATGAAAAAAAAAACTTATATTGCAAAATGATTATACTGATTAATACTGTATTATTTATTGTATAATAAAAAAAAAAAATAATGTTGCAAAATGATTGTACTGATTAATATTGTATAATTTTATTGAAATAATTGCCAATTAATTCTATCAGCAATTTCTATTTTATTTTTCTAGGATGATACATATGTTATGTATATAAATATGACATCAGATAAAGATTACACAACATGGAAACATTTGGCCAAGGTGAGATATATATATATATATATTTCTGTTCTCTCTATTCTTATATTAAAGATTAAATTTTGATATTGTTCCTTAATAGTTTCTTTGATTCATTTATAATATTATTCAAGATGTTCATTTTGTCAAACCAATAAATTAGAAGTGTAAATTCTATAAAATCATATTTTTAGTTTTTACTTTGAAAAATTGTAATATATTTAAATAAAGACACACTCTCAAGCATCTTTATAGTTTTTGCAATTCTTAAAAGTTTTCATTAAAATAATCTACTGATAAAATGTAAGCTTTACTTTCTTACTTAAAATTATATTTAAAACCTTTTTTTTTTTTTTACAGTGTTTTCATCTTTGGGACCTGGATGTTAGAGGATTTCATAAGGTATGTGTATTTTTATTTAACTAATCAATCTGTTGATTAGTTATTGTCAATGGACTTTTTGATGGCTAATTAGTCTAATTCTAGACTTGCAGATGCAGTCACACACGTTGCAAGGGAAATTTCCTTCTGCATTCTGTGGTACATGATGACAAAGACATCATTGTTCTGTAACCACATAAACGTGCCAAAAAGTTATTAACTTGATAAAGGAACACCTAGAACAATGTTGAATTTTTGGAATTGGTTAATTATTTCCTTTGTTGGGCCAGGAACTTTTCAACACTTTATTTGAGTGTATAAAGTTAAATAAAATTGACTCCAAGTTTAAATTTTAGATGAGACCATAAAATGTCATAATTATAATGCACACTGAAGATCTAACTTTTTAAAATTGTTTTGTGTATACAAAAAAAAACCCAACTGTTTAACATCCTATTTTGAATAATTCATTTATGAAATCATTTTTATTCTTTTTTTTTCATTTATTACAGAGCATGTGGCGTCTGTTCCTGAAAACCAATCATATTCTCATTATAGGAACTCCCGCCTCACCTTACTCGTAAGTTCTTGTATATTTATCGTCTTTGAATTTGGATGCATAATATCTATTATAGTCATCTATTAATACTCGTGTTCTTAATTGTACTACCGTTGCCATCTTGCTACACCCTCTGGTAAAAAATGAGATTGTTCAAGATAAAATGCAAAAATGTAATTCCTGTTGCTTATTCACTAAATTCTGATTTCTTATGAGTGTCGTCACCTCAGGTAAATGATGGGCCATTCTGTTTTTATTATAAAGTGGAAGAAAAAGGACATGCTACACAGAAAAAATATAAAAAAAGAGTAGGGGGAAGATAGGAGTGGGTGCGCAGAAGTGATAATGCTAATCTGTTTTAATTGAACATAATGAAAAGAAGGAAAGAAAGAAAAATTGAGAGATGGTTAAATAAAGATTTTTTACTTTTGCCATATTGAACTATTTAACAATAGCTCTTAAATAAACATATCCAATGTTGTAATAATTAAATTAGTCATCATATTGTGGTATATCCACAGGTCTTGCTAGTGAATAATGATTTACAAGATGTCTCAAAAAATCCAACTGGAAGAATTATCTCCCTTCTCTTACAACTGGAAGAATTATCTCCCCTTTTTTAAGTCTTTTTATGTTTCTAAACTTTTTGGATTCGATGACACTCATTAAGTTTACTGGTGAGGGGGGGTGATTTTAATTGCAGTCAAATTTAAAGATGTTGTTAAGGATTCTCTAATGTTTTATTTTAACCCTTTCATAACAATTAACATCAAATTGCAAACACCTCATTACCTTTTTAAAAATCTTTATGTAGTTTTCAACAGTGCATAGAAGATTGACAGAAGTTTAATTGCTTTAAATTGCTTACAAAAGTTAGTCTTAGATGGTGACGTTCCAGTTCTGGGGAATGTGGAGCACCCCGTCATCACCATTGCTCCCAGGTCCATTATGACCCAGAGTGGTAGTACCTGTTAGGGTCCCATCTATGAGTTAAATAGAAAATTTGTTTATAAAAATTGTTTAAAAAATTTTTCTACCAAACTATTGCTTATAACAAACTTGAACTTTACCCTCGAAACTTATCCCTTAAACTGATTTCTAATCCACTTAGCAACGAACAATTGCAAACAAGCTACTGTCAAAATATAGAAAAATCCTTGAAAATGACATAACAATAAACTTGACCTCTCCTCACAAACTACCATGTGGCATAAAATAACCATGGATGGGTTGACATGCTGTTAAAATCAGTCAATCAATAAGTCTCAATACTCAACAGATTCTCAATGGCTTTTGAGATTCATCTATGCACCATAACTTGATAGTAGATAATGAAAAAAAAATGTTTTACTGTGTGCCCTTCTGGTGCAAGTATTAAGTTTTAACATAATAAAATATTATATTTTTGGGATTATTTTGTAGGTATAAAGTATGCTGAAGATCATGACTTATATTTATAGACTGTTCCAAAACAACCGTGGCTGAATCAGTTTATCAAAAACACCCAAACATGTATTTAATTTACTATTTAAAGGCGTTGATAAATTGTCCTGGAATAACTCGCTGGAGAAGGACAGACAGACGAGGATTATATAACACTCTACTTCAAGACAGGATAAACTCTGATACTGATCAGCGGACAAGGCATTGCTTGGACTATAAAGAGAACATAAAAATTTGCATGCAGTCCCCAAACCCGCATGTATAATTATCTTATTTGCATTTTGATGGCTTGTAGTTAGATTTTCTAAGATTTTATTTAATTCTGGTCATTTCTTACCCCCGTGGATTGAATAAAGGGTTGGGTTCAAAGTTCTGTGAAGGCTCCCAATTATGACAAGAAGTTTCCCAAGTTTGACAAGAAATACCTGAAGAAAGCCGGAGGACACATTAGCTGAAACATTGTACAGATAACAATAAAGATGAGGACAATAGTCCAAATTATTCAAATTATCAAGCCTCATCTCAAAAATTCAGAGAAATAGTATAGATAACAAAGATGAGGACAATAGTCCAAATAATCGAGCCTCCTTTCAAAAATTTAGAGAAATTGTCATTTCTTGTTATACTAATTATTTATTTTTTGTTTTTTTTCAGGGAGTACAAACCTGCGAATGTCCTGCCTATTTATTTAAATGAGAGTACCAATGCGCACAAAGAGGGACAATGAAGCAACCAATTGGAACAGTTGGCCTTAAATTTTCTATGAAGGAATATCAGCAACTCCTTTTTTGTTAAGGAATTGAAAAGAAACCTTAAAACTGCTGGATATTAGATGTTCTTTCTTGTTACCTTTTTATAGCAGAAATTGCCTAACACTTCTGCACACTTGGCCGGTTCCAACTGTACGATTGGATCTCCAAGGAAAATCAAAGAGCCTCTTTCATCTATTACTTTTAACCCGCTACTGCTGTGTAACATAATACGACCGACACTTGTAGTTGCTAATAATTGTCGGAGGGGGTGGGGTCTGCTTTTTTTTTTTTTTCCTACCCACTGGGACAGGGTTAGGGTGGGGCTGACAGAAAAAGATATTCTGTTAAAAAAAAAAAAAATTCTCTTGTAAAAAGAGGAGTTGGAGAAAAATGTTACCAGTCGTAGTGAACTTGCTTTCTGGTGTTCAACATATCAGATTGAAAATAATGAAATATTTTTATACGTCGTCCATCCCATTTTTGTTCAGACTGCCTCCTGCCCATCCTACAAATTATTTTAAAAAATTTTTATAAGAGAAGAAAAAAAAAAAAAAAAACTTTCTCCACTTCATATTGTTATACAAACTTATTTAATCATATTGACATTTTTGGGTCAATGTTTGAAGTTTACCATATTACAGGAATGCCTTTAAATTAAAAAAAAAAAAAGATTTTTTTAGGGAATCCTAAATGATTTTGGATCATTGGTGACTCCTAAAATGAAGGGTAAAATTTGGAGGCCATTTTGTTTGATTTCAGTTTATCAACTTTTTGATCCAAAATGGTCTCTTGTGATTGGTTAAAAATAGATCTGACTGTTTATGTGCAAGTAAGTTTAATGCTTGCTGATTCAATGAGATTTTGTTATGTGATTGAAGTTTTTCTGGGGTTTTTTTACCTACAAAGTTTAAATAACAAATTAAGATTAAAAAAAAGGCTTTTCATGTTATGGTACATTTGAACATTGATTCTTTTTGTACAAAAAGTCATTCCATTGTTGAGAAGGTAGTTTTTATTTTTTGTTTTTATTTTTTTTCTTCATCATATATATAAATATTTTTAGCAATATTTTTTTGTTTATTTTTTTTCCTCATTAATCATTTACATTATCATATTTAAAAAAAGAAATTTTTTTAGCCTTCTAGTTTTCATTTCATTTTATATATTTAATTTTTAAAGTTCAATTTTATCTAACCTTAAAAGTTGGGAATTTTTGTACTTGCTACGCTATAACTGCTGAAAGGAAAAGTCAAAATATTTTAAATTTTGATAATTTGTTTTCAAGTAACTTATATTGGGTTTGGCGCAGAGCAGTTCCAAGAATTTGATTCTTATCAATTCTTCAGAGAAATCTTTTATCTTCTATCAGGATCCATTTCTTTTTTAGTATTCTAAATGGCACATGTCCAATAGTATAAGAATTTGCCATTGTTTAAAATTTTATTAAAGTAAAATTTACTTTTTCAATACTCAGAATTCTGCTTGGTATAATGGTTAACAAGCTAGTCTCTCAGATCCATTACTACTGTAATAATGAATTTGATCCTTGCTGGGTGTACCATACTTGCAATCTTGTGTCACATCCTACTTGTGATGAATGGGTTGAGTAAATACCTACACAGAATTCTTCAGGATTCTACTAAATTTCTTTCTTCTTTTTTTTTTTTCTTTTTTTCTAAAACTGAGTCTTATTGGGTCCGTAAAAGTCTTCAGCTACAATATTTCATCTTTATGAAAATTTGAAGCTGACTAATTTGATCATGAAGAATTGAACCAATTTGAATAATAACTTTTCTAGATGTAGATATTTTTATTTTTTTAGGCTACATGAGTTTGTAATTCTGAAATTGTTTACCATTGAGAATACTTAGTAAATAGATGGGTGTCCTATATTGGTGTAATGGTTAACAAGCTAGTCTTGCAGATCCATTATTACTGAATAGAGTTCAATCCTCACTGAATGCCCCATACTTGCAACCTTGTGTTACTGTCTACCTGTAGTGAATGGGTTGGGTAAATTAGGGCATCCCATTGTGGTGTAATGGTTAGCAAGATAGTCTTGCAGATCTACTGAATAGTGAGTTTGATCCTTATTGGATGCCCCATATGTGTGACCCTGTGTCATATCCTATCTGTGGTGAACAGGTGTTGGGTAAATACCTACTTAGTAAATGGTTATTTACCATTACAATATACTGTTTGAATATTGGGTAGAAATTCAGGTTGAATATCATTTTTATAGAAAGTAAATAAGCAGTTTAGTTCAGTCAGTAGAGCATCCGCTGAGGAACTACAAGTTTGATATTGGGCCTTGCCAACTCGGTGCATGGATCTATGTGGTAAAGTGGGGAGCCGATGGTAGGTGTAGCACTTCACCTCAGAAGATGCAAAAAACATTCTTCTTGGTCTAGTGCTAGTGAAAAGGGTATATAGAGTCCCAAGCTGTCCGGCTTATACCGACAATAAACCACTCCGCTGACTTTTCTTTTTCTGTATAACTTACTTTTGTATGAACGTCAAAAATTATATTAAAATTCAGTTGTTTATCGCTTCTGAAGATTTTTAAATAAATCTCTTGTAGAGATTCACCTACCAATGAAAATTGTGAAATCATCAAAAATAATTTAGAATTTTTTTTTTTTTTAAATTGTGGGGAAAGTCTCTTATATAAATTTTTATTTTTTGACATTTTCCATGAGATGTGAATGTACCAATAGAAATCTCGAATGGATTTGAAGTTGTGGAACGATAAATATTTGCAGCTTTGTCTGCAGTTCAAAGACAAAGAGAATTTATATACATCAAATTCTGATCCATTCCATCCGAAAGAATGAATGTCATGAGTCTTCTTTTTTTTTTTCTTTCTTTCTTTGTCCTCTTTTGAGAGGGTCAATGTTTAACCAAGATGGAACTAGTCTCATACATTCCACGTCCACTGTGGTTGTTGATTTGTCATGTCATAATGCGTATTGGTCCAAATTGAAAAAAAATTAAAAAATTGTCATATTTGGTGCTTCTGGTAAAAATTTAAAAAAAAAAAAAAAATCTTTAAATTTGATCAACTTTGGTTCTTTTACCATAATGAACATGTGGAACTTAGAAAAAAAATTGATTTAAAACACTTTTTTAAAAAAACCTTTTTTAAAAATTTTTTTACAGATAAAAGTTTATTTAGGTTGAAGTCTGAAGATTCTTGTTGTTTATTTGAGAATAAGAATTGTTATTAATATTGTTTGGATAATTGCATCTCTTCATATTCTTGAATTTTGCTAACAGAATGTTTTCACTGATCCATTCTTCAATCCTTGTCGGGTGTATAATCAAAGAGAAAGGAAAAAAAGAGGACCTGAAATTTAAAAAAAATAACTCTGTCCATTTTCAGGTGGTTAGACTTCCATTTTGCTTCTTCTCAATGTACCTAACATTATCAGTACTTTATACCTGAGCAGTGATGCTGATAGCTTTTTAATTTTATGCGCCCTGGGACGCATGGATTTGATTTGAATGGGTCCCAATTAAAGTTTCTTAATAAATTGTAGTTTTTATCTATGAACGACAAAATCTGTCTAACCCCTACCTTGTACCCCATACAGTGTAATTCGTTTCCAAGAAAATATTGAAACGTATTTACAGTTAGCTGGAAATGTGTGTGTGGGGGGAACACTGGGACACACAGATATGATTTTTCTGCGTCAGTGACACAGGACACCTACCTATCAGCATCTCTGCTCGAGGCATCACAAAAAGGAAAAGTGTGATGAAAATGGACAAATTTTGTTCATATACGAATAAAGTTAATCCTGACTTTCGGGTTCAAGCAACTCCTGATGTCATTGTTTTTGGCTATCACTTTTGATAACTTAAAAAAAAAAAAAGAAAAAAAGATCTTTCATTCTAACTTTAAGGGGTTTGGAAAAATGCAAGGTGTCAGAATTTGAAGTAGCAGACTTATTGGCTGTAGTTGAATCCTTTTTTAATTATTGCTTAGATCTTGGTTTTAAAAATGAAGAATTTATCATTTCTTTTAATTCTTGTCCAGAATAAGCCACAGATAAAATATCTTCAGTAATGTATTAACAAAAATAAAAACAAAAAAACTCCAAAAATGTAATACTTGCATCTACCATCCAGATGAGAGGGGAATTTTAGTAGTTGTCTTTGAATTCTGAAGAATCATTCACTCCAACATTAAAAGTGGGGGGGATAGTCACCATGGCATAGTGGTAAACATACTTAAGATTCTTGTGGCCATTTTTAGGCTGTAGTAGGTGAGAACACTTTACAGTGGAGATCCCTTGTGGCATTTTGATCCGTTTTGAGTGGAATTCCATGATCCTTGTGTTTTTCAGTTTTAAGCAGAATCCATGGTTGTTGGTCCGTTCGTCCGTGTTAAGCACGAGCAATTGAACACCTTTAAATAGTTAACCAACCACGTATTCAAGTGTGTTGATTGGCCGATTGAATCCATGTGGCCATGAAGAGTCTATAAATTTAAGTTGTGACATCTAACTCCTACAAGACATAATGTTGGAGTTAGTAACATTCATTTTAATTTTAAAAATTTTTTCTTTATTATATACATTATTGCAGATATTTCATCAGTGTTCTATTTTGGACAGGCATCATTGGGAGAGGGGGGTGCTTTTTTTTTCTCTCTTCTTAACATTGTCATCCAATTTGGGGCTCTAATAATCTAATAATTTTTTTTTAATATCTTCTGTTCGTTTATTTTCCTCACATATTAATACAGACAGATAGGATTACAACCAAATTCATGAATATTAGTATATTACATCCATAAGAATTATTACATTCATGAAAATTAGTATATTACATTTGCGAAAATTAGTATGAGGTGGAGCTCGCTAAGTAGTTTAACTAACGAGAAGAGAGCCCCTTAAAGTTCAAAGAAACATTCCTAATAATATTCAAATTAACAAAAAAAATATCAATTTACTTCAACAATATGTGTAATATTACAAATTACAAAAAAAAATTATTCTGGTGTTCAGTCAAATTGAATTTTGATAAAATTAAAATCAAACTGATGAAGCAATTATTCCATTTTTGGCTGTTATCTGTTTATTTAGATAAGTTCATTAAATTGTTTGAATTTTCAAATTTGACCTGAAGTGAATTTACAGAATGTTTTAGTTTTATACAAAACACTGAAATTGTGAATCCTTTTCTGATAATAAAAATAAAAACAAATATTACATTAACAAACCAGATAATCACCCCCATCCTTATTTCTTTCTTTTCTTTAACATAAAATATTGGTGAGGAGAGTGTTAACTTCATATAGGATTCCTTCATCTTTATCTCAGTTGTGTGTTTTAACACAATTTATTTTCTTGCCTTATTCAAAATACAAATCGATTTTTCAGCTGATAAATCAATTTTTGATGCTTAAAAGAAAGGAAATCATTTTGACTAAGATTCACAGTAATTCTTCAGAATAAGTCCACCACTTTTTTATTAATTGTTTTACTATGAAAATTTCATTTATTCAATGCTACGACTCTTACCAATTCAGCATATGAGTAGCACAGGGATCTGTGCGGTAAAGTGAGGAGGTTATGGTAGGTGTGGCGCTCCACCTCAGATGCTAAAACAATCTCTTTGGTCTAGTGCTAATGAAAAAGGGATAAACTCCCTCGCTGTTTGGCTGATACCAAATTTAGGCCACATGAGTAGCACGGTTTGGATAGCTGATGGTAGGTGTGCTGTTCCACCTTAGGTATAAAAGCAATCTCCCTGGTCCAGCACTAGTGAAAAGGGGATAGACTTCCTCAGTGTCCGGATGATACCAACAATAGCCCACTTTGCCTACTTTACTCCATACCATACCCTTAACTGGATTTAATGGGTGTTGATGCATTTTAATAATAATGAAATTTATTGTGTACAGTGCTCAGGTGCGCCACAACTCATCAAAGTCTCATGTCAAGTACACAGAATAATGTATTAGTGTCAGGAACATGAACAGTTTACAGTAGTAATATGCATGTATGTGTGCACGTGTGTGTGCATATGTATGTGGAGAGTGGCATCAGGTATAGTGTCGGCGGACTACAGGAAGCATGAAGGCTTTGAAAATTCAGTGCTTCGGCAGCCTACAACAGACGCGGGCAGTTTATTCCATGTCTTCGCAATTCTGAGCGTGAAAAAAATGTTTGGAATTTTGGCCTCAAAATTTTGAAATTCTGTTTATTCCAAAATCCATTGAGACTAAAATGGCCTTCATCGTTCATTTGAGATTGTCTAAAACAAATTGCCACCTTTTAGACCACTTGTGTTCAAATTGAAGTTCATACTCCAAACATTGTTGATAATCAAGTGGTTGCAGTTGTTGGATCTTGTAGGGGAGGGGGTGCATATTAAAGTCAACACTTAAGAAGGAAAACTCTGTATTCAAACAGGTTAAAACCTGCTTAAGAAATTGACCTTGTGTCATATCCTACTCATGTTGAGGGGTTGGTAAATATGTATTAAGATAAAACTTAAAATTCTGTTGCATTTGATGTTGTGGAAATTAAATGGACAAAGATGGATATTCAATAGCACTTTGTTATACAGCATCTACTGCTGTCACCTCTGTGCATATACTTCTGCAAAGTAATTTTATATTGTACAGTATTTACCTGTCTTGATCAAGTTCTAAGGATCCAAATTTATACTGCCAAAATTGGTGCCTATCTCTACAAGAGTGATGATTTTATAAGGTTGAAATTCAATCATGATGGGTAGAATTAAGAGCAACCTTTTGGCTTTACACAAAACTAACTTATATATATATATATATATATAGCCGGTTTAGCTCAGTTGGTAGAGCATTTGGCTAGGAATCACAAGATTCCTGGTTTGATACTGGTCCTCGCCAACTCGGTGTATGAGTAGCACAGGGATCTGTGCGGTAAAGTAAGGAAATGATGGTAGGTGTGGAACTCCACCTCAGATGTCAAAACAATCTCTTTGGTCTAGCGTTATTGAAAATGGGATAGACTCCCTCACTGTTTGGCTGATACCGACTTTAAGCCATCCCGACGACTTAAAAAAAAAAATATATATATATATATATATATATATATAAATGGGATAAAAAATAATTGTATGAACCCCTTCATTCTTGTTCTTCTACAAGAATGGCTTTGGCATTAAATAACTGATGAAGATTAATGTAATTAAACAAAAACAAAAATAATATTTTAGCAAGAATCATTTTGATAATTTTAATTCTAAACGTAAAATCATTGATAATTTTAATTCTAAACGTAAAATTAAAAAAATTTACATTTAAAATCAAAATTTTTTGAAAAATATAAGAAAGCTTAATATTTTTTATTTTTTACTTAAGTTAGATTTTTCTGTCTTTCTTTTAAAGTTAAAAACCCAATTTTTTTTTTTTTTTTTTTTTTTTTTTTTGAATGTCCAAAATGTAAACCAGCCTATATTATCTGTTCTCCTGTGATATATATGAATCTCTAATTCCAAAATTCAGTTGTGGGTGGAATTGGCTTCTATAAGTTGTCTGGTTAGTCTTTTGACAGGTCATTATTGACACCTTTTTCAAAATGTGTCAATTTTGACAACACAATTTCTTGTGCAGGTGAACAAATAGACTCATGTCAAATAAGAAGAAACTTGTAAACTGTCTGAAAAGTGTTTACACTGGAAAATTTAAGGGAGATAACTCTGGTTTAACAAATTTGTGGAAATTAACATGCATTCTCTGTTGCAATTATTCTACAATATCTCCTAATAATTTCTGTTTAGTGAATATTGTTATTTATTCTTTAATTTGTTTTTATGTATATTTATGATCAATCTCTGAAAATTTTGGATTAGCTGTTTATAGCAGATATCTCCCTTCTCTCTCTTTTTTTCTTTCTCTTCCTCTCTTCCCCCCTTCTCTCCCCTCCCTCTCTTAGATAACATTCCTCTCTCATATATGAAACAGTGTGGGCAAAGTCACCATGCTATGTTGGTTTCTATCATTTTCCTGCTTTACACACACATACACATACATACACACACATATATATATATAAGAAAAATGGCCAGACAATTAGAAAGATAGAAAAGAAACTCATCAGACAAGAATTGTGCGTTGAGTTCAACAAAACATGCATATATATATATATATAATATACCAAAATAATATATCTCTAATAAAGTTAATTTTCAGAAATTTTTAGACTGCAATTTATTATCATAATGTAATAATTTATGAAGAATGCTCCAACAATTTGGATTATGCTTTTTTTTTAAAAAACTTTAATTTAACTTCAGTCTTATATTTCTGAATGAATTCCATGTTTAAAATGAGACTAAATAATTTACCACCAAACTCCAATTTACCTCCTTAAATCAACCATTAACTATTGAATGAACATTTTACTCTGGATCTTAGTGAAATTGCCTTTCTTGTAAAAATGCATAACAGAATGTTGTAGAGTGTAAAATACGCTCCTCTCTGCAATTTTTATTTATCTATTTTTTAAAGATGAGCATTATTCTTACTTTTTTTTTTTTTTTTAGCAAAATGAATTTTCTTTAAACAGATTTTTCCCAATTTTAAGGCTGAAATAAAATTTAACCCTTTCATACCATTGAACATCTGTAATACCTAATCAGTATTAATTATAAGGTGCTTTTTTTTTTTTCTTTTCTTTTTCTTTCTTTTCTCTCTTTTTCTTTTACTTATTTACTGTATCTACTCGAGTATCATCTGATACTGTCCAGGACTTTTACAGCTGGGAATTGTAGGCGTACCAGTTGGCCTAGGTCTGCTATTTTCACACACACAGTTTGTATCTCGCATATGGTGTGAGACCCCCCCCCCTCTAATATTAGGCTTAAATTTAGATCTTAGAAAGTTGAATGATACCCAGGTATATACAGTAAATAAGAGATTTAAGAAATAGATTTTTCTTTATTTGTCTGAATATTTGAGATAAATCTCTATGTATTATTTTGATTTTTCAGACTGTTGTCCTCATCTTTATTGTGATGTATAAAAACACGTTTTGGCCATTAATATGCTTGAATAGACAAAGAGCACCTGAAAAAGGTCAGAGAGTACAATGACTGAAATGTTGTGTTTTTATACATCACAATAAAGAGGACAAAAGCTTTTTCTTGTTTCTTTTATCAAACAAGAAAAAAAATGTGCCAATAATTTCATCTTTATTTTTCTAATTTTTTTTAAAGCTAGTAAAATAATCAGTTACTAAACTTTCAAATTATCCTTTGTATAATCTTTTTATTTAAAAAAGATTTTCTCTCGTCTTCTGGCCATAAACTGACAACTCGGTGCTTAGTGCTCTACTAATTGTACTTATTAAACTCTCTCTCTTTCTCTAATCTAATCAAAAACGATCTCGAAAGCTATTGTCAGTTTAGTGAATGTCAAAATTTTTAAATTCCCTACTTGAGCGCAAACCAATTTTCAGTGAAATTCTAGAATCATTACTTAGAAAGAAAAACTTTGTTAAAAAGAAAATAATTTTTATTTTAAAACTGATTTCCGCTTCATAAATGGTTAAAAGAAGAAAAAAACAAAAAAAATGAAAACAAAATAAGGTTTATGTAGAATGTCAAATAATCTTTTTACTTTTTCCAATTTCAGAATTTTTAACAGAAATTTTTTTTTTTTTTTTTTTTTTTTAAACTGAATTTGGATGCAACGTTTTTGAACTGGAAAATTTCCACAAAGTCCATTTTTATTTTTATTTTTTATTATTCATCGTAACATTGTTACAAATAAATATTTTCTTGTTGAAAACAAATTTCTGTTTGTTTTTTTTATTTATTTTAATTTTAATTTTCTATTAACTGCTATTTTGATAGGATGTATTTACAATCCTTCCTCAACATGTGTCTGTGTGTGTGTGTGTGGGGGGTTGTGACTGCTGTCCCTTCTATGAAAAAAATCATCCAAACTAACAAGAATATGCGCCCTCCAGGTGTAAGTATTTAAGTTTTAGTGTAATGAAATGTATCAAATTAGAAAGACTACTGAAATTAAATAAGAACACATATAAAAAGACTGCCCTTATTCTAATTATATTTTAATTGGTTTCTATATAAAATCATTCATAGGGTTGATTTTAATACGTTGAATATAATAATAATATTAGAGATCAATAACACCAAGTAATTATCTATTAAACATGGTTTTGTTAAAATAAGTATGCAAATTAACCACCCCATTTATTTTTTAGTCATATATAAGACACATTACAGAATTTTAAATGCACTGGACCAGTGTGTTAAATTAACAGCGTCGATCCCAGGGGGCCATCCCCCCAGGCAATACCTGCCCCCTCGATTTAAAGGGACGGCTGGGTTTATTGCCCAGTGCCTGAGGCACCCCCCTTGAGGGGGAATGCTGATGGGATCGACACAATTTTTTCCACCTACCACCCATGAGCTTCGGCTTGTGGGTGGGCCCACATAAAAATTGTCCTTGTGTCCTGCCCTCATAAGTGGGATGAGAGGCAAATACCATAACATGGACTGTTTTGAGGCAAATCTAACTCAAATTTTCCTAGAGACCTTGTTAATAAATAAGACTTATTCTATGTATTAGTTAATGATTTTGACTAAATTAAATAGTCATTGATAAACTTATGCAATTTCTGAGGGTATTGTGACCTAAGCAGTGATTTAGTTTCAGTTGTGGATGGTCAAACACTAAATCTCCATTCTAACAAGATTATATAGAAATACCATGTGACTGAGAATTATTTGAATCTATAATTATTTATTAATGATTAAGTTCCAAACCTTAAAATCTGTTTTATTGGTATCCTGAGAAAATCCAAACTGAACTAATTGATGCTGAGTGAATTGTTCAATTGGACTTTATTGTACATTTTCCCCCACTATTGTGACGTGTGTGCTCCATGGAAAATCAGCTTTTTATATACCCTCTTTGGTATATCCTCAAGAGAGTTCTCGTGTGAGCGAGAGAGACAGATAGTTAAGACTGTGACTTACTTGCTTCTTTGGTTGTTTCATCTTCTTTCTTTTGGCCGGTCGTCATCTTATCGTCTCATCTATGTTGCTGTCTCTAACTAAGGGCTTCTTTTTAAGTCATGTATTAATCAACTGCAAGACTTTGTTTTTCTTTGATCAAAGATTTTATTACTGCCCATCCTGATTAAAAAAATAATAGGATTCTCTCTCTCTCTCTCTCTCTCTCTCTCTCTCTCATATTTATTTTATATATATATATATATATATATATATATATATAATATAAAATCTGTTGTTTACAGACTCGAGTTCTCTGGTGATTGTATACATACAGCTACGGAAGTATGTATCAGTTAAATGTTTACCCTTTACTGACAGTTACGAACGGCCGAGACAGTAAGGAGCTGGACTGACAAAAATTCAGTCGGGTTTCGCTCCCAGCTAGTAGAAGCTGTTAAGTCTAGCCACACTGTTATGTAAACGTTGAAACGCTGTCTGTGGATATACAATGCGTAAAAATAAAGACAAAAGATGTTTTATATGGCTTTATCATCAGAGTGTACTTTCAGAATTTGAAAGCTGATGATAAATGAAATCTGTCTACGCATTGTATCGAATTTTATTATTTTATACTTAACAATGCTTCAAGCCAATTATTTTATATATATATATATATATATATATTTACCAATCCCTCCACACGAGTAGGATGTGACACATGGTCAATTTCTTAGGTGGAGTTTAACAGGTTTTTTAATTCAGTTTTCCTTCTAGACTGGTTACCTAGCCAAGGCTAAAGTGCCCAGTCTGCCCTACTATTTAGCCATAGCTGGAGAGAGTAGTTGGATGCATACCTTTCCCAAGGGTATTAGAGGATTTGGTGTTTAGTTTTTATTCAACTTTTCTTTTAGGCAAATGAAATGTCACAAGACTGTTTGTAGGCAGTTTAAAAACATTGAACAAAGTTTCTGTGTCGTCCAAGTATGGCTACTTTCAACCATCTTTCGTCCTTTTTAAGGATCTAGTCCTCTTATGTTGTAGAATAAGCCAGTTTAGCTCAGTTGGTAGAGCACTCGCCTAGGAATCGCAAGGTTCTTGGTTCGATACCGGCCCTCACCATCTTAGCGAATGAGTAGCACAGGGATTTGTGCAGTAAAATGAGGAGCAGACGGTAGGTGTGGCACTCCACCTCAGATGCCAAAAACAACCTCCTTGGTCTAGCACTAGTGAAAAGGGGATAGATTCCCTCGCTGTCTGGCTGATAACAACATTAGGCCACCCCGACGACTTTACTTATGTTGTGGAATGCTAGGTTGATTCTGTGTTCAAAGAATTCTTTGTTGGGTTTTTGGAATATTTTAGTAATATAGTTATTTACTCAGCATAGCTTAGATGTGGCACAAGGCCAGAAGCATGGAGCACCCAATGAGAATCAAACGCACTAACAATGGTCTACAAATTTAACTTGCTAAACATTACATCACGTGAGGTGCCCATATTTTGGTAATATAGCTATTTACTAAGCTTAGATGTATGGGGCGCCCAGTGAGAATTGAACTCACTAACAATGGTCTGCTAATCTAGTTTGCTAACCATTACACAACGTGTGGTGCCCATATTTTGGTAATATAAGGTATGCTGTAGCCTACCACTTAAACTTATAGACTCTGTGTGGTCAACACACGTGAATACATGTTTAGTTAACTATTTAATCACCAATCTTGAAAGTCGTTCATTTGCACGTATTCAACACGAACGAACAGGACCAGCAACCAGGAATTCTACGTAACACTAAGGAACACAAGGGATCTCCATTGTAAAGTACTCTCACTTGCAGCCCCTAAAAATGACCCAAAAAATGTAACATGGGTATGATGATATGTAGGAACCTTTTTACTTTGGTTTGTAAACTGCTTTGATCATGTATGTGCTGCAAACAATTATGTATGAAAATATTGCAAATCGTTTTACTCACCTTAATATTTGAATATGTTCCCTTTAATATTCTGGGGGGTAAACATTTGATATATTTTACAGTAGATGTTAGCCTACCAATTACAATCTATATAATAATACTCTTGTTCCTACAAAATATGACTGTTATCATCTTGCAACACCCTCTGGTTAAAAATGAGACTGTCCAAATGAGTGTTGTCACCTCAGCTAAATAATGGACCATTCCGTTTTTAATATAAAGAAAGGGAAGAAAACGGACATGCTACACAGAAAAAATATGATAAGAAAGAAAGAGAGTAAGGGAAAGATAGAGAGAGGGGGTGAGCATGCAGAAGTGATAACGCCAATCTGTTTCAATTGAACATTATCAAAAGATGAAAAAAAGCAAAGAAAAAAAAAGGGTCAAAGAGAGTTAAATGAAGATCATTATACTTTTTATATATTGAACTATTTTGCAATAGCTCTTAAGTAAGCATATCATATATTGTAATAATTGAATTATTATACTGTAGTATATCCACAGGTCATGCTAGTTTGTTTTTTGATTGCAAATTTGTTTTGGCTCGGCTTCATATTGTCCAGGTAATCGATGAAGAATGTTAAGCAAATATAATGACTACTAAGGTGAATCAAAAGTTTTGCAATATTTTGGTAACATGAGGCACAACTTGGTAGCTCTAAATACTTTAGCCTTGGTTGTGAATACTGAGCTCGCCTGATACTCTCCGAGTGCTACTCACCAGGTTAAAGAGCCAGGTCCACCCTACAATTTATCCATAGCTGGGGGAGAATAGTTGGATGCATACCTTTCCTAAGGATATTAACACTATGTGAAATGCAACCAGCCTTATCCAGGATTTGAACTCATTTTGTTGTGTCCATTTCCTTATGACAATAACCATTAGACAACATATGCCTCCTTTTAGTTCCCTGAAGTACAAACCTAAACATAGTGTGTACTTCCATACTTTATCTCTAAGCTACTTCTGCAAGTGTTTTTGATTGTAATAAATTCAAAAGAAACAATCTTAAAGATTTCTGGCATAACAAACTACTAAGATGAATCAAAAGTTTTGCAATATTTTGGTAACTTGGTAGTTCTAAATACTTTAGCTTTGGTTGTGAAGATGATGAACCAAGAAATGCTGAGCTCACCTGATACTCTCCAAGTACTACTCACCAGATTTACCTCTATGTCTTAGAGCATGGCATAAGAATACGTGGTTTTATACTTACCTGATCTTCAATGTTCTCAATATTTTGGGGTAAACTTTTGATAATGATAATAAAATTTATTGCGTACAGTGCTCATGTGCACCACAACTCCTCAAAGTCTCGTATAGTACATAGAATAATGTACGAATGTCAGGAACATGAATAGCATACATTAATAATATACATGTATGCGTATGTGCATGTATGTATGTGAAGGAGGGTATCAGGTATAGTTTTGTTGAATTACAGGAAACCTGGAGGCTTTGAAAGATGCAGTGTTTCGGCAGCTTACAATGGATGCAGGCAGTTTATTCCATGCCTCAGTAACTCTGAGCGTGAAAAAATGTTTCCAAAAGTCATGTGAGCTATGCTGTTTTCTGACTTTGTAGCATGCTCACATGTGTTAAAAAACCTGGAGTTTTGATATATGATACAGTTGATATTGGTATAGCAAACTCAATTTATTTTATTCCTGTTGCAAATTTCTTCTGGGTCAGCTTCATATTGTCTGGGCAATATGTCATGAAATAGGGGAGTAAACCCCGAAAACAAATCAGGAGCTGGAGTCCCTAAAGGTGGTGTGATGCTGAAATCTAGTGCTACCCATCAACACCTGCGACACTACCGTTGCCAAACCACATTGGTACCTTACCTTTCCTTTGGATCACAGTGGTAGTGTGGAGAGGGGGGATTTGCTGCATGGACAACAGCTTATCCTCCATATGAACCCGCCCAGGCTATTTAGTTCAAGGGGGGGAAAAAACAACAAAAAAACAAACTTTGACACTACTCCATCGTCTCTCATAGACAGAAGACTGCCAACCAACCATATGACATGAAATATATATATATCCAGGTTATTTCCAATATGTCTAACATGATTAAAGGGGAACCACTCTTGACTGATAAATTATTTATTTATTATTGATCTATTAGGAAAAAAGAAGATGGGTTTAGGGTTAGGGTTAAGGGTTAGTTTAATGGGAAAATAAATAATTTATCAGAGTGGTTCCCCTTTGATCATGTTAGACTTATAGGAAATAACCTATATCCAAATGACATATATATCCAAATGTAGTAAATAAAATACATATGCAAATATAACAATTACAAACAAATCAGAAAATTTCTGTAAAATCTTTAAAAGCAAATAAAAAAAAGTGAAGACATTTTTTCTTTTTTTTTTAAAGAAATTTATTTTGTGAAGTTTTACAATTTCACGGGTGAATTCAATTAAATAATGATAATTAATGATATGATGATGATTTATGTTTTGTTTTTTGTCTTTTGTCTTTTGTCTTTTGTAGTCCATGGGACAAAAAAATTGGGAAGAGACTCTATTTATTGTTACAGAAAGGAGAATAAAGATTTTCTTTCCTTCTCCCATGTTTAACAATTTTTATAAAATTCACTTTTACTTTAAGAGTAAAAAAAAAAATAAATAAATAAATAAAATCAGTTAAAACTTTGTCTCATAATGTTTAACTAATTTTGTTTTTTGTAAATTGTATGTATTTGTTTCTTGTTGGTTAATTGTTTTTTTTTTAGTAAATATAAATAATTATTTGATAAATTGACTTAGTTTTTGTCCAAGGCCACAAGTATAGGGCATTATGTATAATCTTTAATAAGCTTGGCTATTATATATAACTTTTTAAAAAAAAGGCAAATTTATCTCTTATTCTACAATTAGCAGTGGCTACCCGGCATCACCTGGGTAGAGGGGATTTTTTTAAGTTAGTCCCACAGATCCATTATTACTAAATCGTGAGTTGAATCCTCATGAGATGCCCCATTTAAATCCCTATGTAAAAAAAAAAAAAAAAAAAAAAGACCTTGCATTGATCCAGCTACTCTGAAAAAATGTTTATCTACTATCTAAAATATTAGATGAAAAAAAAAATCCATGCTGTTATCATTTAAATTTTATTTTTTAATTATCTTCATGAATATAAATCAAATCTCTATTATTTTTGCTCAAAAACCGAGCCCTAGTGATATTTAATGTGTATATATATTTACTTTGATGTTAATTGTTTTTTTCAAAGTTTCCTCCGGACATATACACACAACTACCCTTTATATATGTATAGATTATTCAACTTAATGTGTTTAGATCCAGAAAATGTCCAGTCCCATCAGTATTTCTTATGGGGGGGGGGGTCTCTCTATCATCAGAGATTGAATCTGATTCTATTCATTTGAATGCAATCAGGTGGTGTTGCTAGACTATACAGTTAAAAAATAATCTTTGCTTCAAGAATGGAAGTTTTTAAAAATACTAAACAGAGCTTTGATTTGCCGTTAAGGCCACAAGAATGTGAGTGAGGATTGAACTCACTACTTAGTAGCAATAATCTACAAAACCAGATTGCTATTAAACTATCATGTAACACTCTACATACTAATAAAGATAAAGTACATCTAGTCCTCTTGTTTTTGCTATGACTAATTTAACTTATATTCTTATCATTATAATGAAAATTATGTGTATATCTGTCTGTAACCGAAACTACATCAACCCTCACTTCACAATTCCCTTACATTAAGTAATCATTACTTAATTCTAATTAGCATCTTATTTGTCAATGATATTTCTATTTAAAAAAAATCTAGTTGAGGTAGATTTTCCTCAAAACAGCTCATGTTATTAATATGTTTAAAATCTTGCATTGTATGTTATGTATCGCTAAGAAATAGAGGTTCACATCGTATATGGTGTGGCTAATTTGCGTAGAGATTTTAACATTCGGATTTGATAGATAATCAATTTATGTTATTGATTTCTAATTTAATCTTTTTATTTTGAAACGTATTAAAATCAATCATATGTATGATATTATATAGAAATCAATTAAAATAAAATAAAGGTAAGTATTATATCTTTCTAAGCATTCTTATTTAGTTTCGTTAGTCTTTATGATTTAATGAAATATTTTCTTGCATTAAAACTTAAATACTTGTGCCCAGAGGACGCATATTTTTGCTAGTATATAAACTTGCTAGAATAAACTTTTTGATTAAAGGGACTTTTTTCCTTTCACCCCTCAAAAGATCCAAATAGTTTGCAAATTAGAAAACTGTTATATATGTTATTTTCTTCGAAAACATTGCAAACATTTTTGAGAGGTTCACACAAATACAATCTATTTGTTTAGTCTCAGTAATTCTTTTTAACAATTTTTAGTTTTTTAAAGTTTTAATTTAAATTAAAATGGATTTTATCCTGAAAAATTCTGTTCTGTTACTTTTCTCCAGTCAGGAGACGAAAATAAAAAAAAAAAAGAATTTTTTTCTTAGAAGAAAAAAAGGCCTAAAAAATTCAAATTGAACAGAACAGAAAATTCTTGATAAGGATTACTGTATATACTCAAGTATTGAATGACTTTATGTTATGAACGACCCCTAACTTTTGTCTATGCTATCACATATTGCATGTAATGAATGATCTCTTGTTTTTGAGGTGAAAAATTGATCATAAAAAGTTGTTCATTACAAGATTATATACAGTAGTTATTATTCAGATTACTTTCTTTCATCTTATTTTTGTTGCATTTTTAATTGTTTTTTTTAATTTTTAAATTTTTTATATTCTATGAATAATGAAGTAGCTACTACAGAGATTTGAGTTTTGATCCTATATTTTTGGAAAGCAATTCAGTATGAATAATGCTTAACTGATGTACCTTGAGGTTCATCAGTAGACAAAAATTCAGATTTAGTCATAACTAAAATGGAAGGCAGAATCCAAAGGATACAGAATTCATGATAGAATTTTGTAATTATTTTATATATCTGAACTCAAACATTTAATTGATAGTCATAGAATTATATATATATATATATATATATATATATATATATATATATATATATATATATATATATTGGTTAGAATTCAGCACCAAAAGCGCCTCCAAACCTGATAATCGAAGAAATGAAACTCGGAATTGTGAGTTATTACTGTGTCTTAAAATCTTTCTTTTTAATAATTTATATATCTATATATATCTATATCTATATATATATATATATATATATGACATTTATTTTGTGGAAGGTGTAATTCTGGGAACTGCCATTTGAAGCAACAAAAATAAATGAAAGTAAAAGAAATTAATGACAAAACTTCAGTAAATCGTTAGAGTTATCTCCCTTCGAACTTATCGGTTCCATTCCACAAAGACAACATTTTGTTAAGTTGTACGAAATTTTAAAAACATTACACACATTACATATGTTAAAAGTAATGCTCGAAAATATGTGATAATTGGAATGAAGATTAATAACTCTACTTAAATTCTGAGAAATAATTCGTAAAATATTTATTGAAGATTAATTTAACGTAAGTAAAATGAAACAAATTGTATTTTCATTTAAATCGTGTCAAACGATAGTTGAGTACATTGAAATGTTGCTTGAGATCATTTATATTGTTTAGAAATTAAAACTCAACTTGCTTCATTCATATGTATTACATAATGTTTATATAGTATGATCATTACCAATAAAAATAATACAATCTTGACGAGGAGGAAAATTCTTAATCTTCCTCCTTAACCCAATTTGATAAACTTTTATCATTTGTATTTTTCCAATTTAAAATAGAACAAAATAAATTGTTTCTTTTAAGTATTCTACTTATATTTTGTGCTTAGAGATTGATAACAAAAAAGTTTAAATAAATTTGTGTTTACGGTTTGACGTATTAAAAAAAATAGATTAAATTATTTTAACTGACTTTTTAACAAGAGGGCAAAGTATATTGCTTTGTTCTAAAAAGATTGGATAACACTTGATTATCTTAAAACAAAACTAAGTTTGTTTTTATTGTTTAATTTTTATCAGTATCAGCAAATTGTAGTATAAGAGATTTAAACTTAAAGCTAAAAAAAGAAAAAAAAAAGATCGAGAGAACCGGCTAAAATTATTTTAAAATTTTGGTGAGGATTTTGTTTTTTTAATCTAAGTTTCTTAAAAAAAAAAAAAAAAACACACACAATAAAAAAAAAAAACCAGTCAAAAACAGTTAAAAAAAGAAAGAAGCTACACAAACACAAGATAACGAGAAACTACTGACATTTTCCCCGGGTGAATGTAACAGTTTGTCTAAAAATTCCAGATCCAACGTTAAACAGAGATAATGACTATGAAAGAAGGGAGATGCCAGAAGCACCTGAATTTGTTACCATGGAAACCAAATCAGCTTTTTTTCTTGTTGGGGTTGTGTGGGATGTGTATTTCCAGTTTTAAAAACAGTCATGGGGTGGGGGAGAATTACAATATCTAAATCGTTGGGTTTCTTTTCTTTTTTTGTCTTTTTAAAAAAGAAAAAAGAAAAATGGTCTGAATGACCGTATCTTTGTGTGTGTGTGTGTGTGTGTGTGTGTGTGAGTTCGTGAGTTTGTAGAAAATTTGAAGGTTTTCTCAAACAATTTTTTTTAAACAATTAAAAAAAAAATGTTGTTTGTTTAAGAATTTTGAAGAGAATACCTGTTCGTTCTTTAGATGTTTCATTTTGATTATGAAACTTCTTTAAAAAGAATTTGATTCTTCTTGATTTTTCTTTTTTTTCTTTCTTCTTCTTTTTCTTCCCATTCACAAGGGATAATGAGGCACTTGCACTTGAGGTTAAAAAAAAAAAAAAGGCACACTTCACTTCGGGAAATCAATTTCTCCTCTTCGTCAATATACCGGGATTCGGGCGTTATTATCATCGATTTTAATTGTTTTTTGTTTTTTCAACGCTTTTCCGTCTGTTTCTTTTTTAGATATTCAAGGAACTTGATTAAAAGTCATTCGAGATTTGTATCAAGAAACTTATTCAATGTCTTTTTTTGCGTCAGAA
>CM042146.1:120537814-120565314 GCA_023376005.1 Doryteuthis pealeii | reverse complement strand
CCGGCAATTCTTTCATTTATTCAAGAAAAAGACAATGTCGTAGTCGTTCTAATCTTCATTTTTTCACACATCTCCAAATATTTCTTAAAGCCTAGCCCATTTGCCAAAACCTTTCTCATTCCCCAATGATACTTGCATCAGCAAAATAAGTTCTAAACAAGTTCAGCTTCGGGTTATCCTGACCGGGCCTTTAACCAGGACTACTATCTTTTAATATGAACAATACTTGAATTAAATTTGCTATAAATAGATTATATAGGTCTTTCTTTTCATAAGTTAATGACCATTGGGAAAGTGTTTACTATTTATGCTACAAATTCAAAATCTGAAGTACTAAGTAATAAATACAGTGGTATTTTGACTTACGAATTTAATTCGTGACTCAATTTCCTCGTATATCGAATCAATTTTCCCTATTGAAATAAACTAAAATGCCATTAATCCGTTCATCTTCCTTTCAATTAATATAACACCCCAATTTCTTTGTTAGTTTTTTTAAATAAAAAAAATAGGAATGTATTTTATAAAAATATAATAGAATGTAATGAATTATGAGCTGTAATTTATCTTTTTAGAAATGATATTTTTCTTTGCATAATAAATTTAGAAACTTAAATGATTTTAGTGAATTTATTAACATAAGTGTATTTGAAGCTCGCTCGTACCTCAAATTTTAGCTCACAATACGAAGCAAAAAATAGACCGAGTGTCAGCTCGTAACTCGAATAACTCGTAAGTTGGGACATTCGTTAGTCAAAGCACCACTGTACATTATTAATATTTTAACCAGTCACCCGATACCTTCTTCTTTCTTTCTTTTTTTTCTTTCTTTCTTTCTTTCTTTCTTTCTCTTTCTTTTTTTTTATTTTCCACGCTTCTACAGAATAACTCACTCCTTGAAATTTTCATCAATTTTATATAAAGTTACCTTTTCTCAGTCGGTAGAGTGTTCGGCTAGGAATCACAAGGTTCCTAGTTCGATACTGGCCCTCGCCAACTCAGCGAATGAGTAGCACAGGGATCTGTGCGGTAAAGTAAGGAGCTGATGGTAGGTGTGGCGCTCCACCCAGATGCTAAAAATAATCTCCTAGTGAAAAGGGGATAGACTCCCTCGCTGTATGGTCGATACTGACATTAGGCCGCCCCGACGACTTTACTTACTATAATTCTTACTTACACAATCCAGAAGCGCGCGTAGCGTAATGGTTATCGGTGTTGAAAATGGAATCGGCTATCCGAGTTCAAATCCTAAACGAAGCTGTCTGCATTTCACTTCGCGCTAATACCCTTGGGAAAGGTATGAATCCATCTGTTCTTCCCTATCCAGCTGAGGATAAATAGTAGGGCAGACGGGTTCTTTAAGCCTTGCTTAGACAACCAATCTAGGAGAAGGAAGGCTCTGAATTCAAACCAGCTTTATTTCGCTGTGACCTTGTGAAGAGTGAAGTCACAAAATTACATCTTCAACTATCTACACTTGTACCATCGGCCATATTTATTTAGTCTTCCTCTCCCTATCGAATAAAAATAATATGGCCGATTTGTAATTTTGGGACTTAACTAACAGTTCAATAAAAGAAAGAAAAGAAAAATGAAGCAAATGACTGAAAAATAATTTTATCTGGATTGCGTATGTAGAGATTGGACTTGTCAGGACCGGTGATAGGGTCTCAGCCCCCCCCCCAATCAATGATAAGGGGGTCCCTACTCTATTACACGTCAATTTTCATAAGATAGTATTCACAGAAAATATATATGAGATATATACCGGATCCTGTAAGTTGGCCTGCACCACCCGTTGAGAAAATGACGGGGTGCCGACCCTGACACTTGTATATACTTTTTAGATAAATTCAAATAAATTCTATGTAAATTCCGATGGATAGTGGGACAATATGTACAAGTTCCTAATTTTATTTTTATTTTAGGAATTTTTGGAAATTTTATAAATCCCTTGTTAAATTATACGAAACAACTTTGGAGAAAGTCGGTATTTACCCGACCCGTTCGGATAGAGCGTGACACAAGGCCGCAGGTATGAGGCACCCAGTGAGGATCGAAGTCACGATTCAGTAGTAATGAATCTGCGATGCGAGTTTGCTAACCATTACACCATGATACGATGCCGTTTTCATGTCCAACCCATTTGCTACGGGCAGGATATGACACTAGGTTGCAAGTTTGGGGGCATCCAGTGAGGATCAAACTCGCTATTCAGTTGTAATGGATCTGCGAGACTAACGTGCTAAAATACATACCCAACCCGTTCGGCATGTGACATAAGGTTTCAAGTATGAAGCATCTAGTAAGGATCGAACTCGCTATTCAGTTGTAATGGATCGGCGAGACGAGTTTGCAAACCATTACATCACGATCGGGTGTACTAACGGTCGGAGAGTATATCGACCTGAAATATTGTGATAAAAAAACCCAATAAGATACCGATAATAAGTCGTAAGTAACAAAACTATTTAATTCAGTCGTATTCAAATAATTTAAGACTAATGCTTAACTTAAATGTGGCACAAGGCCAGAAGTATGGGGTGCCCAGTGAGAATCGAACTCACTAACGATGGTCTGCGACTCTAGTTCACTAATAATTACTCCACGTGAGGTGCCCTAAGACCAATGCTTATATAATCAAGTCACGCTTAAAACTCTAGTTTCTTCCTGATTACCAAAGTTAAGCAACGATGAGCCAGTTCATTACTTAAATGGGTGACCATTTAGGAACGATATTTGCTGTAATCAGCCAGAGGCCGAGCAGAGCTCAGTCAATTCCAAAGAACTTCGCTCAAGGTAATAGTCAGCGAGCTAGACTAGCAAACCATTGTTAGAGAGTTCGTTTCTCACTGAGTACTCTGCTGGCCCTGTGCCAAACTGCACTAAACTTAGTAAATAACTTTGGGGATTCTTGCGTGGTGTAACGGTTAGTATTACTGTAATGCTGATAGCTTTTTGATTTAGTGCGTCCTGGGACGCGCATATTTGCTTTGAATCTCTTTGAGTCTCCGGGAAAATTTATGAGTCCCCAACAAAAGCCGCTTGACTCCTACCCTGTAACCTATCCTGTGTAATTCATTAAAAAAAAACTATTGAAATATATTTACAGTTAGCTTGAAATGGTGAGGGAAGAAAAAAGAAAAACACTGGGACGCATGGATACGATTTTACTGCGTCCTTTTAAATTTTTTGTGCGTCAGGGACGCAGGACGCGTACTCGTCAGCATCTCTGGTATTAGCTTGTCAGGCTAGCAGTGAGTTCGATTCTCACCGGGTACCCTTATATTTCTAGCCTTTTGCTAAACTAAGTTGAAGTTTGTAACCTATTTTCTGATTCCCGCTAGATTATTGAAGTTAAGCAGCGACAAACGTGTTCAGAATTTAGATGGGTGACCACTTAGGGACAGCAGGTAAGGAATCTGATGCCTGTGTGGCAAAAATTAGCAAATACCAAATTATATTAAAGGAACCGGTTCTCATCAGATCAACGAAGTTAAGCAATGTTGAATCTGATCAATATCAGCTGGGTGACCACTTAGGAATATTAGGTACCGCTAACAACGTCTGGCTCTAAAAGGCAGTCTATTAAAAGAAATGAGATGAAAATGCTTTATGGAAAGGGGAGACAACTTATAGGCGGCAATAAGTTATTGTTGATTAGAAGAGCTTACTCGACGTTGCCCGGGATTTGAAATCTCTCTCTTATATATATATATATATAATATATATATATATATATATATAATATGTGTGTGTGTGTGTGTGTGTGTGTGTGTGTGTGTGTATTCCCAAAACCCGGTAGAGCTCTCTAGGGGTAACTTAAATTAACTTTCATTGCCAGCATAAAGCAATGATCGTCTGTTTACAAACTGGATCTCTCTGTTGATCGTAAAATATATAAACAAATGTATGTATTTATTAGTTTAAACACCACCCCTTTACGGCAGCTGTCAAATGGCCGAGAGGTTAACGAATCGTGCGGACGAAAAGTCAGTTGGGTTTCGCTGGTCAGAGGTAGTTACTGTGTCTAGTCACACTGAAGAGACGTGAAACGTCGAAACAGGTTGTCTGTGGATGACTTATTATATGCTCCCAAAACCCAGTAGAGCTCTCCAGGGGTGACTTAAATTAACTATATATATATATATATATATATATATATATATATATATATTGTTCGGGAGAAATTTAACAGTTTTATAAGGAAAGAGAAAAAGTGCTTGGTAAGTACAAATTTTCATGAATTGTAAAGAAATTCAATAGGCGCGGAAATTACACTACTGCCAATAAGTTTCACTTCAAATAACCGTCATTAGCGTCCATCACAGCCTCAATCCTGCTCCGGAACCTGGAGCAAGCTGATGTTACAGTTTCCCTGTGAAGGGTCTCAAAAACTACCTTAATTCTGTCGATTAACTGGGCCTTTGTAGTACTTGCACGGCGATTGGTGTCTTTCACAACAGCGCTACATACATAATAATCCATGGGGTTAAGATCTAGGGAGTTCCGAGGCCAAACATTGGGACTAGTGTAGTTGTAAAAATTTGCCGACAACCATTTTTTACTTTCCCCAGAGGTGTGGCAGGGGGCCGAATCCTGCTGCCATACATATGGCCTACCATTGGCTATCCTTGTTATCCAGGGCTTGACTACAGTGTTTAGCAACTCCACGTAGGCATCTGAATTCAAACCTGATACCCTCTCTGAAAAATGCAGAGGCATCACATCACCCTCAGAGGACACACATCCGAAACCATCACAGTTTGGGGAAATTTAGTCTGCATAACACGAGGAATGTCCTTTTGACTGTATGCAAGCCATTCTGTTAATCTGCGTGTTGTGCTTTTGATCTTGGCAAAAGTTTTTCTTTCAAACTATAACACAGTAGTGATTGATTGATTGATTTTAAAGGCACATCAACCAGTTTAGTGTTATTTTATGCCAAATGGGAAATTGTAAGGAATTTAATGTTATCTTTTTACAAGGAATTTCTTTTGATTTTCACAGTAAATTGTCTGCAGTTGTTTATTGCTAAATTGATTGGGAATTGTTTTTAGGGATAAGTTTATAGGTTAACGTTTATTGTTATACTTTTTGGTATAATTTCTTTTAACAGAGTAAGAGAAAACAGTAACAATGTTGGATAGGGCATGTTTTCTGTTAAACCAAACATTATTTTCACTTTCACTGTCACCTACATGCTACACTTGTAAACTTTGGCGCCCGTGATGTAGTGGCTGTTGTCAAAGGAAATGGATACGGCGATACGAGTTCAAATCATAGACAAGGCTGGTTGAATTTCATATGGGACTAATACCCTTGGGAAATGTATGAATCCAACTATTCTCTCTCTAGCTATGAGTAAATAGTAGGGTGTTAAAACTTGGTACGGCAACTGGTCTAGGAGAAGGAAAACTCTGAATTTAAACTAAAGGAGGTCTTTTCTCGTTAGTCAAAACTACTTTGAGAGCTTTACCTCTCTTCTTTCTTCTTTCTTTCTTTCTTGGTATGAAAACAAATCTAGAAGAAGGAAAACTCTGAATTCAAATCTGTTAAACTCCGCTTAAGTAATTGACCTTGTGTCGCATCCTTCTCGTGCGAGTTGATAAATACACACACTTGCAATAAAACAAAAAAGAAAAAAAAAAAGAACATGAAAAAAATGCACTTATAAATAAGAAATGAAAAGAGGAAAAAAAAAAAAAGGAAATACGACAGTTATGACACTTCGGATATCTATTTCATATTTTAGTTGTTTTAAATATTTTCAAATGCAGCAATGGGGGGGGGGATAAAAAGAAATACGACATAATGTCAGAAAATTGGTTACTCTAAATCATCATTATACAAGAGAATAAATGGTTTCCTTAGAAAGAAAAAATACTAGATTAATAAATAAAGCTGAACTGGAAACCGAGAAAAAGTGCGTGTGTGTGTGTGTGTGGGGGGGGTTAAATAAAGAAAAAATGCTCTAACGCAGGTGACCCACTTTGTCAGAGCAACAATGGCAATGTCGATGGCAGAAAATATTATGAGTGTATATTTTTTACTTTTTTTTTGTTGTTGTTATCGGCGCGGTTCACGTAGATGAGCTCATCGAGACGCTCTTCAACAATTGTGTTGAACACATCGTTTGTCACTGAAGTCATTGTCGCCATTACCGAAACTCACTGTTCCCGTCCCATTTGTTTGTTTGGTCTCAGCAAAAAATGTTCACAAAGCATTGATGATTGTCAATAGGTGCAATTTTTTTCTGCGCTGTAAAATTCAGTGACGCACGTCTTCTTTCATGTCAAACATCACTGGTAGGAAGGTTTAACCTCTACTACCATACCACCAACATTCACCCTTGACTTTGTGGGACGACATGATAGAATAGGAGGCATTACTTTCATACATTACATCCCTTTGTGAGGGTGGCATACCGTCTCTCATTTACTGATGAGAAAATTCATCATCATCATCATCATCATCATCAAGTTTGAGAGACCTACCAGTCTGACGGAGAGGGAAATTAAGGATATCTGGTATCTCCTATCTGAGTCAATCCACTCGGAGATAAATTATGGTTGATTTGTCGTGGTATTGGTCTGTAGGTGTCTTGAATATGATCACCTAAACGACTAAGCGCGTCACGTGATTGCTATGTCCTATCACAGAAAGGCTCTCCCTCACTTTACTCCACACATAGAAATAAACGTATTTTACTGACCCAACAATCCCAACACATTCATCGCTGGCGAAAAATTATTGCGGTGACTTCGTGGAAATTATATTAGGTGCTCTTCTAAAATGTGATCTTCTGAATGGTTTCTAATCCAATATGTGATCTACAGAGTTGTTTACATTCCAATATGTGATCTACCCATTAACTACCCATTATTTTCCCATTAAACTAACCCTAAACCCTAACTCTAACTCTAACCGTGTCTTCTTTTTTCCTAGTAGATCACATGTTATGAATAGTAGATCAATAGTAGATCACAAACCTTCGGTAGATCACATATTGGAAGAGGACCTAATATTTATTTCGTAGCTGAAAACTTTCTCTATGCAACATTGTTATTGTCCTTCCTGTGTCTGTTGTATTTAACGTGGACATCAATAGGAGGTGTTACTTTCGGAATGTATCTCGTACATAAGAGTATTTGTTTGGTAGCGTAGTTAGTGTAAATACTTTTAAATGGTTATTCATTTTGAAAACCAGAATGCAAATACGCATACAATTAGTCTTCACTCCCAAGTAAACAGTATATTATTACTTAATTCGGACAATCGTGTGGGATGCTTTATTCAAAACATGTTTCTTCTGAATCGATGGAATGCTTCGGACAGCTTTGATCTGAATAGACTAAATAACTGACCGACGTTGGCCTTGTTCCAATTTCAGTTTCTGTTTATTAAAAAATAATTTTTTTAAAAATTTGAAATAGATCACTAAGTAGGCCCAAGCCTATTCTAGTAGTGACCACCCCAAGCGGAGATTTAAGAGTTTTCTTTCTCCTAGACTAGTTGCCTAATCGAGGTTAAAGAGACTAGTCTGCCCTAGTATTTACCCATAGCTGGAGGGAGAATAGTTGGATTCATACCTTTCACAACACAGCTTAACACCTGTACCCCAGCTATGGTTAGCGGAACGCAAACAGGATACCCCCGTGGACCGAATAAAGGGTTAGGTTCAAAGTTCCGTGATGGCTCCCGATTACGACAAGAAGGTTCCCGAGTTCGAAAAGAAGGTTCCCGAGTCCGAGAAGGTTCCTGAGTCCAACAAGAAATACCCGAAGAAGGCCGGAGGGCACATCGGCCGAAACATTGTATAGATAACAATGAAGATGAGGACAATAGTCCGAATAATACAAATAATACAAGTGTATTAGCGCTATGTGAACTTGTGACTTCATCCAGGAAATTGAACTCGGGTCAACAAGTCCATGAGTTCACTTCCTATATTACTAATATTAGTAAATACCTTTAACAAGTTATCACACATAGGCACCAGTAGAAAGAACACAACTATCTCAGCCACTGAGTAGACTTATATACACGAGTTAATGGTAAAAGCATCCCATCGTGTAATGATTAGCAAGCTAGTCTTGCAGATTCATTACTACTGTAGGAATTACATTCCTTACCTAACACAGTTCTCATATTTGACGTTAGGGGATACGTGTCTTCCGGCAGGCGCTAGCTGACGTAGCGAGCAGTAGTATAAAAGTGGAAGCGCCAAATTCGAAAGTCCCCTTTACCTTTCATCCCCGAGAGAGGAATACGCTTCAGTTGCGTTTCCTGTCTAAGTAAAGGGGCCTTTGAGCTCCAAGCAGTTTGTGTCGCATGGTTACACGAGAACATGCTTAACATGTAAGCGTTTGTACTTTTTTGTTTCACCGGCATCCTCAAGATTTTTATCTACGAAAACACTATTTTCCTATTAGGACATTTCTCTTATACAACTATGTATAAATTCTTCTTTGTATCTTCTGTATTCTCTTCTATTAAGTTTGTTCAGGCAATAAAACATCATTGTTATCACTTCGTCGTTGTTCTTATATTTATACAGTATTAAGAAACGATATACTAAACCAACTTATCGTTCTTCAACACTACCAGTAGGCGCTTGGTGGCGTAGCGATTACCAATAGGAAGTTGAAAACGTCAAAATCAAATTCTTTTAGACCCTCTAGCTTTTATAGTGGTAACGCACACCATTTGCTTCTCCTGTCTACATGCTCAACATGTAAGTGTTTATACTTTCCTCTTTTACCAGCAGCCTCAATCTTTATCTACTAAAAAATACTATTTTTCCTGTTAGGACATTTCTCTTATACAACTATGTATAAGCTCTTTTTTGCATCTCCTATTATGCCCGAATGTTCTATTAATTTTGCTCAGGTAATAAAATATCCTGCCACCACTTCATGAATTGTTCCTATCTATCAATAATGGAGATTCGCTTCCGGTTTTTGTCTGTAACAAAAATTACGTCACTGCTTACGTCACATTACCCAAAATCGTCATAACATAGAAAAAATACACTCAAAATTTGAACATGCAACATTAGACAGTCCTCATTGTTTTTTTAAAACAAGTTTTAATAAATACATGACTGGTATTATATATCTATATATAGTTTGTTTTATTTTAATACATATTTAAAGTTTACATTTCAAATTGTTTTATTTTTTAATCTTTTAATGAATTTGATGATTTTACTTATTTAGGGTACAAATTCGCTGACATTGAATTTTTTACTCCCACCCCTCAGGCAATATGTTTCAAAAATCTATTTTTACATCGCCCAGGGGCCTTTTTTTCATTTTGTACTAGTATTTATAATGTTGGGGGGATATGCTCAACATGTAAGTGTTTATACTTTCCTCTTTTACCAGCAGCCTCAAGACTTTTATCTACTAAAAATACTATTTTCCTGTTAGGCCATTTCTCTTATACAACTGTAATGTGTAAGCTCTTCTTTGTAACTTATGTCATGTCTGCATTCTCCTCTATTAAATTTTCTCAGGCAATAAAACATCTTTGTTATCACTTCGTCGAGAATTGTTCTTATATTTATACCGTTCGAGAAAATGATATATTCAACAAACTATGGAAGCGCGTGGTGCAATGGTTATGGGAAGTCGTGAGAAATGGACTCGTCGCCTCGAGTTCAAATTCTGGACGTGTTAATTGCATTTCACTTTGTGCTAATACCCTTGGAAAGGTATGGATCCTACTCTCCCTCCAGCTATGGGTAAATAGTAGGGCAGACTGGGCTCTTTAACCTTGGTTAGGCAACCGGTCTAGGAGAAGGAAAACTCTGAATTCAAACCTGTTGAATCCCGCTTAGAAGTTGACCTTGTGTCGCATCCTGCTCGTGTGGAGGGGTTGGTAAATATATATGTATATATTCAGCCAACTATCTATCATTCGGCTACATTAGTGAATAGCAAGTTCGATCCTCGCTGGATGCTCTACACTTGCAACCTTATATCGCATTCTACCCGTGGTGAACGGATTGTATTAATACCTATCTTTAACTGGTGTGGGTATTTACCTAGCCCGTTCGCCATGGGTAGGATGTGACACAAGTTCGAAAAAAAATATGGAGCATCCAGCGAGGATCGAACTCGTTATTTCGTACTAATGGATCTGTGAAACTAGCTTGCTAATCCCTTCACCGTGATGGGACACCCTTACCTTTAACTAATGTATACAAGTCTACTCAGTAACTGAGATAGTTGTGCTCTTTCCATTGGATCTATAAGAATTAGTGAGTATTAGTAGGAAAACCAACGATAAGTCCTTATAATGCCTTAGTACATCCATTGATACACTAACACTGAACATTCGGTAAGGAAAGACAGGCAACTAACTCACAGAACAATGTACCGTAAATCTTCGAGTATAGTCCACCCTTGAGTATAATACGCAGGGGATTTTTAAGGAGCTGTACTTCTGAAAAAAAAATGCATCTGAATAAACATTGCCGGGCAGCAAATAGAGACTCGGACATTGCTTAGAAAATAGTTTTCATTTTTAACCTCATATATAGTACACACTAGGGATTTTAACCTTTAAATTTTGGGGAAAAAGTGCGGAATGTACTCGAGAATTTACAGTACATATGATTTTTTAATAAATATAATATGTAATAACAAATAATAAATATAGCACAAACAAGTTAAATACACTATATGTTCCCCGAACAAACAATGTGAATTAATTATAAAAGACTTAAGGTGTCTTCTGTGGTTTTCATGGTGAGATGTAATAAATAGTGAGAAACCTGGAGACTAATTGTCTCTATTCTGCTCTACGGAGAGAGCTGAGAAATATGTCCTTTTCGCTCAACGAGCAAGGTTCGAAAAGAGATAGGTGTTGTCCCTTCAAAGAAAGGAGACGAAAGAAAAAGTTTCAAGGGGCTGAATTGTCATGTGACCAACAGACACGTGACGCCCACAATCCAAGGAAAGACAATTGTGTTTGTCTCCCTACAGCGTTAATGGGTGGTAACCAGAAATGTTAACGTTTCAAGATAAAACACATCCTGCTGTTTTGATAACATACGTCAAGTGGTGAATTTTATAAACGCGTTTTTTTTAATGACGTATGTATGCTTAGGTCGCTAATTGACAGGTGACACTGTGTAAACAAAGTTGTTTATGATACCAATCTCTAAATAGGAATGTGGGTAATTACGTTAACCTAGGGGTGTGATCGAAAAAAGCAGTGCTGCAAATACTTTGGTGAGCTGAAATTATGTATGATGACGTCATATCTGCTGTTGATGATATTTTTTACCAATGGAATCCAAGCACTGCAACACCGATGGAAGAAGTGTGTGGATGGCATGGTGTGGGCTACGTTGAAAAATAAACCTCATTTTGTTACATTCCATGAGAGTGTCTTGGTCAGCCTATGAACTTTTCAGCTGAACATCGTATTAAACTACAGAAAAGATTCTTTTTCACAGTCTTTTCTTTTTCTTGTCGTTGTGGAGGAACGATGGTTGGTTGAATATCCTTTCCTTGTACGGAATAAACGTGAGAACAATTCACAATGAAGTAATAACAAGAATATTTTATTGTCTGAGGGAACTTAACAGAAGAGAATACAAAAAAAATTGAGTTTGAAATAAATGTTTGAATACCCATCAAGAATGAATAAATCAAATCGTCTTCGGCATAAAACAACCCAACAAGGTTTGACATGCCATAAAATTCGACTAACCAACCAAATTTTTTTACTCACTCCAGTATATATATTGAAAATCAGAATAAAGTTGCTGGAATAGAAGAGCAATAATTAGTTGAATATGGTTTCCTCATAAAGAGTAAATGTGAAACAATTCACATTGAAGTAATAACAAGAATATTTTATTGCCTGAGCAAACTTAATGGAATAGAATTGATTGGAATATACTTTAAAGATTCCTTGGGCGCCTCACATGGTTTTGACTATCAGACCATTACCAGTGAGTTCGATTCACACTGGGTGGCTCTACTTCTGGAGCAAAGTTAACTTGGTAAATTGCTACTTTCAAAATTCCTCGCTTCTTTTTAGCCAGCGTGAGTGACACAACTGCGTAGAAAAACGAGAGTTGGTTGAATATTGTTTCTCGTACAGAATAAAAGTGAGAACAATTCACGACGAATAATGACAAGAATATTTCTTCGCCTACGCAAACTTAGCAGAACAGAATACAAACATAACAGAAATACAAGGAACAGCTTATACAGAGTTGTATGAGCGAAATGTCCTAATATAAAAGTTAATGGTGCTGTCATGTTCATGCGAGGGAAATGAAACACAAATAGCCTCGTCCAGTGTTTGAATTTGGCTCACCGAATCTATTTCCTATTCTGGTAGCAGTAAAAGTTGTGGGCTAAGTTGTCTATTGTCGGTATCAACCGGATAACGAGGGAGTTTATCCCCCTTTCGTTAACGCAATTGATTCATGCCTTTACCGAGGGCAATGAAACACAAATAGCCTCGTTCAGGATTTGAATTTGGCTCACCGAATCTATTTCCTATTTTGGTAGTAGTAATTGGTGGTAATATCTTATTATAATGGAGATTAATGTGTTTGTTTGTCTGTAACCGAAACTATATCACTACTCAAGTCACTATCCATTTAATTATTATACATCACATTCTCCATGAATCATTTTTATTTAAGCCTCAATTATTGATAAAATTGTTTTTAATTATTAATACTGCTGGCCATATCTACGTACTAATAACATGCAATTGTATTTATATGTACAACAAAAAGCGGTTTACTGTGTGAACGGGAAGGCTAATTTGCATATTGATATTTAAAATTTGATTTTAATAAATATGTGCTTGGTATTGTTGATTTCTAATTATTTGATTTTATCTTAATGAATATGAGCAAAAATCTCGGAGATAAATCTTAAAAGAAATTAATTAACAAAAAGAAATAACTGTAATTTTATTCTTTACTTCCTAATTTAACTAAATAGTTAAATTAGAAAAGTTTAGCAAGGAAAGACGGGAGGTGATGGAAGAGGAAGCTACAGCTGTTATATTTTTCGATTATACCCCTCTCTGTTTCAAATCATTTTATCTGCATTCTTATTTAGTTTATTTAACTTTCTAATTTAATAATAATAAGATATTTTATGACATTAATACTTGCACCCAGAGGGTGCATGTATTTGCTAGTACTTATAAAGATTCCTTGGGTGCCTCGCATGGTTTTAACAAGCAGGTGATTAACAGTGAGTTTGATATGATAACAAGAATTTGATATGATAAGAATATTTTATTGCCTAAGCAAACTTAACAGAATAGATTACAAACATATCATGAGATACAAGGAAGAGCTTAAACAGTTGAATGAACAAAATGTCCTAATATGTAATGAAAAGTGTCTTTAGTAGAGAAAGTGTTAAGTTCTTCATATAATACTGTAAAGAATGAAATGTCTCAATATAAAAAGGGGTCTTTAGTAGAGAAAGTGTTGAGTCCTTGATATGTAGCTGATAGAAAAGGAAAGTGTAAAGACTTACATGTTGAGCATGTTTTATTGTGTGCCATGTGACACGAGGTTGCTGGGGCACAAAGCCCTATGTCCAGTTGCACATGATCCTATTGATACAAATAATTTTATAACTTATCTCAAGTTATACATAACTTGAAGGTTCCACATTTCCAACGATCTCTAATGAAACCAAGGGTCCTGGTTAAGAAATGTTTTGTTGTTTTTGTAGATGTTGTTGTTGATTCGCTTCTCCCACGATAAACATAACGTCGACTGCGCTGACCTTGTACCAGACTAAGATATTTTCTTTTATTGATAACTAGTCAGCTATCAGTCACGTGATATCACGTGACTAAATAATCAGTTCAGTAACTTGAAACTTCATATATATATATATATATATATATATATATATATATAATAATATATATGTACAAGTGATAACCTACTCGAGTTTCATCATAAGGATCTTCAGGGTTAAATCCACTGAATTAATCAAGATATTGATTAATTGCAGTCGATTACACCTGTGTGTAAAGACAATATCTTGATTAATTCAGTGGATCTAACACTGAAGATCCTTATGATGAAACTTGAGTAGGTTATCACTTGTACCTATATTACAATAAATTTGGTCTACTAACGTATTGAGCACTTTTTATTTGTTATATCGCTGTCTTACCTTTCTGAATTTTGCATCAACTAACCATTGTGACCATATTCACTGGTAAGTCACATTTTCCATAACATATATATATATATATATATATATATATATATATATATATATATATATATGAAAGTACGTAAATAAACACTGTGTTTATTTGATATGGCTTTTTTAGCCGACAATTTTTGGAGGATATGTGCTTAATTGAAGTCATACCTAATTTTTTAAAATTAATTAGTTAATAATTAATGAATTTAGGCGGGCATATATGTTCAAATGTAAGGCTAAACAGATCGAGAAAATGTCAATTCCTGAATGTACATTTCGACCTATTAGGTCTCATCAGCAAGGTTATAGACCTAATAGGTCGAAATGTACATTCAGGAATTGACATTTTCTCGATCTGTTTAGTCTTACATTTGAACATATATGCCCGCCTAAATTCATTAATTATTAACTAATTAATTTAAAAAAATTAGGTATGACTTCAATTAAGCAAATATCCTCAATATATATATATTATATATATATATATATATATATATATATATTTATCTTAAGTGATACATAACGTTCCACCTTTCCAACGATCTCGAAGTCCTAGTTAAGACATGTTATATTGTTGTTGTTGTTGTTGGTGGTGGTGGTTTTCATTCGCTTCTCCCACGATAAACATAACGCTGACTGCGTAACGCTGACCTTGTGCCAGACTAGGCTAAGTTTGTATCGATAAGTCGTCAGCAATCTGTCAAAATATCATGTGACCGAAGAATCACTTCTGTAATTTAAAACTTTTATCTTTTTTTTAATTTTAATTATTTTTACTTTTTCTTTTTGTTTCTTTTCTTTCTTTATTCTTTTTTCTTTTTTTTTTCTTTTTTAGATAAGAATTTGTAAAGAAAATATTTGATGTTTCTATTAGGCACGTTTTCTGAAATGTTTCCCAGCGGGAATGTGTGTGTGGGGGTGTGAAGAAAGACTGAAGAGAGAGAGAGAGAGAGAGAGAGAGAGAGAGAGAGAGAGAGAGAGAGAGAGAGAGAGCACAAGCGTTTAATTAAATAGTCATTTAAAACAGATTATAATTTTATTATAATGAAGATGTGTTTGCCTGTCTGTAACCGAAACTACGTCACCACCGACGTCACAATTCTCTTAGTTATCTACACTATATTCTAAACGATTATTAAACAATCTTTATTTAGTTTAATATTCAATCTTAATTATCTTCCGATCTATTAACAATGCTGTTATTAAAGTCTACCTGAACTAGATTTGACTCAAAACTGCCTAAAATACATTTAAAATCCTGCAATGCGTGTCTTATATATCACTGAGAAATAAAGATTTACTAGAATATGGTATGAATGATTTACATACAGTTTTTTTTTAAATAACAAAACCGGGATTAAATATTATTAATTTCTAATATTATTGTTTTTATTCTCAAATGTATTAAAAGCAATCCTATGTTTCAAATAAAATAAATGTAATCATTTTATAAGCGTTGTTACTTAGTTTCATTTGTACTTCTAATTCATTATAATATTTTATTACATTAAAACCTTAACGTCCTCATTCCACCCGACCAGAAGTCACATTCATTTCCCTAATCTACCCCAAATGATATATTAAATGTAATATATTAAATATAATAGTAAACATATTTAGAAGTCTCTGATTTAAGGGAAATAAAAAATGACTTTAAATGAGAAGGCCATTTTTAGCCATTTTTTGATAAATGGTTATAGGAAATGGGCTCTAGATTTAGAAAATTCTCAGCACGATACTTGCACCCGGGGAACATATTTTTGCTAGTTTTTATAAATGTCGTCTGGATTTCTAAAATGGAGCATTTTCATTCCTCCAGGTCAGGAAATATCCTCGTCTTTTGTTGCTTTTATTACAACTTTACGGCCGACGTTTTCTTCGGTTTTCTTCGGCTATTTGTTACAACTGGTTGTTCGTCAATATTGCCCACTACTATCCAAAATGCAAAAAGGGCCGGCTTAGCTCAGTCGGTAGAGTGTTCAGCTAGGAATCACAAGTTCTTGGTTCGATACCGGCCCTCGCCAACTCAGCGAATGTGTAGCACAGGGATATGTGTGGTAAAGTGAGGAGCTGACGATAGGTGTGGCGCTCCAGCTCAGATGCTAAAAATAATCTCCTGGTCTAGCGCTAGTGAAAGGGGGATAGACTCCCTCACTGTCTGGCCGATACAGACATTAGGCCGCCCGACGACTTACTTTATTATCCAAAAAGTTCCTCACCGTCGAAGTCACGTGACTTTAATCCTTCAAAGAAAAACAAAAAATAACCTCATGAAAAAACAAACAAAAAAAACTGTTACGTTCGTCCTATCGTTTTAAACGTTTACAACGCTGTTCCATCAGAGACCAAAGAAATGTGAAAGGTGCACATGCAGAAATTGGCAAAGAACAATAAGATATAATACACATTTTTAAAATATAATTTTATTTAGGAAATCGAAAGTTGGGAGGAGAGAAAAAGATGGGAAAGTTCATGAGCCTGATTATCTGTATACATCCGCAATAGAAATATTTGTTGGGATAATTTGAATCCCCATAAGTATACATGTAAATTGAAGGGAAGTATGAAAGTGGCAATATCTATTAAAAAATCCATATCGGAATGTGGCACTTATCTTTGTTTTAGTTACTTCGTTTCCATTCGGCTCATAGCTGTGTGGATGACCACCCTGGGTCTAATTTCTTCTGTCCGCATGAAGATGATATCGGGGTTCCAACTGACCATAGTAGTAAACTTCTCTTCTATGCCGCATGAAGTCGATTTTCGCCCACCCTCAACGAGGTGAAGCGTCCAACTGTCTTCGCCAAAAAAACTCCTGAGTGAAAACTAAACTAATGATAGGGATCTCTTTCCTTCCCCCAAAGAGAGGTGGGGTGTATTTCCGTTTATCCCTTTGCCTTCCTCCTCTACAGAGGCCGGCCGACGTGACAAGACTGGTCAAAGAAATTCTGTTCCAGATTGGGGTCATTTAGTGTGAGACGGACCTCAGCTCTGACGTCACGGAGTTTCGAGAATGTTCTGGAGTATTCTCTTTTAACTTTCGAGTTACTCGTAATACGTAACAAAACAAACAAAAACAAAAGAAAAATTAATACCATCTTTTAAAAGGGTTAAAGAAACATGAGAAACGATGTGCCAAGTGTGTATTTACCAAATCCCTCTGCTTCAGGCAGGGTGTGACATGAGGTCAATTTTTAAGTGGAGTACAGCTGGTTTAAATTTAGAGTTGCCACAGTTCTATTTGACGTTTGGAGACACAAGGGGGTAATTAGCGGTCTGTCGGTAGGCGCTAGGTGGTGTAGTGTAGTATAAAAGTGGAGACACCTAAGTAAAAGGTCTCTTTTGGTGTTACAAAATGATAACGGTCGTACAAATCAGGAACATGAGTATTGATATATAGCTTAGATGTGGCACAAAGTCAGAAGTATGGAGCACCTAGCGAGAATCGAACTCACTAACAATGGTTTGCGAATCTATCTTGCAAACCGTTACACCACGTGAGGTGCCCATGATATATGGATGTTTGAAGCGGTCAGCGTTCTGGGGGCGAAATTATGAATTCACGTAGTAAATCAAAATTTTCAGTTCCGGCACGAAGTTCTTTCATTGAAATTTACAGCCTCGACTTCCCGTGTTTTACGAATTCTACCCACACCCACTCAGAGGAAAGCACAGTTAGACAGATACGCACGGCATTACATAACAATATTTAATACTTCCGATTCACACGTGCTGTGAAAACCTACAACACAGACGGTATAATATAAGTAGGTGTGAGTGTGGATGTAGTCTATATCGTCATGGATAACGAACTAATGAAGCAAATCTTGTACCACACTCCGCTTAATATATTTTCTCAAAAGAGATAACTATTAAATTATGATATACACTAGAAAAAACTATGTGAATCTCTATGCGCAAGTATTTAAGCTTTAATATAATGAAATATTATACTGAATTAGAAAAACTAACGAAATTAATAAGAACAAATATAAAAATATTAAACTTATCTAATGTTATTTTAATTGATATATATATATATATATATATATATATATATATATATATATATATATATATATATATATATATATATATATAGATTGCTTTTAATACGTTTGAGAATAACATGATAGTATTAGAAATCAGTAACAGCAAATAATTATTTATTAAACCCAGTTTTACTAAAATCATTATGTAAGTTATTCCCACCATATACTATGCAAATCCTTATTTCTTAAAGATATATAACACATATGTCAAGATTTTAAATGCATTAATAACATGGGCTCTTCGGGTCTGTGTTTGTTAATGTAAATTAACAGCGTCGATCCCAGGGCCTATTCCCCAGACAACATCTGCCCCCTCGATTTAAAGGGGCAGGGCTGGGTTTATTGCCCAGCGTCTGGGGCGCCCCCTTGAGGGGGAATGCTGACGGGATCGACGCATTTTTCGTGTCTACCACCCATGGGCTTCAACTTGTGGGTGGGAAATACCATAACATGGGCTCTTCGAGGCCTGTGTCTGTTAATGAAATTAACGGCGTGATCCTAGGGGACCATCCCCCAAAGCAACACCTGCCCCTTTGATTTAAAGGGACAGGCCTGGATTAATTGTCCAGTGCCTTGAGGGGGAATGCCGACGGCATCTACGCATTTTTTGCACCCACCATCCCATGAGCTTCGGTTCGTGGGTGGTCCGACATTAAAAAGACCCTATGTCCCACCCACATTCGTGGGATGCTAGGTAAATGATTTAATAATATGAGCAGTTTTACGGCAAATCTAACTCAGCTAGACTTAAATAAGATGCTAATTAAGATTAAATAATGACTATTTCATAATCGTTGAGAATATAACTTAAATAACTAAGGAAATAGTGCCGTCAGTGATGACGTAGTTTCGGTTACAGACAGAAAGTTACATAACCTCCATCATAATATGATATTTACCAAACCCCTCCACACGAACACCATGTGACACAAGGTAGATTTCTTAAGCGGTGTTTAACAGGTTTGAATTCAGAGTTTACCTTCTAGACTGATTGGTTAATCAAGGTCCTGTTGATTTAAATAATTGAGGTAAGCAGAACCAATTGAAAATATTTGTTTTAGGGTCACGTGCTTCGCTGTCAGAATTTCCATTCACACGAGAGAAAGAAACCACGTGAGTCTTGTATGAAACCTTCAAATGTACAGATGTCTTTTTAGATATAAATGGTATTTTTGTGCAAAGTAGTCAAGTTCATTCTTTAAGGTAAATAAATGATGATGAATTGTAAGTATGTTTTTTTTAGATTTCTTTATGGCTTTTTACCAGATTTTTTTTTAATCTCTAAATAAAGAACGTTTTTTTTTATTTATTTTTTTTTTTAGGTCTAGAGTTGACTTTTCTTGTTTCTATACAAGAGAATACATGTCTGGATTCAATGAGTCGCAGTAAATGAGTTCGAACTCGTTATTACATTCACTTTCAAAAAAATACAATTCAGGAAGGCATGAACCCCTTTATCCCCAATTAAATAACGCCCCGACAAGTTCAAGATTCCATATACTGACTTGAAACCTAAAATTAATAGATTCCTTCATACAAAATGGCAACAACACTGGAATAACAACATCCACAATAAACTATTTCTAATCAAACCCACTCTGGGTGAGTGGAGACTGGAGACCAGATTTTAGAAAGTCCAGAAAGGAACAAGTTATTGTGTTCCGATTACGTATTGGTCGCACAAAACTAACGCACTTCTATATACTCAGACAAGAACAACAACCACAATGTGAAACATGTCAAATACCTTTGACTGTTTAGCATTTATTCATGCAATGCAGGTTTTTTGCTCACATCAGAAACTGTTATTTTAATGCAAACAATATGAAAGATCTATCTAAAAATGTCAACATGGAGGACATTTTGTCCTTTTTGAGAAAAATAAAATTATACCATAGAATATAGACATGAACTTAATCACTACCATACAACATGATCCCCAATGGTGCTAACACATTGTTAAAACCAATTACTAAAAAGTATAAATATGAATACACAACATATATTACTTCCTAACCGTTAGGCATGACATAACCCCAGACGGGTTGATATGCCGTTAAACCAAACTAAACCAAACCAACAGATAAAGCAAGTTGTTCGATCCAGTTAATCATATAGTTTATCAATTATATGGTTTCGAATATTCTTACTACATAATGCTAATACATAAAATAATAATTTTCATATATATATATATATATATATATATATATATATATATATATATATATAGAGAGAGAGAGAGAGAGAGAGAGAGAGAGATATTTCCGATACAAAACATACGCTACCTAGCGGCTTTGTCCCATCCCAAGGAAAGGCTTGGGGAGTAAACCCCGAAAACAATCCAGGGGCCAGAGTCCATAAAGTGGTGTGATGCTGAAATCCAGTGCTACCCAGCAACTCCTGCGATACTACTGATGCCAAACTGCATTGGTTCCTTACCTTTCTTTTGGATCACAGTGACAGTGTGGAGAGGGGGGGATTTGCTGGTTTGGCAATAGCTCATCCTCCATATGAACCCGCCCAGGCTACGTGGTTAAAAAAAAAGAAAAAAGAAATTAGGACACTACTCCATCGCCTCTCATAGACAGAAGGATGCCAACAAATATATATATATATATATATATATTATATATATATATATATATGTGTGTGTGTGTGTGTGTTATTTTTTTAACCCAGAGACATATGTTTTAATATATAGGATTGTTTCTGCCCAGAGTGTAGAGCGATTTTGAACATTTGTAATTGTTAGGGAGACCTAACAAAAATCGAGTTGCTCCCCCTTTGATCAGTAGGGGACTGATGGAAACCCGGAAATGGGGTTTCCACCATGTTACTTTTGGATTGGGGGTCCGTACTGGGTGAACGGCATGTGCAGAGTACGGTTGAGCTAGTTAAGTCACTTTTAAGGTAGAAAAATTTCTACTCTGTGTTAAATAAAACCTTGTTAATTTTCCAACAACCTGGTCTTGCATTTTCATTTCAGTCTTCCGTATTTTATCTGTATGTAAAAACATAAGAGTAAATTTTCCATTTTGTTACACAACGCTTTTTAAAACTAGATCGTCACGTCTTCATGACATTGCAAACGTTGAGGCTCGAGTTAACTGTTGAAATGTATTAATCCTTCTATTCCCCTAGGTATGGGTTAAATAATACCACTACTGTTCTTCTGCAAGGATGGATTTGGCATAAAATAACCCACAAGTGTTGATATACCATTAAACAAAGGAACCCAACCATCTTCCCATCTTGCACCCTCCAGGTCAAATGAAATAAAAATCCTTCATATTGTAGACAATTTGAAAAGTGTAGACAGTGGAAAATTCCCATTGAATTCGTCTTTCACACGTTAGTTACGATTTATACACAAAATAAATCTCAACATACGTCACACTTAGTCACGGTTATGGACTTGTGGTTAACTTTTGGGATAATTCTTCGTATGTTTGATGTACATTTTGACCGTATTTAAAAAAAATAGTTTATAGAAATAGGAAAAACAAAAGGTTCCGAAAAAGATGAATTTATCATGAAGTTTATGTCGACACTTAAACGTTTCGGTTTATGTAAAACCTTCTTCGGGACAAATATATTAACAAAAAGAGAAAGAATTTTCTTATTATATTGTCCTGAAGAAGGTTTTACATAAACTGAAACATTTAAGCGTTTAAAAGTTATCTTTATATAATATATATATGGGGAGATTGTTTCATATGTGTTGTTTTCGAGGAGTAGGTCCATTATGGTTTATAAGCTGTAGTATCCATGACAACAGCCCGCCGTCCTTGTTGGAAGGTGAAATGACAATGTCGTGGCTGGAGGCGAGAGTTTTTAGGGCCTGGATGTGTCTTCTCGGTAAGGCATGTTCATCAGTTTGGTGGTTGTGTGAAGCAGCGATTATTTCTTGTATTTCTTTGCAAATCATTTAGCAGGGCTGAAATGTCACCTGCGATTAACACACAAGGTTTAATGAAAGAGGTTGTCGGAACCTCATACGTCGAAATCGACGGGAGAGTCCATCATATATGAAGGAAATGTTGATTGGTTATTTAGTTTAATGGCATATTAATCCTTGTGGACTATTTAATGCCAAATCTTGTTTGTTTGTTTTTTGTATATATCTGTTACATAATTTATGAGGTAGCATAAATTGTTGACAAACCCTGTAGCTGAATAAGGGGCTATTTGGGTTTCAGATCAGCCAGTGGAAAAATACCAGGACTATTGGTAACCCCATCTGACCCCCAGAGAACACATCACGAGAAACCCGTGACTAGATTTAGATTTCAGTTTCAACCTGAGAATTGAAGCAGAGTAGACGTGTTCTGCTGAGGTTGAATCTCACCCGCGGGGCGAATAAGAATAGGTTATATAAATCTTGATCAATGAAAAAATGTCTTGTGGTTTAATTAATTGCATGATTAAAAAGTTAGCCCTTAAAAAGAAACCCTTAGACAACTGTGAGTGGGCCCATTGAAGGGTTTTACTCCTTTGCAGAGGTGCAGTCGGTGTATTTTACTGCCCCAAACGCGACAGAAAGGAGAGAGAAAATGTGTATATTTACCTAAATGTATATGTGTGTCTCATGTATATCTCAGTGGAGTGAAAAGTCATCTTCCTGTTCGTGCCGTATCGGGTGCTTGCAAATATTATATCGCGAGGTGAAAAGATACACAGAAGAATGGCGTGCTTAACACATTTATTAAGTACCAGCATCCGGTGCTAAACGGATACATACAAACACAGAACAAATAAGTACAAACACTTAACAAGACAAACTTACACTAAAAAAAGGAGGGTCAGTTCTGTATAGCCAACACAGCAAAGTCAGTCTGAATATTATTCAGCTAGTTAATCTACTTTAATCGTTGGCTCTGAGTCAGTCCATCTGATAGAGTGCTGAAGGGGTGTTAGCTACTCTACAACAGCAACCCCCCCCCAAAAAAAAAACAGGTCTTCCTCGTGCACGAGTTGACAGCCAACATATGTGTGTATATGTACGTATGTCTATTTACTTACTAAACTTTGCTTAGACTAACACATAAGAATACATTACATGATGTTGGAGGTGCGTGGTGTAATGGTTAGAGTCGTAAGAAATGGACTCGTCGACCCGAGTTCAAATCCTGGACGAGGCTGATTATATATTACACTTTGCGCTAATACCCTTGTAAAAGGTATCTATTCAACTACTCTTCCTCCAACTATGGGTAAATGGTAGGGCAGATTGGGCTCTTTAACCTTGGCTCGGTAACCAGTCTAGAAGAAAAACTCTGAATTTAAAACTCCACTTAAGAAACTGATCTTTGTGTCATATCCTGTTCGTGCGTAGGAGTTGATAAATACAGGGGGGTGGGGTGCAAAAGTAGGTATAAAACAGTACCCACAGATGAGATTAGTAGCATATTATCTTAAGTGTTCTCATTTTGTAAAATTTTGGTGATATTAGCCATATTTAATCGTGACTAATAATTAACACGTCATTAATCTATTAATACTGGAGATTCGCTTCCGGTTTTTGTCTAGAAAAAAATTACGTCACTGCTTACGTCACATTACCCAAAATCGTCATAACATAGAATAAATACACTCAAAATTTAACATGCAGCATTAGACAGTCCTCTTAAAGTCAGTATCAGCCAGCCAGCGAAGTCTATCCCCTTTTCAATAGCGCTAGACCAAGGAGATTGTTTATTAGCATCTGAAGTGGAGCGCCACACCTACCATCAGCTCCTTACTTTACTCCCCTTTACCGCACAGATCCCTTGGCGAGGGCCGGTATCGAACTTGGAACCTTGTGGTTTCTAGCGAAACGCTTGTTTTATTTTAATACATATTTAAAGTTTACATTTAAAATTGTTTTATTTTTTAATCCTTTAATGAATTTGATGATTTTACTTACTTAGGATACAGCCCTTGATTTAAAGGGGCAGGGCTGAGTTTATTGCCCAGCGCCTGAGGCCCCCCCTTGAGAGGGAATGCCGAATGGATCGACGCAATTTTTGTTCTTTCCCACCCATGAGCTTCGGCTTGTGGGTGGGCCCACGTTAAAACGAGGCCTTGTGCCCAGCCCATACAAGTGGGGTATGAGGCAAATACCCTTACTTAGGATACAAACTCGCTGACATTGAATTTTTTTACTCCCACCCCTCAGGCAATGTGTTTCAAAAATCTATTTTTACATCGCCTGGGGTGTGTTTTTTTAAATATTTTGTACTAGTAATAATAATAAATTTTATTATACGTATATGTAACATTTGTTTGTTTAATAAACGCAATGAGTATTGTATGTTTTTTTATAACTGTATATCTACTTTTGTACCCCCCCCTGTATATACATTTACATTACCTGATGTTACAAAATGGTCACCCATTTAAGTAGAGAAGAGAAAACTTCTGTGATTTTGACGATAAACGTTGCTTTCCGCGTGACTTTACAGTACATCATGTAAACACGTGCGCATGTGAACCAGTGTGTGTATATACCTTAATATATCTATGCGGGTATGTATGTATGTATCTATCTATCAGCATGTCTGTGTGAGTTTATGTACAATAAGACATTTTGAACTATTTGATAGTATTAAAAAAAAAAAAGAAAAGAAAAGAAAAGGCAAATGGTATTTTATTTAAAAAAATCAAACATTTTAAATCAACCGCACCCAAGAGACAAATTGATATTCCAAAGTTTTTAAATATTTGAATGTCTGTTCATTCCTGTACTCTCATGACGTCAGCACATTTTGAAAAAGAAAAAAAAAAGGAACGCTATTGATGAAAACCAAATAGATTTGCTTCATTTTCATTTCATTCGTCCCTTGATTTTGCTCTGATGATGGTTAATATATTCAATATATATATAAACCAGTACGTATGAACGTAGGCAGAACTATTTGGTCATTCATCAATAAACAAATCATAAATTGAATATTTGTTTATGTATTATATATATATATATATATATATATATATATATATATATATATATATATATATAAACTAAAAACAAACATTTGTAACTGGTCAACACCGTTAGTAAATGTTTCACGTGGAGCAGACGTCTGATGAGGGTAGTCTGCTCAACGTGAAACTTTAAGTAACGGTTTTGATTTTTTTGTGCTAATACCGTATTTGACGGGTTATACATATTTACCAACCCATCCGCACGAGTAGGATGTGACACAAGGTCAATTTCTTAAGCGGAGTTTAACAGGTTTGAATTCAGAGCATTCCTTTTCCTAGACTGGTTACCTAGCCCAAGGTTAAAGAGCTCAATCCGCCATACTATTTACCCATAGCTAGAGGGAGAGTTGTTGGATGCATACCATTCCTAAGGGTATTAGCGCTATGTAAAATGCAACCAGTTTTGTCCAGGATTTTAACTCGCGTCGATGGGTCTATTTCCTACGACCCCTTCATATTTAGATTTTACATTTGGCGGGAATTTTAAAAATAATTTTTTTTAAATAGAAAAACAGCTTTAAACTAAGAATGTCAGGTGAAAGGTTTTCAACTGACATGTGTTGCCATCCCCCACCACACACCACTAATAGAGTTCATCTTTAAAGTGAATTTTTAGTAAATCCCAATATTTTACATTTAGAAACCTTATTGCATGGTTAAGCGTGGTCAATTAATTTTCTTCTTGATTGGTGTTATTTTATGTAATAACGTTAAGTACTATTTCTTCCTCTCTATGTATCTCCCCGTTATATAATATTAGTTTCTCTGGAGAGAGAGAGAGAGAGAGAGAGAGAGAGAGAGAGAGAGAGAGAGAGAGAGAGACGGGAGAATTTGAAATATATTTCTATTTTAAATTTCACAACCAGATTAAATGAGGTCAAACTTTTACTTTCTTAGAAAGCTAACAAAATGATTTTAAGGTTTCTTACGGTCGTATTTATTTATTTTTTAAATAAATTTTATTCGCTTTGCTAACTCCCTTTTCCCTAATCTCAATTATCTACCCAGAGCTGAATGGGTGACCCAATGGGTCACGTTTTGTCTAGTATATATATATATATATATGTCTAGTATATATATATATATATATATATATATATATATATATATATATATATATATATATATTATATTATATTATATTTTTAAATTAAATATTAGATTTATATATTAATTTCTAACATAGATTAACTTGAAGATAAAAAAAAACCTTTTTATCATTTCAAAAAAATAAAAATTTATATAAAGTCTAGACAAAATATTTTAATTTTTTTTGTTTTTTTACTTGTTATAAAAAAATATACATATACATATCTTATTTTGTTTTTTGAGAATGTCAGCTGATCAGGAAGCTGTTTATACTTTGTATCTCTTTGTTAAAATTAGAATTTCATCCTTATACTTGCTGTCTGATCTGATTTCTCTGGTGAAACTGTTTTAGGTGAATCCCTTCATTTTGAGATCTCCGTCCGAAGAGGCCAGTCTCTCAAGGATTTTTAAATTTTGTAAAAGTTTTTAAAACCTTTTGAGCTTTTGGTCGAAATAAATTTATTACGGAATGACGGTTTGTTAATTTTTTTCTTTCTTTGAAAGTTAAATATTGCTCTTTATTTAATCTAATTTATTGATTATTATACATTGAGCTCTCTTTATGGATTTATAAAAATCCTTGTATGAATATATGTTTGCACCTGCAGGAGCATACAGTATGGTTATACAGTGAGATTTCGAAGATCCCAAATAGAATCATCCCTTACAACCAGTCATTTGGATTACCTTACAACCACACACACACACACACACACACACACCACACACACACACACGCATATATATATATATATATATATATATATATATATATATATATATATATGTATATATGTTATAATCCTTACTCACGTGTCCTTGTGGAAACGTGGGTAAGATATGAATGAATCTCTGTCCCCCCGTGGTTGTAGTAGTTACTCAGGTTCAAATGAATCAAATCGAAACGTAAAGATTCTAGGTGCGGTGAAACTCGACTAAACTTGTTTTATTAAGAATTGTAAGATCAACAGAAATAACAAACTGATGACGTCGATTCTTATCTAACAAGAAAAGTTAAGCAACATAAAACCTGGTTATTGGTTAGACGAGTCCGCTCATGAATCCAGACAAGTGGGAGTTCAGGGAACGCAGTGACGTCAGCGGAAACCCACGGACACATGCGGAACGAGACGCATATGACCGCCGCCCGGTTGATAAATAAAAATAA
>CM042146.1:120477814-120532814 GCA_023376005.1 Doryteuthis pealeii | reverse complement strand
GAGCGCCCCCTCACGATCAAATCAGGTTACGGCACCAGTGAGTTGATTATATAGTAAATTAATTAAATATTTGTAAATAAGGAATATTTTCATTGAATTAATCATGAAAAAAACACTGTCAAACGAATCAATTTTTAACTCTTTACCTGCTAAATTTCCCCCACGGGTCTACCAAAATTTACTGGTATTCTTTAACTGTATGATGGAATATTTCAAAGTTCACCATCTATTCACATTAGAAATCAATCTATTTAAATAAAGTTCTATTATTATTGTAATCGGTCCTTCTGCTCAATTATAATGAACTAATCATCAGTGGTTTACAGTAGGATCGCAATGGTGGAGAGTCACTGGGGGTTGACAAAAACAAACAAAAAACAAAACAAAAAAAACAATCACACACACACACACACACACACACACACACACACACACTTTTATTTGGTTTTACCCGAAGTTTTGATCAGAAGAGTGGGAGGAATTATTCTTTCTCTTTTTTTCTTTTTCTTTTTTTAAGAATTAAGCAGCTCTTCCATGTATTGTCCCTTGTGTAGAAATAGAAATAAAAATCTCCTCCTGCAAAATAAAAGAAGAAGAAGAAGAAGAAGAAGAAGAAGAAGAAGCTAAAACTTGCTTTTTAACTCCTTGACTACCATATTCCCCTGTAGCGTTTGTTTGTATTCGCCTGGTGGAGTTGTCTGCCCCTTTTAGTTCCATGATGCCCGCTAGGGCACCAGTATAAAAGCGCCGGTTTCAAAACCTTCGCTCTCTCTCTTTATAGTTTTCAGAACTACGAGCCACATGGGGTAGATTCTATCTAAACCCTCTAGTGGGGCTCCGCCCCCCTTACATTACTGTAAGTCTTTACAGCATGGACTATCGCTAGTCTCATGTCTGTACTCTTTTATGTTATACTTTGTATCTTTCATGAATGTTTATCTTTATTTGTGTAACTCTGTTTACCATATTATGAACGTTGTATTCTACTATCATCCATGTGCTGTGTTATTAAATGTTTGTCTATTAACCTTTGTCGGAGTTATTTGTATTTAAAGCATGTTGAACCATAAACCATCTTTACAACTGGTGACATCCCGAAGTGATGTGAACACGCACCCTTTTTGCCCAAGTCGACCATAAAAATGGTCGTAAAAGTACTTGGGACTTTCAATACGAACTTTTTTAAAAAAGGAAAAAAACGGTGACCCCCTCAAAGAAATTATTTCTTTTTTCTCCGACAGTTATGGACACATTTTTTTACAGCGCTGGATATCTGTAGCAATATGACCCTTGTGAGCTAGAACTGCTAATGGAAGGAGGAGGAATATAAATAACAAAGGCTTAAAAAATAGTGATGACCCAAAAGAGGAGAGCGATGGTTTTGACCGTAGCGTGACCCCGAACGAAGAATTGAGGGGCAAGCGGAAGTCGGGTGTTGACCGGAAGTCGGGTGTTGACCGGAAGTCACGTGGTGACGTGGGGGAAGGAAGAAAGGCTTCGTCCTCTTTTGGCCGGCGTCCGTCGTGGGGGACAGACCTCATTAGAGACCCCAGGAATCTAGTAGTGTTCTATCTCTCTCGTGCTCTCTGCCTCCCTTCCTCCCTGGTAGAAGCCACTAGACGAGCACGTTAATAAAGGCTGGGAGTTGTGACGACATGTTTCTCGTGTTATGATTTTTTATCGGAGTTTTAGTACCGTGAGTATTACAACGTAACATATATCGTTTTGGTGCCCGTTGACCACAGAGTTCAAACACGGACTCATAAGGAACCAATTTGCCACGACGCAGCGAGGGGATACAAAAAAAGGAAAGATATCGGCCGTAATTGTAACAGAAACTAACGTAAACGAAAGAAAGAGCGAGTCAAACAAAACAAGAAAAAGGACCCACGTGTGACGAAAAAAAAAAAAAAAAAAAAAAAAAAAAAATGAACAAATAAGTAAGTAAGGTCAGAGCACAATTGTGGAACAAGGAGGAGAATATCACCTGCTTTAATGATTTTGTAAATGTTCTTTTTACTTTTATATGTATGTGTTTTTTGTATTATTGTAAAATTGAATGCTCGTGTGGCTCTATCGGAGAGAGGAAGGTCTATATCGGATAGAAGGAAAAAAAAAAAAATCTAATGAATAATTACGCATATTCTTGAAAAAAAAGAGATACTTTTGAAAATTTTTACGGGTAAAAATTTTAGAATGATGGTAAGGGAGGAATTGTAGCAATATGACCCTTGTGAGCTAGAACTGCTAATGGAAGGAGGAGGAATATAAATAACAAAGGCTTAAAAAATAGTGATGACCCAAAAGAGGAGAGCGATGGTTTTGACCGTAGCGTGACCCCGAACGAAGAATTGAGGGGCAAGCGGAAGTCGGGTGTTGACCGGAAGTCGGGTGTTGACCGGAAGTCACGTGGTGACGTGGGGGAAGGAAGAAAGGCTTCGTCCTCTTTTGGCCGGCGTCCGTCGTGGGGGACAGACCTCATTAGAGACCCCAGGAATCTAGTAGTGTTCTATCTCTCTCGTGCTCTCTGCCTCCCTTCCTCCCTGGTAGAAGCCACTAGACGAGCACGTTAATAAAGGCTGGGAGTTGTGACGACATGTTTCTCGTGTTATGATTTTTTATCGGAGTTTTAGTACCGTGAGTATTACAACGTAACATATCTTCTAATAAGTTTTAAAGGAAGATTCAACACCAAGAATTCTTTTTTTTACCTCGAGGAAATAGTATCAGCCATCAGCCAGGGACAGTGACACGTTCCCCCCACCCTTAGGGATACAGGCATCTTCAATTCGGCGGACTACTAAGGATACGCACATGGCCACACCATGTGACCTGGATTACAGCCGCAAGGCTACTCAGCGAAAAAAAAAAAAAAAATTTTTGCCACACCTCTGAAAGTGAGATGTTCATCTAAAATGTCCATTTCAGAAATTACGGTAGCTGTGCCTCCCAGACTCAAAGTACTGACCTTAAAAATTTCAACTCGACCTTGGCGTCTCTGAAAGACATTTAACCAGGTCAGCATTGAAGAATGGAACGAAGAGACGCTGAATTTCAAGTTTTTTTATCCACACCACACAGAGACATTTGCTCCATATTTTTCCCCAAACTGTTGAAAATTGTACACCTGTTCAGAGAATTTTATATGCTAAAAGTGGAACCTGAAATAATGTTCGTAAAGGATCTTTTAACATGTGTTCTTTTGAAACACCTGTACAGAAAATTTTATATGCTAAAAGTTGGACCTGAAATAACGTTCGTAAAATTCTTTTAACATTTGTTTTTTTGGGGCATTTTGTGCCTACCATTTGTTTCCAGGAGAAAAATTATTCCTCAAGGATAAAAAGCAGTCCTTATTTTCAACTCAGGAATTTGGAAGAAAGTTGATTTCTTTAAATTGTAACCATACCACATAGGAGTTTTTCCCACTGGACTTATACTTGAAAATTCTCTTGTGTATATTTTAAATTACATTCCTGTTTTTTCATGTTTTTATTTTATAGTTTGCGGAAGTATGCATATGCAAATTTTATTTTCTGTTTTGTGTCTGGAACTTTTTAACTTTGAACATTCGAAACTCTGTTCTTTTCCTTAAAGGAATATATATTTTTTGTTTGCTTGTCTATAAATTTTTTTGCCCCGCTAAAAATTTAGGGGGGAGTATTTGTAGCGTTTGTTTGTATCGCCTGGGTGGGTTGTCTGCCCCTTTTAGTTCTCATGGGCCCGCTAGGGCACAGTATAAAGCGCCGGTTTCAAACCTTCGCTCTCTCTCTTTATAGTTTTCAGAACTACGAGCCACATGGGGTAGATTCTATCTAAACCCTCTAGTGGGCTCCGCCCCCCTTAATTACTGTAAGTCTTTACAGCATGGACTAATCGCTAGTCTCATGTCTGTACTCTTTTAATGTTATACTTTGTATCTTTCATGAATGTTTATCTTTTATTTGTGTAACTCTGTTTACCGTATTATGAACGTTGTATTCTACTATTCATCATGTGCTGTGTTATTAAATGTTTGTCTATTAACCTTTTCGGGTTATTTGTATTTAAAGCATGTTTGAACCATAAACCATCTTTACACCCCCATGGCTGTACCAAGATTTATTGATATTTTTTACCTGTATGATGGGTTATTTCAAAGTTCACTATCTATTCACTTCTGAAGTCATTCTATTCAAAAAAGTCCTATTATTATTGTAATCTGAGTCCGTCTGCTCAATTATAATGAACTAACCATCAGCGGTTTACGGTAGGATTGCAGCAGTGGGAGAGCCACTGTGAGCGGTTTAAAGTAGACAAAGAGTTACTGTAGGTGGTTGGAAAAAACAAAACAACACACTTTTGTTTTGGTTTTATCGAAGTTTGATCATAGGAGTGGGAGGGAATTAATCTCTTCTTTTTGTTTGTTTGTTTTGTTATTTTGTTTTTTAAGAATTAAGCAGCTCTTCCCTGTATTGTCCCTTGTGTAGAAATAAAAAAAATCACCTCCCACAAAAAAAAAAAAAAAAAAAAAAAAAAGAAAATGAAGACGAAACACAATTCTTGGGTGGACGATAAATAGACAATAATGGACAAAGACAAACAAAAAATATTATTTACACAAATAAATAAATAAAACTTCTCTGGTTTAAAAATAGACAAAGAAATAAGTTTGTGAGAAAGATTTACCCCGAAGATCTAATTTTGTTTTTCTTTTTTTATTTGGTCCTTATTTTCGTATCCGTACAATGGATCTATTTATTGTCCTTCTTTTTCGAGACTGATTTAAACAAACAAACAAACAAAAAAAAAAAAGAAAAGAAAAACGTGAAGACCTTTAAATATATAAAGAGCATCTTGTTGTGAATGTCATGGCGTAGCCGTGAGAAAAGACGAAAACAGCATAGGAGTTTTTTTTATTGTTATGATATCAGTTTGCCTATTGTCTAATATCGGGGACAACAGAACCCATAATTATACTGTTACTAGCAGGACCTGAGGATATACCACAGTGTGATAATGTAATAACAAACTTAAAAAAAAATTTACAGTGAAATTCTAATGTAAAAAAGAAAATTGTCTGTTGTTTGTAAACAAACAACTGGGAGTTTACAGTGAAAGCAAAATGTGTTCCTTTCAAAACAGCTCCAGCTGGGTGCCCATTGGTTACTTGGTCGGAAAAATCTTTTTAAGAGAACTTTATTACACTTAATCATCTCTGTCCATTGGACGAGTATTTGTCTCTCTTAGAATATATGACGCCATTAACACTACAACGATGAGATAATCTCTTCTTGAGAATTTTTTAATCTTAGATAACCTCCTTTATGTGTATGCAACATCTATGTACGTCATTCATATAGAGAGAGAGAGACAGACAGACAGACAGACAGACAGAAGAGAGTGGAGGTAATTGAGGTAGATATACAGAGAGGACAGAGATAAAGTGTGTGTGTGTGAGAGAGAGAGGGGGGGTAATTGAGAGAGAGAGAGAGAAGAAGAGAGAGAAGGAGGTAATTGAGGTAGATATACAGACAGAGACAGAAGAGGGTGAGGTAATTGAGGTAGATATACAGAGAGGACAGAGATAAAGTGTGTGTGTGAGAGAGAGAGGGGGTAATTGAGAGAGAGAGGAGAGAGAGAGAGAGAGAGAGACATAGATAAAGTGAGAGAGAGAGAGAGAGAGGGGGTGGGAGGGGGATAATTAAGAGAGAGAGACAATCGAGAGATAGAGAGAGAGTGGGGTGAGAAACATGGAGAGAGAGAGAGAGAGGAGAGAGAGAGAGAGAGAGAGAGAAAGAGAGAGAGAATGACACACACAGACAGAGATAAAATGAGAGATACAGACAGACTGATATATTTTGGAGTCATGATATAATCAACTTTGTAATCTTCTTTCTGTCAACGCACATGAAGATTCAATAATTGATATTGGTCAGATTTTCAATAGAACATTATAGAATGGAATTTCAGTTCAAATTCAAATAACAACAGCGAGACAAAATGGCTGACCATTACATTCTTTATAGTTGGTATCCATGGATAACCGGTAACTGCTGTGGTCTTGGCTGTTTTTCAAACACTGGACTTCACAGTCACAGGAGGCGCTGTAACTTCAAGGGGCACAAGAATTATATAGTCTTCCGAGACTGAAATGCCGATACGATACGATCACCATAGATAGGATGTGACACAAGGTCATAGGTATTGGTCATCCATCGAGATCGAAACTCGCTATTCAGTAATAATGGACCTATGAAACTAGTTTGTTAACCATTACACCAACGATTGGACGCCAAAAACGCATGTACTATTAGTGTCCTCTTCTGATGGTCCTGTCTTCCAAACATATAGTTATTTACTAAGCGTAGCTTAGATGTGGCACAAGGCCATAAATAGGGGCGCTCAGTGAGGATCGAACTCACGAATAATGGCTCGAAAATACAGCTTGCTAACCATTACACCATATGAGGTGCCCAAATATTTTGTAATATAGTTATTTACTAAGCATAGCTTAGATGCGGCACAAGACAGAAGTATGGAGCACCCGTGAGAATCAAACTCACTAACAATGGTCTGCTAATCTAGCTTGTTAACCATTACACCAACATGAGGTGCCCTTGTCTCCTACATACAAAAGTGCAAGAAAGGTGGTTAAAGAATATTTGAAACAAAATTTACTGTTAACTTAAAATGTCTTTAAAAAAAATGAATCTAATATTAATATGTGTGTTCCTAATCTTCCGTCCGTTATCATCCTGCAACACCCTCTGGTTAAATGAAAACCATCCAAATCGCCCAAGATGAAATGCAAAAATTGTAAATATTGATTATCTGGTGTCGGTTATCCGCCGAATTCTTATTTTTATGAGTTTCGTCACCATCAGCTAAATAATGGACCATTCCGCTTTAATTATAAAAGAAGAAAGGTCAAGGCACACAAAAAGATAGATAGATAGAAAGATAGAGAGAGAGAAGAGAGGAGAGAGAGAGAAGGAGAGAGAGAGAGAGAGAGAGAGAGAGAGAGAGCACAAGCATTTAATTAAATAGTCATTAAAAAAGATTATAATCTTTTATAATGAAGATGTGTTTGCCTGTCTTAAATCAAGATTATTATATTTTTTACTTATTGAACTATTTGCAATAGCTCTTAGTAAACCTATCAAACGTTGTTATAATTAAATTATCATACTGTATATATCCACTGGTCCTGCTAATAGATGAGAGTTAAATCAAGATTATTAACTTTTACATATTAAACTAAACATATCCAGTGTAATAGTCATAATGATCATACTGTTATATATATATATATATAATATATATATATAATATATTATATATATATATATATATATATACAGGTCTGCTAGTCAGGATTATTAAATTTTTAAACATATTAAAACTATTTACCCAATAGCTCTTAAGTAAACATATTAAACGTTGTAATAGTTAAATTATCATACTGTGATATATCCACTGGTTCCTGCCTGTTTGTAGATTATTTATCATCATTAGCCGTGTCAAAGACCGTTTCCTGGCTATCACTACCATGCAACCCAGTACAAATCTGTCACAGATTTTCTGGAGAGGAGATAGGCATCACCAATAATTCTTCCATTGCTCTGAGAAGATGCCATGAAGAGGAAAAACGGATATAATTAAGTATTATTTATTTACCAAACTCTAAAGCATTGAAATTTGTAACTAAAAATGTTAATATGTAGCAATCCCAAAAAAGCTCCACCACACCACACACACACACAAACACACACACACGCACGACGCACGCACGCACGTGCGCGCACATACACATTATATATGTATATATAATATATATTCCACTAGCAGATCGTCAGGATTAACAATTACAAAAAATATACTTACCAACGCTTTTTTTGCAAGCACACACTATAATTAAATAAACTTATTTGTTAACCCTCGGCCATATAATATATATATATATATATGTGTGTATGTGTGTGTGTGTGTTGTGTGTGTGTGTGTGTGGTGTGTTGTGCATGTTATTTTGTTTACTTTTTTTTTTACTATAATTGTATTATTATTTCCATGGGGAATTTTATGGGGCAACCAGCGAGGATCTCACTCACGATAATAATAATGGATCTGCGAGACTAACTTAAAAAAATCCCCCTACACCCAGGCGACGCCGGGTAGCCACTTCTAGTAATTTATAAGTCCGTGTCTTTAATCCCTCGGCAAACTCGCAAATAAAGAAAGTAAGTAAAGTCATCGGGGTAGCCTAAAGTCAGTTTCAGCCAGACAGCGAGGAGTCTATCCCCGTTTCACTAGCGCTAGACAAAGGAGGGTGGTTTGGCGTCAGAGGTGGAGGCGCCACACCTAACATTAGATCCTCAATTTATCTCACAGATCCCTGTGCTACTCATAACGCTGAGTTGGCGAGGGCGGTATCGAACCAGGAACCTTGTGGTTCCTAGTCGGACACTCTACCATTGAAACTAAACCCGCAAATACTCGGCTGATAATGTTTCTTTCTTATTATGGCAGATTGCAGCAGTGCAGTGTTCTGAATGGTTTCAATCCTTCCTTTGATTCCAAACTTTCCAAACCCTTTTCTAATCCTTGTGGACGGTTCCAAGGCACCAACAACAATTGGTATCACTTTCACTTTTCATATTCCATAACTTTTTCAGTTCTCTGGCAGGTCCAGATATTTGTCCATTTTTTACATTTCCTTTAGCTTCACCATACCAGGATACAATAATTTTAGCCATCAACAAAATGTAATATGATAAACCAGAATCTGTTTCTTTGAGAAGAACGCTAATTTCTGATTTGATAAAACCGATCACTTATCCAGCAAGAAGACCCAGACTAGGTGTGATAAAAAAAGAAAGAATTGTCAACTGGTGGATTTTGGCAGTGCCAGCAGATGCACAGGGTGAAGCTAAAGGAAAATAAAAAATGGTCAATATCTGGACCTTGCCGAGACTGAAAAGTATGGATATAAGTAAAGTGAGTACCAATGTGTTGGTGCACTTGGAACCGTCCCACAAGGATTAGAGAGGTTGGAAATGGAAAAAAAAGGAGGATTGAAACCATTCAGAACACTGCAGCTGCAATCTGCCATAATAAGAAGAAACATTATCAAGCCGAGTATTTGCGGGTTTTAGTATAGAATAAGTGTCCGACTAGGAACCACAAGGTTCCTGTTCGATACCGACGACAAAACCTAGCGTATGAAGTAGCACAGGATACTGTGAGATAAATTGAGGATCTAATGTTAGGTGTGCGTACCTACGAGTACCTCCATATTGATGCGTTAGTGAACGGGGATAGAACATCTCGCTGTCTGGCTGCATGACTTGCTGACGATGACTTTACTTACTTACTTTATTGGATTTTGCCGAGGGATGCGGATTATAAATTCTAGAAGTGGCTACCAAGCCGTCGCGCTGCGGTGTAGGGGGATTTTTTTTATAAGATTAGTTCTCGCAGATCCATTATTAGCTTAGTCTGAGTGAGATCTCGCTGTGCCCACACTAAAAATCCCATGGAAACTCTATAACAATATAGTAGAAAAAAAGATAAAACAATAACATGCAAACAACATACACAACACACACACCACACCACAACACACATATATACTAGTATATATATTGAGGAGAGATAACCTTTATTTATATAGTGTGTGCTTAAAAAAGCGTTGTAAGTATATTTTGTACTTTGAATGTATATATTCATATAGCATCATATAAGATGTGTATGTGCGCGCAGATGCGTGATGCGTGCGTATTGTGTGTGTGTGTTGTGTGTGGATGTTGTGGACTATTTTTGGAGAAGCTTTATATATTTATAATATTAGACTTAAGCCTAGTGATATATATATATAAATTATAATCCGTTTGTCCCACTTCAGGCATCATCTCAGAGCATGGAATGAATTTTATGTGTGATGCACTATCATCTCTCACCAGAAATACTGAGGGGGGGCGGGGGGGGGGGGGGGGGGTTGACAGAGATGTACTGGGTTGCATGGTAGTGATAGCCAGGAACGGTCTTTTGAACGGCTAATGATGATAAATAATCTACAACAGGCAGGAACGGCAGTGGATATCATCACATAATGATTAATTTAACTATTATCAACGTTTAATATGTTTATCTTGAAGAGCTATGGTAAATAGTTTAATATGTTAAAATTATACATAATCCTTGATAGCAGGATACCTGTATATATATATATATAATATATTATATATATATATATATATATATATATATATATATAGTATATACAGTATGATCATTTGAGACTATTACAACGTTTGATTGTTTAGTTCAATATGTAAAACGTATAGATAATCTTGATTTAAACTCTCTACTAATTAGCAGGACCAGTGGATATACTACATGTGATAATTTAATTATAACAACGTTTGATAGGTTTACTTAAGAGCTATTAGCAAAATAGTTCAATAAGTAAAAAATATATAATTGATTTAAGACAGGCAAAACACATCTCAATTATAATAAGATTATAATAACTTTTTTAAATGACTAATTTAATTAAATGCTTGTGCTCTCTCTTCCTCTCTCGTCTCTCTCTCTCTCTCTCTCTCTCTCTCTCTCTCTCTCTCTCTCTTCTCTATCTATCTATATCTATCTTTTGTGTGCCCTGACCTTCTTTCTTTATAATAAAAGCGGAATGGTCCATTATTTAGCTGAGGTGACGAAACTCATAAGAAAATAAGAATTCGGCGGATAACCGACACCAAAAATCAACTATTTACAATTTTGCATTTCCATCTTGGCGATTTGGATGGTTTCATTTTTAACCAGAGGGTGTTGCAGGATGATAACGGACGGAAATTTAGGAACACACATATTAATATATAGATTCATTTTTTTAAAGACATTTTTAATTAACAGTAACATTTATTTGTTTCAAATATTCTTTACCACCTTTCTTGGCACTTTGTATGTAGGAAGACAGGGCACCTCATGTGGTGTAATGGTTTAACAAGCTAGATTAGCAGACCATTGTTAGTGAGTTTGATTCTCACCGGGTGCTCCATACTTCTGGTCTTGTGCCCGCATCTAAGCTATGCTTAGTAAATAACTATATTACAAAATATTTGGGCACCTCATATGGTGTAATGGTTAGCAAGCATGTATTTTCTACGGCCATTATTCGTAGTTCGATCCTCACTGAGNTGGACACGAGAAACAAATCTCGCAGCATTTCTTTTACATACCTTTAAACCCAAAACGTAACTAGTGCAAATAATAATAAGTGCAAAATATATACGCGGATTACAAGCTTATTCTCTGAATAGATGTGACTCCATTCCTCCCTATATTTTCTCTTCTGAACTTTCTAAGTACGTACAAATAAATAGCGTTCCCTTTTCTTTCTCTTGTAAATCCGATTTTGGCCTCTCATTGATCAAAGACCCCGACGAGAAGTCAGTCTCCAATAAAATCCTTTTTATTCGATACTTTATCTTGTAAAACTTGTGGTTTATTAATTTCTTACGCCCGTGGGACCCTCAACCCTGAGTTCCGGGCTGAAACCAAACTGCAAAAATTAAAAATGACCAAATCTGTTATTCAACAGACTAAAAGTTGAAATATGTAGAAATAACATTGTTGATCGAATAAAATAATATTGTTAATGATAGGCAGTAGCAATGTAGAAATGGGAATCCACTGGTCGGAATTTAGGATTCAGTAAGATTCCAAGTGTTAAAAAGCAATACGAATTTTATTTGTTTTCCTTTTCGATAAACTATTTTTTTTTTTTTGGATATGAGGTTGGCTGGTTGGTTAGTTAGTTGGTTGTTTTTATGGCATGTCAACTCTTGTTGGGTTATTTCATGTTGAAGTCAGTCTTTAAAAAAAAAATTTTTTTTGCAAGAAATATGATTTCAAGTCAATAAAGATAATATCCCTTACTAAACAATTATAGTTTCAAGTAATTATTGGTTGGTTGGTTGGTTGGTTGGTGTTTAATGGCATACCAAACCTTATGGGTTATTTAATGTCAATTCCTGTTTTTTCTTATATGCATATGGTTAAAGTCACGGGAAATGGACTCGTCGCCCCGAGTTCAAATCCTGGATGTGGTAATTGTATTTCACTTAGCGCTAATACTCTTGGGAAAGGTATGAATCTTACTCTCGCTCCAGCTATGGATAAATAGTAGGGCAGACTGGGCTCTTTAACCTTGGTTACGCAACCGGTCTAGGAGAAGGAGAAATCTGAATTTAAACCTGTTGAACTCCGCTTAAGAAATTGACCTTGTGCCACATCCTACTCGTGCGGAGGGGTTGGTAAATATATATATGTTGGTAAATATATATATTTGTAAGAGAATAGTTTGTAAGTAAACATTTTTGTTTGGTATAGTCTTATAAACTAGTAGAAATACTTTTCATTAACTCAATGTGTATTATACTATATCATAGATTATCATTATTATTATTATTAGTAGTAGTAGTAGTAGTAGTAGTAGTAGTAGTAGTATGTCTTCACACCAGTCGTAGCCGGTGGTTCACTGGAGGCTGAGTGACAGCAAGTCTCCTCTGGTCTCCATGACTCTTCTTAGTATTCTAGCCATCCCAACTGTTGTTTGGAGGGTCTCGATTACATACACATATTTCTGCAAACAACAGTTATATTTCCAACAAAGCTTCATTCTCAAAGTTTTGTCGGCCGTACAGCTGTTGTCTCTCTCTCTCTCTCTCTCTCTCTCTCTCTCTCTCTCTTCTCTCTCTCTCTCTCGATAAATATACTTGGACTCCGATAAAGAAAAATAACAGCAAGTCTTGAACGTAAACAATTGAAAATCATTAAGTAGAAATATTCCGTCGTATTCAATAAAACCTGTTTAAATAACGTCCAGTCGATATATATATATATATATATATATATATATATATATATATATATATATATATATATATATATATATAGTATGAACAAAAAGTAATAAGACAAACAGGAATATTTCTTATATGTTATTTATTCTCAACTAGTTTCGACCTTAGGTCATCGTCAGGAGAAAATTTCTTATTTGAAAAATATATTATATATATATATATATATATATATATATATATATATATAATTGAAGAAATAATATATATATATATATATATATATGTATATATATATATATATATATATATATATATATATATATATATACTATAGTGTGAGATGGTCACTGTTTCATCTTTTGCTGGAATGGTGTACCAAAGGCAGTATTAATTGGTAGAGTGCTCAATATAAAATAGAGCAGTTATATAATATAATAAAATAAATATATAAAGGTTTTACATATCTATTTATTTGGTAACAAAGGAACATTCATGACCATATTGGTTTCATGCGATGCAATCATCAGGTGAAGATGTTTCAAATGCAAGGAAAATCGAAAATTTTTTTTAAAATTTCAGAAAATTCAATAGACATGGGATGTATATGATTGGATAAAATGGTGTGCGTATATATATATATATATATATATATATATATATATATATATATATATATATATAACCATCTTCACTCCTTTTCAAAATCCGTCGCATGTGACGATAACGTCAACATAACTGTTTTCGCCATCGCGTTAGAACACTTTCTTCAAGCGATTTCAAAAAAGTTATTTTTTCGAACATCTCGGAAATTCTCCGTATTTCAACCGTTTTTATTTAAAACAATAAGGATTTACTCTTACGAAGGCCGCTATTTCTTTGTATATTAAAAATTTCTGTAGTTTTTTCTATTATTGTTATTGTTATTTTATTTTGTATTTAAAATAATAATAGATAGAATACTTGTATGCATAGATAAACTCCTGATCGAAACACGTGTCAGTAAAAAAAAAAAAAAAAAAATACTATTTTATCCATTCAACATTTTCTTTCCTTTATTTTTCATTTCAACATACTGTCGGATTCGCTTCAATTTTCAGCTTACACACACACACACACACACACACACACACCAACACACACATATATATATATATATATAATATATATATATATAAAGATACAAATCAAGATCATGAAAAAAAAAACGTTCCGTGCTATTTAATAACAACCATATATATATATATTATATATATATACATGCACTGAAAGCACGGATCTCCATGACACTTCCTCGTCATCCATTCCTATCGGTCATTGCTCGTGAAAGGTCCTCTGCACAGCATCCAGTATCTATACAGAGCTGATCGATGTTGGCTTTTGCTGGCCGACCCACACTGGTGCAGTTACCCACAGGAGAACGTCACTTATCAGCTCGTCTTTGCTTCTCCAGCAGTGTCTCTTTCGTCTTTAATCCTTTTCTCTAAGCGTTTCAATAGAGTCCAAGTGCAGTTGTACAGTAGTACTGACATGGCTGCAGTTTGGAAGAATTTTCGCTTTATCTTATCAGAGAGATTAGATTTCCATATAACTAATAATCTGTCTATAGTAGTCCATGCCTTTCTTATGCATATATTGACATCGCATTCTGTAGATGAGATATTACTACCTAGGTATGTGAACAGTGTGGATATGTCTCCATTTTGGTTGTAGCAGACATTCTCTTAAGCATGTTTCGTTAAAAACACACAATTTCTCTTATATGACTTTTAAATAAATCTTTTGCAGTTTATTCTTGGCACATTATTTTATTTACTAGTAGGACCTGTGTATATACAACAGTATTATACTCTAATTATTACAACTTTTGATATGTTTACTTAAGAGCTATTTCAATTTGTTCAATATGTAAAAATCATAATAATCGTGATTTAACTCTCTCTTTCTCATTTTCTTTCTTTCTCTCCTTCTTTTCATTTTTTCATTATGTTCGTTTGAAACAGATTAATGTTATCGCTTCCGCACGCTCACTCCATCTCTCTATCTTTGCCATACTCTCCCCCTTCCTTCTTTCTTTCTTTCTTGTTATATATTTTTCTGTGTAACATGTCCGTTTTCTTCCTTTTCTTACTTTATAATAAAAACGGAACAGTCAATTATTTATCTGAGGTAACGACATAAGAATTCGGTCGATGAGCAACACCAGATAATCAGGATTTACATTTTTGTGTTTCAACTTAGACCATTTGGACGGTTTCATTTATAACCAGAGGGTGTTGCAAGGTGATAACTGTCCGAAGATTAAGGAACAAGAATATTATTTTATTTATTATAGTTACTGTCACCAGACTGCTGGTCACACCACTGAGCCAGACACATAAGTCCATCTTTTGTGATCATGTCACGATAGTGTCATCCTCACATTTGAATTTCAAATCTCAAAAGAGTTGGCAAAATGAAAACCTGATCAAAACAAAGTTAGTCAATTTATTTATACTAGCAAATATATGCACCCTCCGTAGGGTGCAAGTATTTAAGTTTTAATATAATAAAATATCATATTAAATTAAAAAGGCTAATGAAACTGAATAAGAATGCAGATAAAAAGATCAGCAACAGAGGGGGTATAATCGAATAATAGAACAACTTTGAAACTAACTATTCCATCATTTTCCCTTACTCCCCTGTTTCATTGGTAAATTTTCCTAATTTAACTATTTAGTTAAAATAGGAAGTAAAGGATAATATTACAGTTATTTCTTCTTGTAAATAGATTTCTTTTAAGATTTATCTACGAGATTTTTGTTTATATTTCTTAAGATAAAACCAAACAATTAGAAATCAATAATACCAAGCACATATTTATTAAAATAAAATTTTAAATATCAATATGCAAATTAGCCTTCTCGTTCAAACTGTAAATCGCTATTTGTTGTATATATAAATACAATTGCATGTTATTAGTACGTAGATATGATCAACAGTATTAATAATGTAAAACAATTTTTATTATAACTGAAGGTTTAAAAGAATGAAATCATGGAGAATTTGACGTAAATAATTAAAGGAATTGTGACTTGAGTAGTAATATAGTTTCGGCTTCAGACAAAAATGCAGTCTATCTCCATTATATATAGATGTCGGCTGTTGTTTGAATTGTCTGTGAACAAGATATCTTCTGGCCGACAGCCAGAATAGACAGTAGCAAAAACATTCAAGACAAAAAAAAACAATAATAATAATAGCCATAGCGCCAACTGGTGTGTCTCTTCTGATCATGCAGTTGCATGAACCAGTATTTAAGTAGCTATATCCGTAGGTGACTGTGTATAGACGTGTCTAAGTTCACGCACGCACGCACGCACGCACACACACAAACATACATACACATACACGCACACACGCCTATATATACACATACACGTAGGAAGTGCGTGGTGTAATGGTTAAAGTCATAGGAAATGGACTCGTCGACCCGAGTTCAAATCCTGGACGTGGTAATTGCATTTCACTTAGCACTAATACCCTTGGGAAAGGTATGCATTCTACTCTCCCTACAGCTATGAATAAATAGTAGGACAGACTGAGCTCTTCAACATTGGTTAGGCAACCGGTCTAGAAGGAAAACTCTGAATTCAAACCTGCTGAACTCCGCTTAAGAAATTGACCTTGTGTCACATCCTGCTCGTGCGGAGGGGTTGGTAAATATATATACACATACACGCACATGAAAATAGTTACTACTTTTTCTTAGTCTTATACAAATTCATTTCGGAGGAGGAAGAATGTGTTGCTCCAGTCTTAAAAGTGGGGAGACCTTGCGTCACATCATGCCCGTAGTGAACAGGTTGAATAAATACAGGGCTTCCCATAATGATTAGCAAGTTAGTCTCGCTTTTCCATTACGCCTGAATTACAAGTTCGATCCTCGCTGGATGCCCCATATTTTTTGCGACCTGATGTCATATCCTAACCCGTGGCGAATGGGTTGGCTAAATATCGTAAATACGACCACTGATGTTATATAAACAGCTATCTCAGCCACCATATATATATATATATATATATATATATATATATATATATATATAATATCATGTCGCGCTGTTAGCACGGATATCCATGACAATCTCTCTCCAGCCGTCCCTATCGCTCATCATTCTCGGGAGGTCCTCTATGTAGCATCCTGTATCCGCACAGAGCTGATCAATGTACGTCTTTGCTGGTCGGCCCACACTGGCATGCCCATGTGCTGGCTTCCACAGGAGAATGTCGCTTATGAGTTCGTCCTTGCTTTTCCAGCAGTGTCCCGCGTGTCTTGTCCGTCTTACTCGGATGGTTTGGGTGATATGTGGCAGGTTACCGTACAGCTGTTTTCTCGTAGGGTGTTGTTTCTACGTCTTGTTCATGATCACCCGCAGCATTCTTGTGCAGCTCCCATCTAGTTTATTCTCTAGTCGCTTCGTTGTTTGCAATAATTGTTTTTAAATAAAGAAAATATATTTAGTATTGTAAAATAACGGGTGCAAGAAAAATAAAACATTTATTGCAAAAACACGAACATAAAATGAAGGTTCAGTTTATTTTATGGTAGGAATTTACGAGGAACAAGTTAAGGATTACCCCTTGTTCCATATCTAAGCTAAACTTAGTAAATAAGTATATCACCGAAATCCAACAGGAACGATTCTGCACAGTACTTAGGAGGGAGCCCACTAAGGAACGGCGGGAACCATGAACAGTCTGGGACCTGTGTGGTGCCAGACTGTGTGCCGAGACATCTGTAGAAAACTTTGTCGCGGGTGGTATTAATGGTTAACGAGCTATGATAGCAGACAATTGATACTGATTCTCACTGGGTGTCCCATACTTCTTAACTTGAACTAAAGATCATCATCATCATCATCATCATCATTAAGGCGTGCCGACAGTACGGATTCCCCTTGACCCTCTCTCTCAATTTTGCTCATCGATTTTAGCAAGTCCTCTTGACTGCATCCAATGTCCGCACAGAACTGATGAATGTATTTGGGGAGGAGGGGGTCGGCCCACTTTGATGAGTTCACCTGTAGACGTTCACAGGAGAACGTCACTTATAAGTTCTTGCTTATTTCTCCAGCAGTGTCCAGCATGTCTTATTTGGATAGTTTATGTAATAGGAGGCAAGTAACTATGCAGCTTCTTTTTGTGGGGTGCTGCTTCCAATATTTGTTTTATGAAAACCTGCAGCATCTTTGTATAGTCCCCATCTAGCCTTTTCTTTAAGCATTTCATTAGAGTCCAAGAGATGCATACAATAGTACTGACACGATTACAGCCTGGAAGAATCCTCGCCTTACTTTATCAGAAAGATCAGAACCCAGTATATATTCTAGAGGCCCATGCTGTTTTTGTCTTCTTTTTTGAATTTTTTTTTATCTAAGTTTGAATTTGTACCGTAGACAAGCTTTAACAATCGACGTATCTGGTGCATGTCGGGTAGTTTTAAAATGTTGAGTTCAGTTGCAGGAAGCATGCCCCTTCCCCCAGACAGCATCTACCCCTCGTCTAAAAGGGTTTATTGTCTGAGACTCTCCTAAAGTAAAATTCCGGTAGAGTTTAGCTATTCTTTGGCCTCACTCCACGAGAGGATTGCTTCCTGGGAGGTCTCTATATTACACCGACTTTGTGTCACATTCCAACACCGTGAAGGATTGGATAAATATCTACTTTGGGGATAAAGTATTGATCTTTTTATTACTCTTTTAGGTATACTTTTCTTAAAAGAATCTGGTTGGTTGGTTGGTTGTTTGGATTTTATACATGTCAACCCTTGTTGGGTTATTTTATGCCAAAGACATTGTTTTCTGGGGGTTATGTCATGCCTAACGGTTAGGAAGTAGTATATGTTGTGTATTCATATTTATACTTTTTAGTAATTGGTTTTAACAATGTGTTAGCATTATTGGGGATCATGTTGTATGGTATTGATTAAGTTCAGGTCTATATTCTATGGTATAATTCTATTTCCCTAAAAAAGGAGAGAATGTCTTCCATGTTGACCTTTTCAAACAGATCTTTCATAGTGTTTGCTTTAAAATAACGATTTCTGATGTGAGAAAAAAACCTGCATTCCATGAATAAGTAAAAATAAGATTTAAAACAAAATCAGACTCACTACTAGATGCAATTTAACGTCATACCCAGGACTGTCTGGATCAGAGTGGACCCAGGGAATGAAAGGGTCACTGCACACTACCTTAATTTACCGCACAGATCCCTGTGCTACTCATACACTGAGTTGGTGAGGGCCGGTATCGAACTAGGAACCTTGCAGTTTCTAGCTGTGCACATCAGATAAGCACATATTTGAGTTTTAGGCGGAATATTACCCCCTGTACGAGGGCGACTGTCAGTGTACTCTAAGCCCTGTTGATGGGGTGAGACGTTGACTGGGTCGATTCCATAAGATAGGTAAAGTAAAAAAGTAAAGTTGGCGGTATCAGTCGGACAGCGAGGGAGTCTATCCCCTTTTCGCTTGTGCTAGACCAGGGAGATTGTGCTAGACCAGGTGGAGCGCCACACCTACCGTCAGCTCTCCGCTTTACCACACAGACCAGATTACTCAATGTGTGCTACTCATACGCTGACTTGGCGGGCACCGGTATCGAACCAATCGGTCTTGGGATTCCAAGGCCAGTGCTCTACTGACTGAGCTAAACAGACCCCTTTAGATATGCAATCTATGGTACTTGGGTGAGTCAAACGTTTTACAATATTATTGGTACGTGCTAGTTTGCAGCGCGTATATCACGTGACCAAAGCAGTTCAAGCCATGGTAGGTATCCTTTGAGGTTGGTAGTATCGTGGTAAGTGGTGCGCTGACAAGTTGCGCATTGTTTCAATCCGTATCAAAATATCAGGAAATATCTATTCTTCTACTAGGATGAGTAAAATATTTTGCAATATTTTGGTACATGCTAGTTTATGGCATGTGTGTATATCATGTGTCCAAAACAGTTCAAACCATTGAAGGTATCTACTATGGTTGGTAGTGTCAGGGTAGTTAATGTGATGACACGTTGTGCATGGCTTCACTCCATGTGTAATTTGAAAGTGCCATAGATGAATATACAACATTGTCTAATTTAGAAACTTATGCTTTATGAGTTTCAACTGGTCCATAAAAATATGGAAGCAACTAAAAACATTTGTTGTGTAAAAAGTTAAGGTGCTGTTGATTTACAGTACAGTAACCAGATGGTTGCAAGAAATTTTATTTGGGTTGCAAGAACCTTACATAAAAATATGGAAGCAACCAAAAACATTTGTTGTGCAAAAAGTTAAGGTGCTGTTGATTTACAGTACAGTAACCAGATGGTTGCAAGAAATTTTATTTGGGTTGCAAGAACCTCAACAATCAGGCAATGTCAGGTTGGCCTAAAACCATGGATTCCGAGGCTGTGCTCCAAGTCATAGAAGCAAATTTGGTGAGTGACACTCAGAGAGTATCAGGTGAGCTTGGCATCTCACAGTCCATTGTGGTTTGTTACCTTCATGATCTTGGAGGCAAAAGAATTTGGAGATGTCGAATTGTGCCTCATGTTACCAAAATATGGCAAAACTTTTGTTTTACTTTAACATAATAAGATTCAGTTCATGTCGTTCAGATCTGTTTGGAAAGAGTTAAGGTGACAACTATTGAGAACTTTAAAATACAACACAAACTTTTTTTCTTTGGATGGTGGGGATGAGGGTCACCTGATGCCTATCAGTCGACACGCGCGCGTGTGTGTCTTTTTTTTTTTTTAAATTTCCTATTTAGAATGTAAATTTGGGTTGAATCTTTTTTTTCTCTCTCGAATTCCACAAAAAAGATTCGTGCTAATGAAATACGCGATGACGTCAAAACTATGAACCTGGAAATTAAGTATAGAACGAATAACAGAGTGACGTTTCAAGGAGAGACGGACAGAGAAAGACAGAGATATAGAGAGACAGAGTTAGAGAGAGAGAGAGACAAAGAGAGAGACAAAGAGAGAGACGATAGAGAGGTTAGAGGGAGTGATTAAGAGAGAGAGAGAGAGAGAGAGAGAGAGAGAGAGAGAGAGAGAGAGAGAGAGAGAGAGAGAGAGAACATGGAAATATATGCACCTTATATTCATTCATTAAATAGGGTGTAATTAATTCTATGTATTGCAGCAACCGAGCAGACAAACAGACAGACAGACAGACAGACAGACAAAAATATAATGAAAAGGAGGTGATCATGAACATATACAGAATACTGTTGAACCCCCTTTTTTTAGTTATTGACGTCATAACTTGGGACGCTACTTTTCTAGTTTCAAATGCCATTTCTGATTATGCAAAGCAAAGATGATGCATAGCTGATTAATTAAAGAAAAGAAAAGAAAAGCAAAAAAATGTCTGCTTCTTTGTTTGCAACGATCTATTTTTGGTGTTTGCTGTCCGTCGAAATAGTTTAAAGGTTCCCATGATGAGACAAGTTATATGCGGCGTCCTTGGAGGATTTTAAACACACACACACACACACACACACACACACCACACATATATATATATATATATATATATATATATATTATATATATATATATACCCACGACATTATAAACACTGTAGGTCCGTTACTTGAAGTTTCTAATATGGACTGGTATAATTATGTGTAAATAGTGCTCAATATCGTGGATAGAGCATGCATATATATTTACCAACCCCTCCGCACGAGCAGGATGCGACACAAGGTCAATTTTTTAAGCGGAGTTCAGCAGGTTTGAATTCAGAGTTTTCCTTCTCCTAGACCGGTTGCCTAACCAAGGTTAAAGAGCCCAATCTGCCCTACTATTTATCCATAGCTGGACGGAGAGTAGGATTCATATATTTCCCAAGGATATTAGCGTCAAGTGAAATACAACTACCTCGTCCAGTATTTGAACTCGGGGCGACGAGTCCATTTCCCATGACTTTAACCATTACACCACGCGCTTCCTACGATAGAGCATGTATATGTAAGTTAAAGTAACGTGGGTATGAAGTCGGTGGCACGTGGTTACACACACACAAAAGTTATTATATTCCGCAGGGCACCTCACCATACGATAATAATATGCAAATTAGTCTAGCAATAAGGGTCGGTTTAGCCCAGTCGGTAGATCGTCCGCCTCGGAATCACAAGTTTCCGGGTTCGATACTCGCCAATTCTGCATATGAGTAGCACAGGTTCTGTGCGGTAAAGTGGGGAGCTGGTGGTAGGTGTGGCGCTCCACCCAGACTCATAAAATAATCTCCCTGGTCTAGTGCTAGCGAAAATGGGATAGACTCCCTCGCAGTCCGGCTGATACCGACAATAGGCCACTCCGCTTACTTTACTTAGTCAAGTTATTTCTACTGTTTAGTGAGTTCGGTTCTCACTGAGTGTTCCATACATGATTTGTCCTGGATATGACCTGATTTGGGACATTTCAGTTGTGTGTGTCATTTTCACAAACTATTTTCAATGTTGCTACACACGTTTTTTTGTTTTTTAATAGCGTGCTTGCATGTAAAAAAAAAAAAAAAAAGCTTTCAAAGCGCGATTTCTAAAATTTTCCAAAATGTTTCGACCGTACCAACTATCAGATAAGGTGTACGGACATAAATCCTTGCTAGAAACAACAGTTGGAACGTTAATTTCATAGTTTTAAGTCGTTCTATAAGAGTTTTTAATTATTTTTTTTTTAATTTTTTACATGCATCAAAACATAGTCAAAACAGGTCGATTTGGATGTCTTTTTCAAGTGTTTTAGCGTTGATTTTAAAGTATATGAATTTAAGCAAAATTTTCAAAGTTAACCAAAATTTTCAATGTTGCAAATTATCAGGCATTATTAGACCCGTTGGAGGTTTGCTAAAAATACCAAATTTAATGTGCTGGGATCCGGTTGCCTGTGCTCATTCTTTTTTGTTTCTAAATGATGACACATGATTTAGTTTATTTTTATTACCCGAATCTCGAATTCAACGGGCGGTGAGAAGATGGCTTACTGGAGAACAGACGAACATCACGTCTGCCCACTCAGTTCCCTTCACACTCTTTTCCTTTAGCCAATCAGAAATCGGCGCCTAGGCCAGTGAAAGTTTAACTGTTGCCAATAACTTCTGTAACGGTTATGGCAACTTTCCATCCATAATACAGCCATTTAAATTTTACTACACTTGTCATAATTCGTAGGCTACCCACGAATTATGTAACAGTAACAGACTCAACGAAAACATAATTTTGTTATTTCACAACGAAGTAATGACAAGAATATTTCATTGTCTAAGCGAAATTAACAGAACTAGCAACAGAAAACACCCTCGGGCGTCGTAAAAATTAATTTTTGAAAGACATTGCCTGAAAGGGTGGAGTTAAAAATTCAATGTCAGAGGGTTTGTATCATAAGTAAGACAAATCCTCATATTTATTAAAGGAGTAAAAAACAACACAACAAAAAACAATTTGAAATGAAAACTGAGCCCGCCCCTCTCAAATAAAATGTTGCGTGCATGTAATAATCAAACAATTATTTTGAATATTTTCCACAAAATCGTAGGTATTTATTTATTTGTAAACTTTTTAATTAACTTCTTGTTACTGTAAAAAAAAAAGATGGGGGGGGGATGAGAGTAAAAAACAATTTTTAAAATTGCTTACTCAAATTTTGGGTGTATATAGCATAAGAATATTGTGACGTAAGCTGTGACGTAGAGCTATGATGTAGTTTTTGTTACAGACAGAAATACAATCTCCATTATTAATAGAGATATAATCCAAACATGAAAATGGATAGCTGATACAGTGTCGTATGAGTGAAATGTCCTAATATAAAAAGGAGTCTTTAGTAGAGAAAGTATTGGAAAGTGTATTAACTTACATGTTAAACATGTTATCGTTTTCATACACCACGAGGTTGCTAGGAGCTAAAAGTCCCCTGTTCGTGGACAGGAATGCAACTTCTGTGTTGCTACTTCTTGTCTAGACATAAAGTAAAAGAGGTCTTTGAATTTGACTCATCTCCTTTTATAATGTTGTTAGCTACGCCACCTAGTGTCTATTGGTATACGCGTGAGGTAATTACCTTTCGTGTCCCCTAACATCAAATAAAAGAACTGTAGCAACTACAATATTTTTGGTTTTAGACCAGAACATTTTTATGAAATTTTTTACTTGCATTTTATCTACTTTTTATCTATCTATCTATCTATCTATCTATCTATCTATCCCTCCCTCCTCTCTCCCCTCTCGCCTCTCTCCTCTCTCTCTCTCTCTCTCTCTCTCTCTCTATATATATATATATATATATATATATATATATATATATATATATATATATATGTGTGTGTGTGTGTGTGTGTCTAAGAAAAATAAGACGTAAAAACTAATTTGGTGTAGTGTTCGTGCATTTATTATCTCGTTTCACGCCATATGGGCTTAATCAGATAATGATTTGGAAACATTTTTAATTGTAGGAAAAGTATTGGGGAAAGTTACAACTGTCTATGAGGTTGTTATGACAACGCAATTAGGAACGCCGATCGTTATGACACTTTAAAAAGTGATAACAAAAAAAAAAAAAAAAAAACAAACATTCTAATTTGTGCTTATGGTTGTTATTTAGTATTATCTGCGTTATTCGGACTATTGTCCCCATCTTTATTGTTATTTGTACAACGTTTCGGCCGATATGCCCTCCGGTCTTCTTCATGTATTTCTTTCGGACTCGGGAACCTTGTCGGACTCGGGAACCTTCTTTTCGGACTCGGGAACCTTCTTGTCGTAGTCGGGAACCTTCTTGTCGTAATCGGGAGCCATCACGGAACTTCGAACCACGCAGATAATACTAATCATCAAGCCTCATCTCAAACATTCAGAGAGATTGTTATTTAGTTGTAAAGCGGGCTGAATGGCCTATTGTCGGGATCAACTTGACAGCGAAGGAGTCTATCCCTTTTCACTAGCAGTAGACCAGGGAGTTTGCTTTTGTTCCTGAGTTAGAAAGCCACACCTACCATCAACTTTCCATTTCATCGCACAGATTCAATCATTGCTTCTCATGCGCTGTGGCCGGGTCGAACCCGGAACCTTGTGGTTCCGAGGTGGATGCTCTACCGACTGTGCTAAATCGGCTGGTAGAATATCTAACTTGGAATATTGTTTCGTTTGAATATTAATCTTGACAGAAAAGGTTGATTGTTTGTGCTGTAACCTAACAAAGGTTACTTAATGAGAAATAACCAAACGGAAGTTGGAAAACAAGCCGTGGTAGTGTCGGTGCTGTTGTATCAATCGGCTGGTCACGTCAAGCCCTAGCACCTATATGATTGTCCCGACTGTATTGCCCTTATGGCAAGCCCCAACCGTTTTTATCATATGGGTGCTAGAAGGCGGTGACTGAGGGTCTTCATGTCTTGGAAATGACGTTAAACTCTAACTGATGGTGAAGTTCCAGTTTTGGAGGTTTGGGGAATGTGGAACACCCCTTCATCACCATTGCTCCCTGGTCCACTCTGACCTGGAGCGGTAGTACCTGTTAGGATCCCATCTATGGGTTAAATAGAAAAATGTATTTATAAAAAAAAATTGTGTATCCAATTAAGAATAACTTTATTTCAAAATTTTATCGGCATTAAATGACCCACTGAGGTTGATATACCGTAAAACAAAACAAACCAAACAAAACAAATCATTGTCATGATTAAGAAAGTTTAGGCTCTGTTCAAAAGAAAAAAAGGAAGTGACTATTTACAATTTTAATTTTTTGTAAAGGTTTAAAGAAGGGGGGGGGTGCTGTCATACTGACATTTTGGTCATACCTACTTTTAATGTAATATGCGAGCCTATTTCATATCAGAATTATACCTGTTTCAAATTATATATATATATATATATATATATATATATATATATATATATATATATATAAGAGATTGAGTCAAAAAGTATCGCCATTTTGTTTAGGACAGGTATAATTACAATCACAAGAACATGAAAGAGGTTTGAGAAGCAAACACTATTCCAGTGACGAGAAGTGAAATCTGCAGTGAAGAATTGGCTCAAAGAACAGTCAACATAATTTTATGGGGCTGGGATACATGCTCTCATTCGAAGGTGGAACATTGCTATTGAGAGAAAAGGTGACAACGTGGAGAAGTAGGGATGTGATCCACAGAAGACCAGCTTCATTTTGATGTATGATACATGTTCCTGTGTTGGTAATTATATCTGTCCTATACACAATAGAATTACTTTTTGACAGACCCTCGTATATAGTTATTTAGAAGCTTAGCTTAGATGTGACACAGGAGAGTAAGGGGTACCTAGTGAGGGATCGAACTCACTAACAATGGTTTCGCGAATCTAGCTCGCTAACCATTACACCACGTGAGGTGCCCTCGTATATATATATATATATATTTACCAACCCCTACGCGCGAGCAGGATGTGACACAAGGTCAATTTCTTAAGCGGAGTTCAACAGGTTTGAATTCAGAGTTTTCCTCCTCCTAGACCAGTTTCCTAACCAAGGTTAAAGAACCCAGTCTGCCCTACTATTTATCCATAGCTGGAGGGAGAATTGGATTCATACCTTTCCCAAGGGTATTAGCGCTAAGTGAAATGCCATTACTATATTCAAGATTTGAACTCGGGTAACGAGTCCATTTCCCATGACTTTAACCATTACACCACGCGCTTCCATATTGCCCTCATATATAAACCTACAAAAGTGAGCTACTTACACAACAGAAACCAAAGCTTCAATTTTCTTTTTAAGTTCTTTTTTATGATAATGTTTAATTTATTTTTGTTAACTAGAAGAATTTTTATTGATTCATCAAATTCTAAAATAGAAATTGAAATCGACAACGATTCGTCTCTTATTGACATTTTAATTTTGTGCAAATATTATGCATGAATTCCACGGAATTTCCACAGATTCAGCTAATTTTCAAACTAAGTGAATAAGTGACGTCAAGTGTTTATACCCTCAGTCGCATGCCCCCGCCTCACCGGGTGCGGTGTTCTACGGAGTGGCAGGGCACACAGGTGGTAAGTTAGGCAACCATCTGATGATATTTGCATTACCTTTTTTCTTCGACTCTTGGTTCACACCCATCCTTTTATATCGCCCGTTGCCACGTGTTCTTGTACCAGATCACTGTCGACCTATTGGTGGGGCTTGGCCGACGGGGGCAAAGAGAGGGCAGAGAAGGTAAGACCCCCCCCCAAAAAAAAATGGGAAAGTTATGAATCTACCCTTCTTCCCTCAGCTATGGGTGAATAGTAGAGCAAGCTGTGCTCTTTAGCCTCAGTACGGTAACCAGTTTAGGAGAAGGGCATCTCTGAATTTAAACCAGCTGTACTCTGTCCATGGCAGAAACATTAAGTATACACTACACAATAGAGAAAGCTTTTGTTAATCCAAAGACATGTCAATAATAATAACCAGGCGTAATGACGAATGACGAAAGGAACTTTCTCAAATATTTCCATTACATGCACACCTTCAGGAGAAGCTGGAGGCGTAACGGTTATCATCGTTGAAAATGGATTCGGTGATCAGAGTTCAAATTCAGGACGAGACATAGGAATTGAATTTAAAATTTGATATAAACCAGCTGTACTCCGCTTAAAAAACTGACCTCGAGTTGGGGTTGGGTCGAAGGTGGTAAATACTTACTAAGCCTTACTTACTTTTGATACGCTGACCTCAAATTACTTACGGTAACTGCTATTCATAAAATACTAATCTGGATAATTCCTATTTAACTTCAATAAACCAAGCAGGAACTGGTTTTCTTTTTAAAAAATCAACCTGTTTTATCTACGTTTTTGAAGCACGCTTTGTACAAAAACTAAAAGCTAAAAAAAACAAAACAAAATAAATAAATAAAAAAAAAACAGTGACTTTTAAAATTTTATTAGTCGAGGTCGCAATAAGCAACAGCTGTCGAAAAGTATTTTTTGGAGAAAGAAAACATAGATTTCATATTAGACAGAGTATATATATACCATCTCCAATAATCATTCCAATATTTGCAAAAACAACGACACCAGATATTTCTTCCAAAAGCTTTCTTGTCACATCGACCTCAGGTTGCTTAAGTATCTGCTGTCGCTAAGTAGTCACACATCTATGAATTGAAAAGGTTCACCGCTGCGTAATTTTGGTGTTTTGGCGGGAACATATAATATTTTTATTTTTATTTTTTTTACTTAAGCATAACTTAGAGTTGATACAAAGCCGCAAGTATGAGGGCATCCAATGAGGATTGAAACCCCCTATTCAATAGCAATGGATCTGTAAGACAAATTTCCATTACGACGGGGTGGCTAATTTAATGTACGTGTTTCGAAAATCTGCCCGTGTCATATTTATCTTTTGTATAAGTCACATGACACCAATAATACTGATCGAATTAATAGCCAGAGTTGTTGAGGGAAAAATAAAGTTTCCTTATTGAAGGGGTTCAGACTAATCTTTCCTTTTCTTTTTCTTCTCCATTTCCTCTCTCGTCACAGTCGACATCTACTTGTTGTTGTTGTTATTGTTGTTGTTGTTGTTTTTCTTCTTCTTCTTCTTCTTCTTTTAAGCCTCTCACTGCAACTGTCTCTCTGATCTCGTAACACGCGCCTTTTCCTCCCTTTCACCTGGGTTTCTGCTGGTCTATTTACACACCCAGCGCCCACGTATTTGTAGCTGTCATACGGATATCTGGTTTGAGCATACGGGAATTTGAGTCATATCAATCCTCAGTACTATGCTCAAGTATCGCCTTTTGGTATTCAGAAGGACGTGAGTTCGATCTTAGATCAAAGTCCTACACGCCAGACTGTAGCGTAAAGGCATAAGTCGAGTAGTAGTAGTAGTTTTGTCGTTAGCTCATGGGTCACAGATAGACACATAGGCTATGCGTTCTAACAAGAAACAACATACGAATGTCGCAGAGTCAAAAAGGGGTTGTTTCTTTCTAGGTTCGTGTTTTTGGGGGCTTTTTCTCAAAGAGAGAGGGAGTAAGGTCACGTTCGTTACTACAATATGTGCGCTGTTCGCTGACAGCCGAAACACATCACAATGAAACCCAAAAAACCCGTGTCCGTCCCTTATGGGATCCCAGCGAAAAGAGACCGAGTTCCCTTTATTTCCGTTTTTGGTTCCGGGGGTGAGGGAAGGGACATATCCGTTTCTGCTCTTCTGCAGAAAATTTGGGACTTCCGTTTTTTTTCTTATCTAGTTCAGGGGTCATCGACCGGTCTTTGGCTGACATATGTTGAGTGTTTAGAATTCTAAACTTTATTTTCTTTTTTTTCTTATTTCTTTTTCTTCTTCTTCGATCACCGTTTTCTTTTCTATCCAAATTCTCTGTAGACCATAATACCCTTTTCTTCGAGAAACGGTAAGTCCTCATTTCCGCCACTCGACTTGTGTTCTCTGTCTAAAACAAAAAAAACAAAAAAATGCAAAAGAATCAAATAGAATATAAAAAGCACAACAACGCGAAAGTATATTTTTCGCACAAAAATATTGTATTACGTGACTTTTTTAAACATAGCCTATTGAGCCTCTCGTGGTATAGTGGTGATTGTCGTAGGAAGTTATCCAAGTTCAAATCCTGTACGAAGAAATATGCATTTCACATAGCGCTGATACTCTTGGAAAGGTATGCACCAACAACTATCCCTCCAGTTATGGATAAATAGTAGGAGTGATTGAGCTTTTTAACCTTGGCTAGGCAACCAGTTTAGGAAAAGGAAAACTCTGAATTCAAACCTGTTAAACTCCACTTAAGAAATTGCCCTTGTGTCACACCCTGCTCGGTAGAAATGGATATTCATTTGGTTCTCTACAAAGTCAAAATGTGAGACAAAGATGGTTTAGTGGGTCTGGTAACAAAAATTCCTTAGCTCCGATGGCATTCCCCTTCAGAGGCGTCTCATGCACCGGGCAATAAACAGTCCATACCCTTTTGGGTGAAGGGCACTTGGAACTGAGCCGTTACGATTACCATGAATGTATGTTATTTTTCAGCTTCCCGGGCAAAATTGACACAAGGTTGTTTTATTGTGGGGAGCCACGCAAAAATTCGAGACATGAGTGGTGGTTGCAAAAGATTCTTGGTTCCGTCTGCATTTCCCTTCAGGGGCGTCCTAGGTGGTGTGCAATAAACCCAGTCTTTACTCCTTTTAGGTGAGGGGAGCAGATGATGACTGGTAGGCCCACTGGGATCCACGCTTATATTATTTTTCTCACTCACCAGACGCGGAGTTGAAGCTCCTAATCAAGTAACCTATATTTTACGGGCCTTCCTGGGTGCATTAATGTTGTGTCGATTGCCTTCCCTTATGGGGAGTTAGAAGTGAGAAAGGGCTACCTTCCTTGCTGCCAGTGTTCGCTCTAGAGGACGAACCAACCGGCTATTTAAACTCAGTCCAGGAAGCTCTCTCTTCTCTCTCTCTCTCTCTCTCTCCTTCTCTCTTCTCTCTCTCTCTCTCTGGGATCCCAGACATGAACTAGTTGTATTCTTTGTTCTGTTTGGACGTGGGGGCTTTCCCCAACTAAAGGCATACGTGTGCATTCAACGGCTTCTATTATACTCTATCACCGTAGATGTGTTTGGCTCGCCCGCCATTATAGCCGTGACCATGCGTATTATAAGTGGTTTTAGTCACGGAATGTTAAAACCACATTTTATTCTTATAAGGTCATTTTTACGTAGAAGCCACGCACGAATCGAAGCTCATGCGTGACCATACCAAAAATGTATAGCCCCGTAGGCATTTCTCTTCAGGGGCACTTCAGGCACCGGGCAATAAACCCAGCCTTTACCTCTTTTAGGCAAGGGGAAAGGTTCTACCTGGTGGGACCTTCCCCCTGGGACCACGTGATTTACTTATCCGAAGTAAGGATTTACCCAACTCTTTCACGGGTAGAAAGTGACCCAAGGTCGCAAATATGAAAGCATCCAGTATAGATCCGCGATACTAGCTTGTAAAACCATTACACCACGATGGACGCCCCGCAGCCAGATAAGTAGTTATGTTCCGACATCCGCCATAGTTGAACAAAGTCGATTAACGTGAGAGCGACAAACAAACCGAAGCTCATTTGGTGGCCAGTGTTAAAAATTGAGTGTATCCCTTCAATCATTCCTCTTTTTGAGGCGCCTCAGGCACTGGGCAATAAATCCCGCCCGCCTCTTAAAAATCGAGAGGATAGGTGTGGTCTAAGAAATGGCCCCCCCCTGAGATCACGCTGATATTATGTATCTTACCAATGGCCGAAGCCACTGGACATAGGACATGAAGTGCCAAGTAAGTAGGTATTTAGCGTGTACCCCACGTATACGGGTGTGACACAATGACATTCTTATGTGGACCGGGGGGGGGGGGCGATGCCGACTGGATCAACGCTTTTTTGCCCACCACCACCATGAGTGTCGGCTCGTGGGTGGTGGGTGCAAAAAAATGCGTTGATCCAGTCGGCATCCCCCCCCGAAGAGGGCGCTTCAGGGACTAGGCAATAAACCTAGCCCTGCCTCTTTAAATCAAGAGTGCAAGTATTGCCTAGGGGGGATAGCCCCCTGGGATCACCGCTGTTAATTACTTTATCGGTCCAACGGCCGAAGCTCACTGGACCCCCGGCTGTGGCAGGTAAGTATGCGATCCTCCAAGTATTTTTTTAAAACAAAGAATGACATCGTGGTATAAATAGACAGATAAATAAATTCTTGTGAAAGATCATTTTCATGTGCGCGATTCGTAAAATCTACCCGGGTCATATTTACCTTTTGGGTATTGGTCACGTGACGGTCATAAACTGGTCAGTCGACTTTTTAATGATTGTCCACACTGCTCTGCCTGCCCACCGCCCGCCGCCCCCAACCATTCGATGCAACACATTACTCTCTCTCTCTCTCTCTCTCTCTCTCTCTCTCTCTCTCTCTCTCTCTCTCTCTCTCTCTCTTTTCTCTCTCTCTTTCTCTTTCTCTCTCTCTCCCCCTCCTCCCTCTGTCTCTCTCTTTTTCTCTCTCTCTTTCTCTTTCTCCCTTCTCTCCCTCCTCTCCCTCTCTCCCTCTCCTCTCTCCCTCCCCTCTCTCTCTCTCCCTTCTTTCCTAATTCGCTTTTAATAGACAAATGTTGAAATCCAGTTGAAACCAACTGCACTGGTTTGTCCACTTAATTAACGAGCGAATTTCTCTTGTTCACATCTGTCTACATTGAAGAAACTTGCAGCAAACATTTGTAGGTATAGTTATTTACTAAGCTTAGTTTAGATGTGGCACAAGGCCAGAAGTATGGGGCGCCCAGTAAGAATCTAACTCACCAACAATGGTCTGCGAGTCTAGCTTGCTAACCATTACACCACACGAGGTGCCCAAACATTTGTAGGTATAAATCAGGGTGACTCCACACTCTCCAGATTTCCAGAACTGGAGTCTTACCACTGGATAAAGTATAATGTCATACCCGAGGGATCTCACCCTTCAACAGAAGATGCAGTCGTCGTATTCTAAGCTCTTTCAAAAAGGATGCTATTTTTTATGACAATTCAAATCAGAAATTGTTTGTAAATGGAGGATGATAAATAGCTAAGTAAATTTTAATTCGCTAATTATATTTTGAGTTTAAGAAAAAATAAATAATTTAGTAGTTAACAAGGTTATTTGAAGAGCAAGAGTAAATCTTACCACTTTTGTTATTTACTTAACTTTGACGGGCAAACGGGACACGGGTTACTTATAATACTTGATACTTGTAGGTGGTGACCCATCTAAGTTACCAGTCTAGTTGGCAGGGGGGTGGTACAATACGCCGACTGCACCACTGTAAGCGTAAGACCTCCCCCAAATGAGGCCGCCTGTTTGCCGTGTATGGCGATCCATGATGCTTAAGGACGAAATCCTGGTGGCTGAGCAGTCCATGACATGCAACACTTTATTTTGACATTTACTTGGGCTAGACTGGCAGTCGTTCGGCAGAGGCTCCCTCCGATCAATCGGCTCGTCATATCAAGCCCTAGTACCTATATGATTGTCCCGACCGTATTGCACTTATGACAAACCTCTAACCCTTTTTATCATGTGCTAGAAGGCAACGGCTGAGGGTATGACGTTAAACTGCATCTAGAGGTGAGGTTCCTGTTCTGGAGCTCCTGGAAGTGTGGAGTACCCCTCCATTGCCATTACTCCCAGGTCCACTCTGACCCAGAGTGGAAGTACCTATTAGTGTTCTATCTATGGGTTAAATAGGTCAGAAATAAGTTTCAAAAATGTTTTAAAACAATGAGTTTTTTTTAAAAGAATTTTGAATATCTAACAAGAGTGAATAAAACAAAATCGTCTTCGGCATAAAATAACCCAATGGATTGTCATGCGTAAAACGCAACCAACCAGCCAACCAACCAACCATATGATTTAAACTGCCAGTTACTAGTAAATGTTAACCTATCTAAGCTATAGTACGCAGCATATTCCCTTGGGGGTGTGAGGATCTCACTCCTCTGGAGAAGATGTAGTCGTGATATTCTAAGACTCACCGACAGGTCAACGCGGACACAAGTCAGGAAGTTGGCCAATTCTTATGTCTACTTGGAAATGTTTTTCTAACTATTAGATCAATATGTAAAATATGTGAAAATATATTCCTTTATTTTTAATTTTTGTCAATTGCGGCTTTTGTTTTCACACAGACACACCTAGTTTAATTAATATATATGCTTAGTGTTAAGTAATTTCAGCTTTCTAGCTTGGTAATTAATATCCTCTCTCTCTCTCTCTCTCTCTCTCTCTCTCTCTCTCTCTCTCTCTCTCTCTCTCTCTCTCTCTCTCCATATATATATTATCTTTATATATATATATATATATATATATATATATTCATATATATATATATATATATATATATATATATTATATATATATATATATATGAAAGAAGGTTTGCAAAAAGGATTATGTTTTAAAAAAAAATATTATTAACTTACATATATATATCTTTTTAAAAAAATATAATCCTTTTTGCAAACCTTTTTTATAGAATATCTAATTTTCTCCCGTTGGACCCATAACAAGTTTATATATATATATATATATATATAATATATATATATATATTATATATATATATAACTATAGCCTGGGATAGTCCTGCTTCAGCTTTCACTGGAATGGTGCGCCAAATTGCAGTAGTATTAGGAGAGTGCTCGATATAAAGAATAGAGCTATTATATAATATATTAAATAAATATATAAAGGTATTACATATCTTTTTAATTGATGGCAATAGAACAGTCACAACCTTAGGTTTCATACATGCTCAACGTCACCTGATGAATGCATGCGATTTTAGCATGTATGAAACCTAAGGTTGTGACTGTTCTATTGCCAGTGAGAATGATGAGAATAATAGTGAGAATAGTGAGAATAATAGATTTGTCAACATTACAAATTCTTGAAACTTTCCATCTTTCTTCAATTGTGCTGTGGACTTTTAACTTACTTTTTGTAGCTGGAATACATCATGAACATTTTTGATACTTTTTTATACACTTTTTTATATATTTTTACTTCAAACTCTTTTGAGTTTTTCTGATGGATTATAATGCTTCTGATATTTAAAAATAAAATTTATTTTATTTTTAACACTGAATACGCATTTTTTTACAATTTACAGCATCGAACACCAGCGTTCGTTTGTACCCCTCCTATTTAACGGTATCTATTCCGTCTTTCCTTCATATGTTGCTCTTGATGAAGACCGCTTTATTAAAAGGTCGAAACAGATTCAGTCAGCAAACTAATAACATCATTTGTTTTTTTCTAAAAATGTTAAATTCATGCTGTCGGATTCACTTCCATTTACTTCATATATATATATAGTGTAGAATAGCAAATATAAAATGTGTCTGTATATAAAAGTGCACAATGCTAAATTATCAGAGCATATTTAGAATCTCAAATAAAATATTATGGTACTTATTTACCGTGACTAAAGTTTTCTGCGTATTAGTCAATCCTCAGACGGTTAGATATATAAAAAAAAGTTGCTTGTCCAGCATTTGTATAATGTAATGCGTGATCACGTGCTAGAACATGCGGTGTCCAGATGTAGAATTAAAGAATTTGATTAATAGAGGGGTATAAAATATGGGATTAATCATATATATATATATATATATTATATATATATATATATATATATATATACGTGTGTGCTCGTGTATGAGGTTAGTGCCTGTCTGTGATGAAAGGGTCTTTTTCACCGTCCGTTTAATTGATTTGATTGTTAAACACCAGCATGCACGAGACATCAATATCTTATAAATATATTACAACACCAACCACCCCACCCACACACGCAACACACAACACACACACACACACACACACACACACACACACACACATATATATATATATATATATATATATATATGACATCAACAGAATTGTGAGTAAAAAAACAGTACTATAGAATTTGATCAATCGCTTGGGGATCTTCCTGCCCCAGGGATGTAGTCGCGTGCGAAAGCACATGATTCAATCACCCCCACCCTCTCTCTCCCTTTCACTCTCCCTCTCTCCCCCCTCTCTTACACACACACACACACATACACACACTCTCTCTCTCTCTCTCTTTCTCTCTTTCTCTCAATCACTCTGTCTGTCTCTGTTTCTCAATCACTCTTTCTCTCTCACTCTCTCTGTTACTCTTCTCTCTCTCTCTCTTCTCTCTCTCTCAATCACTCTGTCTGTCTGTCTCTCGTTCTCAATCTCTCTCTCTCTCTCTCTCTCTCTCTCTCTCTCTCTCTCAATCACAGCCTGTCTCTCTGTCTGTCTCTATTTCTCAATCACACACACACACACACACACTCTCTCTCTCTCTCTCTCTTCTCTCTCTCTCTCTCTCTCTCAATATGTCTGTCTCTCTCTCGTTCTCACTCTCTCTCGTTCTCTCTCTCTCTCTCTCTCTGTTTCTCTCTCTCTCTCTCTCTCTCTCTCAATCACTCTCTCTCCCCTCCGTCTTTCTTAATCCCCCCCCTCTCTCTCTCTCTCTCAATCACTCTGTCTCTCTCTATATATATCCTTCTTTCTTTCTATTGACCGATATTTAATCCACACATAATATACCAAAAGTAAACCAGCTCGAACCCCGTCCATCTGCTTCTTTGCGCATGCACAAATTAGCCAAGAAAAAAAAAAGGGGGCGGGGCAATTTCTCTGCAAACCAGAAATGCTAATTAGTAGAGACGATCAGCTGTGTGGATTTAATTGAGTGAAGCGTGAGAAAAACCAAATTCATTTGACCGGTTCGCACAACACACGTTCATTCAGTTCTGGTCGCCATCTTTGGGAATATCAAAATAGGAGCGAGGTCGGTGGATAAATTGTTATTTTAAGCCACACCATTTATTTATTTGATGTGGTTATTTTCTTGGAAATAAAAAAGAAGAAAGAAATTAAAACAAATAAAAAAGTTCAGTTTTCAGCTGGTTTAATAAAATGCAGTGTAGAACTGCATCACCCACTGCAACCAGGAATCAGCAACAATACCAGATATACGTAGGTTTAACTGAATATTATATATTATATATATATAATATATATATATATATATATATATATATATATATATGAAATGTAATCTCCCCCCATCTATGGATAAATAGTAGGGCAAACTAGGCTCTTTAGCCTTGGTTAGGCAACCAGTCTAGGAGAAGGAAAACTCTTAATTCAAACCTGTTAAACCCCCGCTTAAGGTGGTCACTACTAGAATAGGCTCAGTCCTAAATAGTGATCTATTTCCTAATTATATATATATATATATATATATATATATAATATATATATATATATATATATATATATATATATATATGCGTGTATATGCATATATATATATATATGCATATATATATATGCATACATATAAATTCATAAGTTCAAATCCTGGACGAAGCTACAGTACACATAGCGCTAATAATCTTGGAAAAGACATGAATCCAACTATTTTCCCTCCAGTTATGGATAAATAGTTGGGCAGACTGGAATGGTAGTTAGGTAACCAGTCTAGTAGAAGGAAAACTCTGAATTCAAACCTGATAAAATCCGCTTAAGAAATTGACCTAGTGTCACATCCTGCTCGTGTGGAGGGGTTGGTAAATATATATAACTGTGATTAAACACGGGTGCGTTGTGCCCGTAAATCAACCTACGGTTTTCAGGGTTAAAATAGCAAAAAAATCAGTACTTCACCAGTATTTATCGACATTTAAAACCCTGGCGAAAACGTGCAAAATTATAAAGGAGAGCTTCGTTTGGTGTATGGGGATTAATGAAGTAAAAATAAATAAAACAAAGGTAAAACAAAATAAAATAAAATAAATAAATAGATAAAAAAGACACAAAAATAACAATCTCCCAGAGGGCTTAGGACAGGAAGAGCCCTTCGGACATGCGCAGAAAATAACCCAAGTTCTTGGCGTCGAAAAGGTCTCAAGACGCTAGAGAGACTTAGGACTTTGGAGAGGTAACACCTATCGAATTGTTCGGGAAATATATCCCTTCAACGAAATAGTGTGAACCCGATAATAAAGGTCTAACTCAGCCCAGTCTCTGTCCTTTCCTTCTTTTCGTTAAATTCTATTTCCGCTCACCAGCTCACACGAAGTAAGTAATACTTTTATTTGGGGATAGAATACAAAACGAATGAACCAAAACTTATTCCCATAGGTGTGATGGTCAACGAGCTTTTCTAATAAACCATTGGTAATGAGTTCAGTGTTCGATGCGTACTCTATAAATACCTACTTTACATAGGAGTTTTCTCCTGTCCCTAATCCTGAAAGAGCAATGTTGGGTTTATTGCTCAGCGACTGCGGCACCCCCAAGTGGAATGCCGACGGAGCTCAAGCTTATTTGTTTTTGTAATAACCACGCATGAGTTTTCATTTGCATGATCACCCTTGTCAAGGCGTCTTGTGAAATTACCATTTTTTTTCCATCGCGTGGGTAACTTGAAATCTTCAAAATTTTCGTCGCCAAAAATGAGTTATATCCCAAGATGTAGGAATAACAAATGATAACAAAAGCAGTGAATTATGTTTAACATATAACAATATTTGTTTTATTTATTCTCACCGACCGGGAATACAGTGGGATGAGTTTGGATAGAATTCAACTGTGTCATGTGTGTCATGCGGCCAAGTCTTTGTCTAATTTTTGTCTCCCTGCTTGTTAGTGAATATATCCGGTGTAGAATCGTTAGGGGAGATAACTCTCCCTAACAATTACCTTGTTTCAATTTTGGCTTATTGAGGAGCTGGAAAAATATCCTAATCTATAAATCTAGCTTTGTGTGAGGGGTGGAATCAGCAGTCGGTCAATCGGACAGTACTCGAGGACCCCAAAACACCAAAAGATCCTAGTAGAAAAAACCTAATTTTTTATGTGACATCAAATGGATCAATGCATCATATAAATATTTACCCAACCCTTCCACAAGAGTAGGATGTGACACAAGGTCAATTTCTTAAGCGGAGTTTAACAGGTTTGAATTCAGAGTTTTCCTTCTCCTATACTGATCGCCTAATCAGGGTTAAAGAGACCAATCTTCCCATAACTGGAGGGAGAGTAGTTGGATGCACACCTTTCCCAAGGGTATTAGCGCTATGTGAAACGCAAACAGCCTCGTTCAGAAATTGAACTCGGGTCACCGTGTCAATTGTATGCGGCGATAACCATTACATCACGAGCCTCCGTGTATTATAACTTATATAGTTTTAACACTACAACTCTGTTTTTCATCTTTTTATTATGTTCGATTGAAGCATATTAGGGTTATCACTGCCGAGCGCTCACTCCACTCACTATCTTTCTCTTTCTTTCTTTCTTTTCTTTCTTTCTTATTGTATTTTCTGTGTAGCATGTCATTTTTCTTCCCTTTATTTCTATATGATAAAAACGGAATGCTCCACTATTTTGATAAAACGGAATGCTCCACTATTTAGTTAAAGCTATTTATATGTAAAACTCCATGTATTAAATATAGAGAAATAATAATATGACAGTAGGATACAATGGGTTAAAGGAGCAGCAACCTTTTGCCCAGGGTTCAAAATTACTGTCAATTTGTCTTTGCTGTATGTCAAACTAAGTTAGAATTAATAAAAGACCATACACCATTCAGGTTTTTTTCCATCTTATAAATAGATGGATATTTCATATATTAAATGAATACACAATCGTTCAGAGAGGTTTTTTTCTATAAACAGATAGAATATTCTCTTTTTGTTTCTTCTCATAAAAACATGAGTTTCGCCCACGAGGGAGAAATGGCGACATCACGCGTGAACACCAAAACATCAGAGCAGAATAACCAATTCATGAAATACCCAACGCCCCATTATCCGATCCCGTTACCCAACCCGTTGCTCACCCCCGTCCAATAATTATCAAACCCCTAGCTTTATTCTTTTAATTCAACATTGAATTGGGATTTCCGTTGGCCGTTCATGGATTCTATAAGAGATGGGCGGCATTTTTTATTCTATTTTTTGAAAGATAAAAAATTTGTATAAGAAGGTTGTCATAGTAACTAGCAGTACTTTGTGGGGATCGGCTGTCACGATGAATGACATCTTTAAATCATACAAATTTCTGTATAACGGATATAACTGGGAAACGCAAATTAAAGATTATTCCCTTCTTCGTTAATAGAAGCATCAGTATAATCATGGACCGTATAATAAAAGATAACAAAGGTAATTGCATTACTCAAGCTTTATTCAATTTATTCACACACATACACACACAGCACATAACACATACACCACATAAACACACACACACACCGCAAACGCATACACATAAACACACACGGACACACGCTCACACACACCATAAACACATACATATACATAAACAACAGTCACACACACGGACAACACATAAACACACACACCATACACACATCGCACGCACAAACGCACACACACACATAACACAACAGACACACACAGCACACAAGAGAGATCAGATGGGCCTAGAAATTACACACACACACACACACACAAATAAACAAACAGGCTAATGTTTAATAATAAAACAAAAAAGAGTGAGCAACGTGGAATGATAATTAAACACTGTTGACAGACACACACATAAACATACACACACAAACACACACATACAACACACACAGGCACATAAACACACACACACACACACACACACACACACACTACATTTATACAGACACATGCACGAGCACACACGCGCGCGCGCAGAAGAAATTTGGAAGATATAAGACACAAACAAAATGGATGATCACTAGCAACAGCTTTCAGTTTTCAAAAATCTTGTGTAGAAGAGATTTTATCTCGAAATATCAAGAATACATCACAGGTTAACAAACAACACCATAGTTACCGTTATTTTTTTTTTTCACTTGCATTATGTATAGCTTTCAAAACCAACCACTAAAAAATTATTCAATTTAATCTAACTGTGGTCCAGTTAAGGTGAAGATTCTTTAGTATTTACTAGCAGAGCTACCTGACGTTGCTTGGGGATTCCAAAATAATTTCTTATCTATATTTACCCCCCCCGCACGAGCAGTTTGAACAGGTTTGAATTCAGAGTTTCCTTCTCCTAGACTGGTCACCTAGCTATGGTTAAAGAGCACAGTCTTCTACTATTTACCAGAGATGGAGGAGAGTAGTTGGATGCATACCTCTCCCAAGGGTATTAGCGTCATGTGAAATGCGATCAGCCTCGTCCAGGATTTGAACTTGGGTCGATGAGTCCATTTTCTACGACTCATTACACCACGCTCATTTATAAAAGTCCCATCTGACTCTTCCCCTTCCAGCTATGGGCAAATAATAGGACAGACTGGGCTCTTTAACCTTGTTTAGACAACCAGTCTAGGAGAAGTAAAACTCTGAATTCAAACCTGTTAATCTCCGTTTGAGAAATTGACCTAGTGTCACATCCTACTCGTGTGGAGGGGTTGGTAAAAAGTAAAGTAAACAGTAAAGTCGTCGGGGTGGCCTAAAGTCGGTATCAGCCAGACGGCGAGGAAGTATATCCCCTTTTCACTAGCGCTAGACCAAGGAAATTGTTTTAGCATCTGAGGTGGAGCGCCACACCTACCACCAGCTCCTCACTTTACTGCACACATCCCTGTGCTATTCATACGCTGAGTTGGCGAGGACCGGTATCGAACCAAGAACCTTGTAGTTCCTAGCCGGACACTGTACCGTCTGAGCTAAACCGGTACTAACACTCCTGATTAGAGTGAGCCTGGGAGTAATGGCAATGGAGTATTCCAAACAGGAGCCTCGTTATCAGATGCAGTTTAGTGTTATATCCAAGGACACCTCTTTTTTGTAGGGTAAGGGATTAAATCGTATTCTTCCCACCATATCACTGAAGTAAGAAGCGATTACTCTGCTCACTGCTTAGATGGGTGACGATTTAGTAACAGTCGGTAGTGTAAGCAATTCAGGCCCCGACACTAACTTTTTTCATGACCGTCCCGAAACAAAATTATCAACCGTCCCAAATAGGGTTTGGACCGTCCCGAAATCAAAATATTTTTTGTTTAATTCATTAGCATCATCTATATCTTGTTCAGTCATCAGTACATAATAACCATGTAATAAACATTAAGAAAAGCTGAAGCAGTGATAATTCTGGGATTTTGGACAAAAAATCCATTTCCTAGTGTTTTTGAGCTTAAAATAACTTTTTTTAAAACTTTTAAGTTACCCTGAGAAGGGGGTTTTGGTAGTCATAATTCGGGTCCTTTTAAACTACCTCCCTCCACCATTATTCATTACATGGCTTGAGAATAGACCTGTGGGTGCTGTAGCCTCATTTTGTAGGTCAGAATTCGGGCAATCACTGGCCGGCAATATTGGAATGTAGTACTACTTTTAGGAAAAATTTTTTTACCGTCCCCGGCAAACTGTCCCAGATGACGTATTTGATTGTCCGGGTGTAAATTTTAATCGTCACCGGAGACGGATGTGGCGTTAATGTCGAGCCCTGGTAAGCAACCTAAGAGCCAGTGTTCCAGGCAAATCAAAACTTCGTAATAACGATACAGTCGAACATAATACAAGAATAAAACAATTTGGACATTCATTTCGTTTTGTTCTGACACGTAAGACAAACAAAATGTGATTTCATGAGCTAAATATTTCCTATTGGAAATTCGATATGAATGAATATATGTACAATCACATAGTTGAGACATGAAACATGGCTCTAATTGCACAGATTGATGACGCCGTGGTAGATTAGTAGATTGGCGACTGCAAGGCGGGCTATTCCCAAAACAGGTGACTAACTGAACAAAATCAAATCTGAGAGAAGAAATATTTCTTTGAATTTTTGAGATGAGGCTTGATAACTTTTTTTTTATTATTTGGATTATTCGGACTATTGTCCTCGTCTTTATTGTGATCTACACAACGTTTCGGCCGATGTATCCTCCAGTCATCTTCGGATATTTCTGGTCGGACTCGGGAAACTTCTTGAACTGAGAGAAGGATACTTCAAAATTTAATTCCAAGTTCGCTAAAGTACTGTACACGAATCTGTTTTGCCAAAGCCACGCTAATATCATCATCATCATCATCATCATCATCATCATCATCATCAACATCATCATCATCATCATCAAGGCGAGCTGATAGCACATATTCCTTGACTCTCTCTCTCTCTCTCATCGTGCTCTCTCTCTCTCTCCCCTCCTTATCTTCTCTCTCTCTTCTCTCTCTTCTTTAATCTATCTATCTATCTATCTATCTGTTATCTGTCCTATCAATTTGTTTTATTTGGAAGGCATTTCAACGACGACACGCAAGTAAGGATTAAAAAAAATACTATAATATTTTACGTACACTGTATATATACAATGTGAATATTCACACGTGTTTTTTGTAAGCTGTTGCTTAATATCACAAATGATATACAATAAGTCTGTTTAATCTCAAACTCCTGTTGTTTTTTTTTGTTGTTTTCTTGTTTTATTTATAATTCATTCCAGCATTAATCTTTTCATTACAATACTCAGAAAACTTCTCTGCTACAATCATGAGCTACATTTCATTACGATCATGTTACACATAATCCCCTAGAACATTTACGTTACACTTGGTTTAATTTGGTTTGTTTTACGGCATATCAACCTCGGTAGGTCATTTAATGCCGACAAAGTTTTCAAATAAATTCATTCTTAATGGATAATCAAATTTTGTTTATAAACTCATGTTTTTCTATTTAACTCATAGATGGGACCCCAACAGGTACCATCACTCGGGGTCAGAGTGGACCAGGGGGCAATGGTGACGAAGGGGCGCTCCACACACCCCAAATCTCCAAAACTGGAACCTCACCATCAGTTAGAGTTTAACGTCATTCCCAGGACATGTAGACCTTCAGCCATCGCCTTCTAGCACCCATATGATAAAAAGGGTTTGGGCTTGCCATAAGGGCAATAAGGTTGGGGCAATCATATAGGTGCTAGGGTTTGATGTGACCAGCCGATTGGTCTGAGGGGGCCTCTTCGACCGCACGTCTAACCCAAGAAAGGGCCAAAGTGGAGTTTTGCAAGTCACGGACTACTCATCCACCAGGGTTCTATCCTTAAGCATCATGGGTCGCCACCCATGGCCAACAGATGGCCCCATTAAGGGAGGTCTTACCCCTCTGCAGAGGTGCAGTTGGTGCATTTTAACGCCCTAGCCGACAGGGCGGACGTTACCCTTGTAACAAAATAGTCTACATTTGAAATACATAATGATACTTCGATGCTACTAATTTATTAGAGTATTATTATTATATTGGATGCACGAGGTATAATGGTTAGGGTCGTAGGAAATGGATTCGTCGACCCAAATTCAAATCCTGGATGAGGCTGTTTGCATTTCATATTGTACTAAAACCCTTGGGAATGGTGTGCATCCAACTACTCTCCCTCCAGCTATGGGTAAATAGTTGGACATGCCGGGCTCTGTAATCTTGGGTAGGTAACCAGTATAGGAAAAGGAAAAGTCTGAATTCAAACCTGTTGATCTCCGCTTCAAAGATTGACCTTGTGTCACATCCTGCTCGTGCGGAGGGGTTGGTAAATATATACATTTATCAGTAATGGAGATTTGTACTTTGCATGAAGTAAAAGTCGTCGGTATGGCCAAACAGCGAAGGAGTCTATCCCCTTTTCGCTAGCGTGAGACCAAAAAGATTGTTTTTTACCGTCTGAGACGGTGCGCCACACCTACCATCAGCTTCTTACTTTACCGCATAAATCCCTGTGCTACTCTATACGCTGACTTGGCGAGGGCCGGTTTCGAACCAGGAACCTTGAGGTTCCTAGCCGAATACTCTACCGACTAAGCTGAACCGGCAATGATGGAATGCATTAAGAATCAATAAATATAAACACGTTAGTGCTATTGTATAGTTGCACCACTAAAGCAGCGCCTATAGGAAAAACTAGATAGGAACTACACAAGTATGCTGAGTGCTGTTTTGAACAAATCCTGGAAGCATCAGCTTGCAAAACAACCGTTGTGCTGCCACTTACCTCCCATCTCACAAACTAAGTAAGACGAACAATACATGCTAGACACTGCTGGGGAAGTAAAAACACCTCATAAGTAACGTTCTCATATGGTCTCCTATAAATGGACACGCCAGTGTTGGCTGAACAGCCAAAACCTACATTCATCAGCTCTGCACGGACACTTGATGCCGTCAAGAGAAGTTGCCAATAGCGATGACCGATAGGGACGGATTGCAGGAGAGAGATAGTCAAGGGGATCTATGCTACCCTCACACGATCTCATCGACAGAAAGCGATGTCACCATACGCAATAGGAAAGGCATCGACTGTTATTGACAGGTTAACGACCTTGCCGGAGAATATGTGCTTAATTGAATTCATACCTAATTTTGAAAATTAATTGATAATTAATGAATTAGGCGGGCATATCTGTTCAAATGTAAGGCTAAACAAATCGAGAAAAGTCAATCTCTGTATGTACATTTCGCCTATTATGCCTAATCAGCAGATTATAGACAGGAAGACTTGCTCTGTTAGGGTTCAAATCACACACAGAGCAGTCTCCTGTCTATAACTCTGCTGATGAGGCATAATAGGGCCGAAATGTACATACAGAGATTGACTTTCTCGATTTGTTTTAGCCTTACATTTTGAACAGATATGCCCGCCTAATTCATTAATTATCAATTAATTTCAAAATTATGTATAACTTCAATTGAGCCACATATTCTCTAAAAATTGTCGGCTAAGGCCATATCAAACACATTGTTTGCTTGTTTACTTCTCATATATATATATATATATATATATATATATATATATATTATGTTGTTGGTTGATGTTGAGTCCACGTATGCTTCTTATATATAAGTTGATTGCGTATAAACTTTGTTCTTGTGAACATTGTTTTTGGTATTATGAAGCATGGAAAATAACCAAGTGAACAAAAACAACAAAACTGAACCCCCACCCCCAAAAAAAAAAACAGAGTTTCAATATGCTCTGTTGTTCTGTCCCTGGGTTCCGATTCGTTAGGAATAAATTGAATCCAGGGACAGAACAACTGCTGGATACTGAAATATTATACTACTTATAATTATATATTTAATATATATATATATATATATCTCTAAACATCTTATATCACTTAGCAAGATCACGTTCGTTGTACATATAGACTCATGTACGATATCTTAGCGCTGCAAATAAGATGTGCTCTGCAAAAGTCGACAACAACCGATTGCCCCTTTTGGGAACTCTCATACACTACAGATTCTTCTTTTTCTATTTTAGTGATTGTATTTTTATTTTATTTTTTTCTGTTATCTGCCTACTGGTTCCAATGGTCTGCAATACTATGCGAACGTCAATTTGTACCCGCGTCTTCTCGCGACGAATTCCCGTCCAACTACCAAATTCACGTGACCCATATGGGGCACGCGCTTCATCAAAGCTTAGACTCACCAGCTCGGTCAAATTCACGTTCTAGTCGTTCGCCAATGATCATGTGAAAGAGACTCAAAAGTTACCCCGACCACTACGCATTGCCAAGAGTACGAAGGAAATTCAAAGAAAAAAGAAGGAGAAAAGAAAACAAGAATCTGGGGAAAAAGTATCTGGCACAGCAATTCAAGTCTTTCGATCTTATATAGTAGTACTAGTGTGGTATTTTTCTTCTATCCCCTTATCATGTCACTATATAATATTCCTGTGCATTCCATTAGTTGTCATCGTATTTACGCCGTCTTATAATCAATAGATTTATCTATAGACTAAGCTATAGTGCGTTTAAGTTCTGGCATTCTTCTTGAGCTCTTCGGTCTGTGAGGAAGAAAAGAAGCGTGTGGAAATAATGTCCTCGTCTTGATTGCCGCGATGTTCATGACAAGTTCCTACCATCAGCTCCTCACTTTACCGTTCAGACATCTCGTCTGTGATCTCATAGTTCATAACGAGTGATTGAGCAATGAGTGAGAAGTCTCGGTGAGTGAGGAAGAGTGAACGAGCGCGAACAGAGATGTTAAAAGCGAGAATGGGAAAAGAAAGAAAGAAACGAGAGGGAAAAAAAAAAAAAAAGACGATAATCAAAACCAGAGAAAAAAACACTATAGACGAAAGATGATTTAACCATAAAAGGATTAGAATGACTGACAGACGACCAATAAGGAAAGAAGATCACAAAGAAAGACAGGCAGAAAAGATTTGAAGAAGAGACTAAATAAAAGTAGAGATTAGAAGAAAAGAAGTCTAAAATAAAAAAAAAAAATAAAAATAAGAAAGAGTATTGAGACATTTGAGGATTCTGTGATCCCAATATAGGAATATCTATTAGGAGATCACAAATACTATTGAGTAGCGGATTTAAATATGGCTTGAAAACAGACACATAAACAATGAATAAACTATAAGAAAAGGTGAATCAGTATAAGAAGGAAGTAGAGGACAAGAAATAGAACAAGTAATTGTAATACTAAAGACAAGTGAAAGGACAAAATTAGATTTGCAAGTGAGTTAAGAACAGTGAAACAGTGATAAAATGCATTCAAATAACAAGAAAAGAAAGAAACAAGATGCAAAGACCAAGTGGGAGTATAGGAAAAATTCGTCTATACCGTTTTGATGTCGCATCTATCGTTTGAAATTCAACATGGGAAGATTTACATGTGGATTTTGTTGTTGTTCAAGTTTGTTCGAATCAAAATAGATGATTCGATCAAAATGAAGAATCAGAGATAACGAAACAATTGAATCAAAACTGAAATATTAATGCACATTATTCTGCTTCCATATTGTCAGACGAGTGTTTCTTTTATGAAGAATTATAGTGTATATTATAAAAACAAAAAAGATTGAAAGGCAAAACAATGTATAGGGGTGACCAGACTTTCGGACCACCCTGGACAAAAAATGTTCCAATTATCTCGATGCAATAGGCTGAAATTAATAAGCCGTCATGATGTTATTTGTGGAAATATTCTTTTTGTATGGGAATGCACGTCTGCAAGAAAGACATGAAGACATGCCACATCAGCACTAACACATGGGAGGTTGGAGCAGAAAACGGTGCGGCCTGGCACCTCCTTGTCAGACAAGGGACTAAAAGGAGTGAAAAAGAGATGAAAGAAGCCGCCACAGAAAAGAGAGCCAGAAGGAAGGGGAGACAACAGCAACTCCAGCAAGCATCACTGTTTGTTTGCAGTCACTGCAACAGGGATTGCCATTCAAAAATTGGCCTGTTAAGCCACTCACGCAAATGCAGTTTAAGAAAATGGACACTACGCCATCATCTTTAAGAGACGGAAGGATGCCAAGATGGGAATGCAATTCATTTCTTTAGGAGAATATAAAGTTTGATTTAAAAGTACCAGATTCGAGATATACTAAAATAAGGTTTGAGTATTTGTGTCAGAACCGACCTTTGACCCTAATTGGGACGTAGAATACGACTACTGCGTCTTTGACAGAAGGGTCCCAACCCCAAAACTGATGTACTGGGTATGACAATAAACTGCATCTATTGATAAGGCTCACCACTAAATGTTCCATTTACTAATTTGTAGTGATAGTAAAGTCATCGGGGTGGCCTAATGTAGGTATCAGCCATACAGCGAGGGAGTATATCCCCTTTTCACTCGCGCTAGACCAAGGATATTGTTTTGGCGTCTGATGTGGAGCGCCACGCCTACCATCAGTTCCTCACTTTACTGCAGAGATCCCTATGCTACTCATACGCTGAGTTGGTGAGGGCCAGTATCGAACCAAGAACCTTGAGGTTCCTAGGCGAACGCTCTACCGACTAAAGCAAATCTTTCAATTTTTCATTTTCACTATTTTCAAATTTGGTATTTGAATATTGAATTTTTTTTTATATCTATTTTCCTTATAACTTTCTTAGTGAATGAAGATCAAGAAGGGATTGTCCAAGTTGATTCAAGAAGGTTAAAGGTGAGTTGGCAAGGGCCGGTATCGAACCAGGAACCTTGCTATTCCTACGCAAGTGGCTCTACCGCTGAGCTAAAACCGACTCTTAATTTGTAGTGATAGTTATTTACTAATTAGATAAGCGCAGTGTGTGAAGTCGAGGAAGTCTAATTTCTTAGATGCGGGATGGGTTAACCAAAAACCCTGTGAACCCCAAACCAGAATAAACACTTTTATTGTAATTATATTTATAACTGGACATTTTCCGCCATTTGTTTGAATTGTCTACACTTAATTCTAATTATGACAAGTGTTCTTCTATTCGATGTGAAGTGGGAACTCTGTCAAAGGGATTCTTTAGATCTAAAATTAACACAGCGTGGGCGGAAAGCCAAGTGGCCGTTCACTATCGAGCCAATGAGCGATCAGATGCTAAACTGGGCCAGTGATCAACTATTATCACATTGGTTTATTGTTCTTAGTTGTCCCAGGCCGCTGGACAAATTAACAGCGTGGTCCGATCGGAAACACGCATATTTTGACAAGCCACCGCATGAGCTTCGGTTAATGCGTAGCTTCCCACTGAAAAAAAAAAGATATTTTGTGTCGCATCCTGACCTGGTTCGGGGTTAAGGTAAATACCATTATCACATTGGGTGAAGGGGACAAAAGGAAGAAAATTGAAGGATGTGGCCTGTCACCTGATCAGAAAAGGACCCCCCACCGTCACAAGGACCTCACCTGTCAGACTGTTCACAACTGGTGACTGTAACCCGATAAATCTGATCAGCTGTTCACACAAGTGCGGCACAAGGCCAATGATACGGAGGACAGAGTGAGAGTAGAGGCCATTACATTAGTAATGGTCTACAATACTAAGTTGTTAACTATATCGCGTGTACGCATGCGCGTGTATGCACACACGTGACACTCCTCTCAATGGTCTCATAATGCACTTTGTTCGCGTGGATGCTACTCATCAAGAGTGTCTTGGACATGGATAGCTCGGCGGATTCCTTCATTCATCAAGTTTAAATTCAGCGTTTTTCATACCAAGTGTTGGAATATTTGAGTATATAAGGTGTGCTACAATTCACCATCTAAATTTATAGACTAGGCGGGGTCGCGTGGTTTATTCCTCTGCCAATCAACAGCCATAATGCGTGGATGGTTGACTACTTAAGCATTGATACTGAGAACCGTCCATTTGCAATCATTGACGAAGGAACTTACAATACTAAGGAGCACCAAGGTTTCTTTACCAAGGATTTCCGCTGGACAAACGCTCTTGCTTGAAGTTGAAAGGATGGCCCATAAAATCGTCCTACAATTTAACCATTGCTGGAGGGATAATAGTTGGATTCATACCTTTCCCAAGGGTATTACCGATATGTAAAATGCAAATAGCACCGTTCAGGATTTAAACACGGGTAGTCGAGTCGACTTTCTCCGAAGATAATCGTTACACAATGAGCGCCTCCAACAGTTATCTGTTCGAAGAAAGGCAGATTGTGTTCTTTAGCTTTGGTTACGCAACTTGTCTAAGAGAAAGAAATCTCTGAACTCAATACTCTGCTTAAAATAGTGTGTGGTGTGGTGTGTGTGTGTGGTGTGTGTGTGTGTGTTAGTTTATCAGATATAAATTTATTTCAGCTAAGTTCGCTTCTTCAAATCTCATATCAGGATTCTTGTAATTCTTGTCCATTCTGAAATCAGATTTGAAGAGGCAAACTAGCCGAAATAAATGTATAATTGATAAATTTACTAACATAAACATGCTCAAGTCTTAATGCATCCGGTGTCCAGATGTTTAAAAAAATCAAAAAGATAAAATCAAAAGACAATATTAATAGAGGGGTATAAAAGATGTGATTAATAAACTAAGGGGTATATATATATATATATAAGGGGTCAAATATTTTACCCCCTTCCTGTTGCTCCAACCTTGATATTGTCTTATCCCCCTTTTACCCAATTTATACACTTTGACTTTTAAACGGTTGTAACATTTTTGAATATACACCCGATCGAAAGGGCCCTTAAGTTCTCCATTTTCTTTCGTCTCTTTTTAAATATTTCGTTTAATTAGCTGATATGATAAAGATTTAATAAAGTATATATTGTTTAAGCTTTTGTATATATATATATATATATATATATATATATATATATATATATATATATATATATATATATATATATATATATCTTAGAAAGGAAGGAAAAACTCAACACTGTAATTCCATATATAATCTTTCTTACTCTATACTTGTTCAGATTCCTTCAATAGTTTAATTGTCTGACTACCCCCGCCTAAGAAACCAGAACTTGAAAAAGTATCCTTTTTTTCTTATTTGACCTCCTGTCACCATGGTGACAGTCTTACAATGTAAACAATTTTTTTTAAATTTATTATTATTTATTTATTTTATTCTTTTTGACAAGTAAAATTTTTCAGTTATGCAATTCAAATAACCTGATCTTCCATCTGATGAGACTGGATTTTGGGGAGCTATATTAAATCAACTTAGATTTATATAGGCCCCAATTTTGGTCGAAATAAATTTATTATGGAATTACGGTGTTGAGGTTTTCCTTCCTTTCAAAGATAAATATTGCTCTGTATATAATCTAAAAAGTTTATTATACATTGAACTCTTTTTAGTGATTTAAAGATTCACTGTATTTATACATACTGGATCATACAATAATAATACAGTGTGTCTTAGATATCACATATAGAATTATCCCTTACTACCAAGTTTTGGATGCCTTTCATCTATCTATCTATCTATCTATCTATCTATCTATATATATATATATATATATATATATATATATAAAACGTAACAGTTGCATTCATGAAAAAGAGAACAGAGGAACTAATTCGGAACTGTAACTGAGAAAAATAACGGATTATTTCGCCAAAATCATATAGCAAAAAATCGGTCATCGGCGCTACAGGGGTTAAAGTGATCGGCTTTTGCAAGAAACTTGTTAAAATCATCGATAATTCACGCTGTTGCTTTAAACCTTAAACATCGAACAAGAGATGAACCGGTGTTATCACTATGTTTCGGCCTTTAGATACAACGCAACAAAAGTAAGAGGAAGACAATCGTTCAGCGTGTCATCAAAATGGGTGACCTATCGTGAACTGCGTCTATAATGAAACACAATGTGAATGGCCGTGTTGGAAGGTCGTAATTGAAAACGAGGCAACGATTGGTTCGTTACTGGTTTACCGATTATTCGTTTTGCGTTTGTTTTGTTTTCTCAGGGGCTGTAATTAAAATATCAAACTGGGACGGTCAACAAAGGACAACACATAACGCATCAATTAACGACTAATATAGATACCTGAGATACCGAAAATGATACTTACCTGAAATATATATATATATATATATATGGGGTAAACTATAGACACGTGTTTCGAGTATCACCTCTCATCAGTATAGTTTATACGGTTTTAGCAGCTGCCTCTGGCTGGGTTCGAAACCCGAACGAACTTACGCTCGCCAAGCTTCTTACCCACACATCCACAGTCAGTCGCCAAGTATAGCAGGCTATTTAATTGCTATATTTCTATATATGGTGTTGTTTTAGGAGTCTCCGATGCTTCTAGTAAGTATATATATTTGAGATATTTTTGTATCTGTATCCGTTTTTTGGAAGTACAAAAATCAGGTTTGGGCATTAGTGTGAAGCGATTAATGGTGCTATATTTTTATAATAATGTAGTTATCAATAATATATTCCTCATGAATAAATATCAGAAAACTCGGTTATTGTTTGTTTTTAGTTTTCTTAGTAGTAGTGGTGAATTTTCGGGATTTGTAATTTCTCCCTTCTTCATGACTCTATCAGATTACTACACACACAGTACAAACTCATTAATCACAACTAGCCAATCAACATCCAGCATCCCCTCATAAAAAAAGATCAACCAGCAGCCAGAAAATCACCACTGTCCTCAGAGTCATGAAGAAGGGAGAAAATTACAATCCCGAAAATTCACCACTACTACTAAATAAAAGAAACTAAAAAAAAAACTAAAAAAACAACCAAGTTTTCTGATATTTATTCATGAGGAATACAATTATTTATGGCGGTAAAGTGAGGAGCTGATGTAGGAGTCGCGCTCCACTTCAGACGCTGAAATAATCTCCTTAGCCTAGCGCGCAGTGAAAAGGAGACAGACTCCCTCTCTGTCTGACTGATACCGACATTAGGAAGCCCCACCCACCGACCGACCCGACCGATATATATTAATATATATTATATATATATATATATATATATATATATATATCAGCCCCTCCACACAAGCAGGATGTGACACGTTATCAAATTCACAGGTTTGAATTCAGAGTTTTCCTTCTAAACTGGTTACCTAGCCACGGTTAAACAGTTAATTCCGCCTACTATTTTACCTATAGTTGGAGGGGGAGTAGTTGAATGCATACCTTTCTCAAGGGTATTAGTGCTGTGGGAAATGCAAACAGCCTCGTCCAGGATTTCAACTCATGTGGCACAGTCCATTTCCTACGATTCTAACCATTACACCACGTACCTCCAACTGACCGTAAACAGGAAAGAGAGAAAGAGAGAGAGAGAGAGAGAGAGAGAGAGAGAGAGAGAGAGAGAGAAGAGAGAGAGAGAGAGAGAAAGAGAGAGAGTATATTTTCCGGACCTCCCACTAATCCTCCATATATAAATATATATAATATATATATGGGGCAACTAGCAAATTGACGTGGTTTGAGTTCATTTAGCTCTAATGCCGTTGGCAAAGACATGAATCGATATTTACAAATAAGTCATTACTCCCTGCCCTATGGTACCGTATAACACAACACAAACTACTGCAGATTTCTTTGACGAGAGATTTGTACTCAATGACACGAAAATTAACATGAAAGACTTAACGTGCCCCCCCCCTCACACACACACACACACACACTGACAATATATCAGGTAGTGCGATAATTTGATTTGAAATATAATCTACCAAGAGCACCTGTTTGGGGACGGGTGGTTTGTCTGCTCGTCTGTAAGTCCACACCTTACAACATATATTTATATCCTGCATAAGAATTATATTCAAGGACAAATCTTGTCATATGATCCCAAATATTTTTTTATGCTTTTAGAATAAAATGTCAGTTTTAAACTGTTAAAGTTTTAAAAAGAGCCACATTTAAAAGACTTGTGTTAAAGAGTTTTTTTGTTTTTTCTTTGATCAAAGTTATCACCTTTCTGTTTAATGTTATTTTTCATATTATCTTTTGAAATAAAGTTTAAGTTTCTTAAGTGTCAGTTATGGTATTTGGCTGAATTACAAAGACGGCAATATTATTGCCTAATAAATTCGTTAGTCTGCGATGTTTTCAAGTTCGAATATATAATAGTTGATTTTAAGCCACCTTTTTACGCTGAATCCCAAAATCATACTCATTTTTTTTTTAAATCGCATCACTTTTTTGAGATTCAAGCTCTTAGTTGAAATGTATAGAACAGTATTATAGCTGTGATAAGTAGAGTCCGCAAGTTTTTAAATACGTGTTATTATGCTGTGAAGTATTCAAGCATATCTTAAAAACCAGACCTAACAAAACACAATGAATGGTAATTTTGATTTCAGCATAAAATGGCAATCACATATCATTTGATAAACCTTTGACTTTTAAGAAATTTGTTTTACGCAGGTCAGTGTTATCTTTAACACTGTTATCATTTCCAAAGATAGAAAGATGCATAAGTTTTCAACGGGTCACAGTGTGCTCTGTGTCCAGTAACCGATATCCTTTTGAAATGATGTAAATAATAAACCATAGTGTGTAAGAGAAAGATCGAAAAAAGGCCAATCAAATTGGACCGATTAGTACAACTTCAATCATTTCCTGGTATTAATGCAAAAGAATTCTGAATGTTGGGTCGAAAATCAGAACAAAAAAAGGCGGAGTCTTAGCCGTACGGACAGACGTACATTTCGTGAATTATATTTAGACTAGAAGTGGCTACCCAGTGTTGTCTGGGTAAGGGGGGGGGGGGGTAAAAAGGTAGTCTCGCAGATCCATTATTATTGAATTGCGAGTTTGGATCTTCAAACAAGAAGCCCCATTAAAATCCATACGTAAAAAAGACTTTGCGTTGATCCAGACACTGTGAAAAGAAAAATTAATGTCTCTATTCAAAATACTAAATGCAAAAAAATTCCATAATGTTATCATTTAAATTCTATTTTATTATCTAATTATCTTCATGAATATAAATCAAATCTTCATTATTTTTTGCTCAAAAACCAAGATGTAGTGATAGTGAATGTGTTATATATTTTACTTTGTCATTATTTGTTTATTTTCTTAGTTTCCTCGCGGACATACATATATACAAACTGCCCTTAATAAATGTATAGATAGACTAGTGAGATCTGTGAAAATACCATATTATGATGATTTAATCCTTACACCGTTTGATATGCTTACTTAAGAGCTATTTACTATAGTTCAATATGTAAAGTATATTGTTGATTTAATCGCTCCTCTCTCGTTCGTCCTCGATTTCTTTTTATTTTATTTTATTTCCTTTATTTTCATATTTCTTATTTCGATTGAAACAGATTTTGTGTTAT